>OY288254.1:30233876-30638876 GCA_958450325.1 Agrostemma githago | reverse complement strand
GTCTTCTTCCGAGTCAGGCCCTTCTTCTCCCCTGAGGAAGAAGGTTGGCTGCGGCTCCTGTGATGATACCGAGACAGTCCCTTATGGTAGGGACTGGGATGTCAGCAGCCGGGGGTCCGGCGACAGTGACGGCCAGGGCTACTCCTCTGGTCGTGGGGATGATGATGATTCGGCAGATCCCTTCAAAGATTCCGACGATTGGGACTGGGGATCCGACATTGGAGGGCGCGACAGCCCTGGGGATTACTCCCCGGGCTCTGACGATGACTAGGCCTGCCCGAGGGGTGCAGGCATAATGAGCCGGAAATAGAGGCTCCTTTTGTATTCCTGGCTTGCATGCTATGTAACTTGCCCATTTTTTGGGTTTTCTTTAGTTTTAATGAAAAGATCAGGCGGCTTGGTTTACATGTGGCATTTTTATTATTTGCTATTATTTGTTTTTGTTTTTATTATTATTATCTGGAGGGAGAGTGACGTCATCGAGAGAATAAATGTTCCTGGCGTCTATTTGCCTTCTCGAGGCTTTCTTGGGATGAGGAGGTTAGTTGTTAGAGTTGTGACACGTGGGGGATGACTTGCGGGGTGAGCTTTGCAGAGAGAGGCGACCCTTCGACTGCCCAGACCTATATAAGCCCATTTTCTTCCCCTAATTCTCTTTTTAGCGCTTTTCAAAACTCGAACTTCCACTTCTTCTTCACTCTCTTTGCTGCTGAGAACTTCTTTCAAGATTTCGAAGGGCGTCTAACTTCGGACCTTTTTCGGCGACGATCATCTTTCTAGGTTAGAATCTTGATTCCAACTCTTAGTTTTTCTTCCTTTTCCTCATATTCTTTCGCGAAATAGAATGTCTCGTGCCCGCGCTCTTACCTTTAGTCCGTCGTCTGGGGGGACGGAGGACAGAAGAGGGGGGAGATCTGACTTGGCCTCTTCCTCTGGGGTCAGGCCTGGCGGGGAAAACCGCCCCGAGGAAGATGGGGGTGCCAACTCACCCGAACCCGCGTCCTTTGACGTCGTCGACTCCGACGATGGTGCATTGGAGATTGACCCTTCCACCGTTGCCGGCCTTGCTCCCAGGGAAAAAGGGAAAAAATACTTCTTGGACAAACACAAATACCTGGTTCCTTTGAGAACCTACCCCGAGACCAAAAACCGAGACCTAATTCTGGAGAGTAATGCTGCCGGGGAGATTGAGAAGTTCTACAACTTCGGGGAGGGGTACACCGTTATAGTCCCAGGGGAAAAAGATACGGTGTGTTGCCCTCCTGACGGCTGTGTGGCTGTCTACCACAAAAGCTTGGAATTCGGCCTACGATTCCCTCTTCACCCCTTCTTGGAGGAGGCTTTCAAGAGGATGAATGTGGCCATTGCCCAATTGACTGCCTCAGCAATCAGGACCCTGGTGGCTTACACCTGGACCTGCCTCTTCCACGGGGAGGGGCCCTCTATTGATGCTTTGCGTGCCATGGCTTGGCTGCAAATGGTATCCTCATCAAGGGGGGATGACTCCCCTGGGTACTGGTCCATTCTGAAATCGAAAAAACACGCTCTGGTCTGGCCGGCCTTAAACAGCCTGAAAGACTGGAAAGATAATTTCCTGTACGTACATAGTGCTTCAGGGTGGCGGATCCCTAGGCATTTTAGGAACCACGTACATACCCGCCTGGAGACCCGTGAGGAATATCACCCGGGTGTTGGGGGAAAAGACTTGAAGGTGAAGCTGAGTCAGGCGGATGAAGAATTGATTAAGAAATTTAAGGTTACTGAGGGGGCTCCTCCCAATGAGCCTGCTTTCTGGCTTCCTCACGCAGACCTTATCACTACGGATGAATATCTGCTCCCGCTGGGTTTGATTCCCGGCCTTGAAGGTAGTTCAGGGGCTTCAATTGGCCTGGTGATTTTTCCTGAGGTTTTCATCCGTTTTCTTAACTGGCCTTTTTACCCGTCTTGCAGGTGATGCTTCTCGCCTTTGGACCAGGAAGCAGGTGAGGAGGCTTGGTCTGACTGAGGAGTTCTTTGTCACTCGAAAAGTCCCCCTTCTTCCCTCCAACTTCAAGAAAGGAGAGAAGAACTTGATGAGGTTTGTGAAGGGGCTCGCTTCTGGTCGACGGCTCCCCTTCCCTCCCCGGCTAAAGCCGGCAGCTCCCTCTCCCAATGCTCAGGGTGGGGAGGCTGAAGTTACTTCTGTGGCGACCCCCTCCTATGCTCGCCGCCAGGATGATTCCCCTTCTAGGGCACATGCTTCCCCGGGGTCTCACCCTGCGGAGTCTGAACAAACTGGAGAGAGCGCTCCCCTGGTCCGTAGGAGAAAAAGGAGTAGGGAAGCTCCAGGGGTTGTGCCTATGGTTGACTTAGAGGCCGATGTGGAGACTCCGGAGGCGAAACGCCCTGCTCACGACGTCCCGGGCACTTCTCTTCTGGAGGGGAATGCAGAGCTCCACTATGCTGCGGGCGACAGTGTTGATGTATCAGGCTTGCTTGCGGACTCTAGTACTGTTTTGGCAGATCGCCTCATTAAGTCGATAACCAACACTTCTCACCAGGTGATTCAGTACATACAGCGTACTTCCAGGGTGTTGCAGGCTTCTGCCGAGCTGGCGGCCCTCAGTCGCCTAAGTGACGAGGAGCTGACTATCACCCCTGGGGCTCCTCCCCCTGATCGCCTGGCCGTGGTTGAAAGGGACGTGACCCTGATTGGGGGCCTGAAGGACCAGCTGTCCAAACAAGAGAACGAGCTGGAGGAAGTGAAGGGGCAGGCCAACCAATGGAGGCTTCAGGGGGAGCAGGCTGTGAGGGAGGCGTCCAAGCTCGAGGTGGAATTGAGGGAGAGCCGCCTGGCAGTGGAGCGCGCTGAAATGTCCTTGGCTGAGACGGAGCATCTCAAGAAGAAAGCAGCTGATCTGGAGGAAGAACTGTCCAAAACCAGCTCAGACTTCAAACTGGCTCAGGCTGGGTGGCAAGATGAGAAAGATGCCATCCTGAAGGAAGCTGAAGCTGCCTCGGACTTGAGTTTTGAAAATGGGCTACTTCCTCCTTGGAGCTTGTTATGGAGGTAATCAAGGAAATGTTTCCTGTCTTTGACGAGGACGCATTTCGAAACCTTTATGCTGCCAAGAATAAAGCTCTGGCAGCTGGAACCCCCAAGGAGCCTGCCGGTCCTGACCATGGTGTGCCTGATGCCTAGGCCTTTACTCTTTGTTGATAATTTTTGTGCTGAGCCTTAGAATGGCCAGCTTTGTCTGTAATGTTCTGACCCTTCTGGATCTTTATTTTGGGCCTTCTTAAAACCGTTCTACTCTTTTCTGGATTAATCTTTGAATGTTCGTCTTTTCTTTACTTTCTTCGTTTTCCAGAGTTGGGCTGCGTTTTTTATACAAGGTTGGGGGGCCTGCCCCCAGTCCTTGTTCGTTTGACCTGTTCCTGGCTCTTGGTCAGAGCCCAGGGGCCTGCCCCTTGCCTGCCCAGAGGCTGGCAGGGTGGCATTATGCGTTTTTTATACAAGGTTGGGGGGCCTGCCCCCAGTCCTTGTTCGTTTGACCTGTTCCTGGCTCTTGGTCAGAGTCCAGGGGCCTGCCCCCTGCCTGCCCAGAGGCTGGCAGGGCGGCATTATGCGTTTTTTATACAAGGTTGGGGGGCCTGCCCCCAGTCCTTGTTCGTTTGGCCTGTTCCTGGCTCTTGGTCAGAGTCCAGGGGCCTGCCCCCTGCCTGCCCAGAGGATGACAGGGTGGCATTATGCGTTTTTTATACAAGGTTGGGGGGCCTGCCCCCAGTCCTTGTTCGTTTGACCTGTTCCTGGCTCTTGGTCAGAGTCCAGGGGCCTGCCCCCGGCCTGCCCAGAGGCTGGCAGGGCGGCACTATGCGTTTTTTATACAAGGTTGGGGGGCCTGCCCCCAGTCCTTGTTCGTTTGACCTGTTCCTGGCTCTTGGTCAGAGTCCAGGGGCCTGCCCCCTGCCTGCCCAGAGGCTGGCAGGGCGGCATTATGCGTTTTTATACAAGGTTGGGGGGCCTGCCCCCAGTCCTTGTTCGTTTGGCCTGTTCCTGGCTCTTGGTCAGAGTCCAGGGGCCTGCCCCCTGCCTGCCCAGAGGCTGGCAGGGCGGCATTATGCGTTTTTTATACAAGGTTGGGGGGCCTGCCCCCAGTCCTTGTTC
Source organism: Agrostemma githago (assembly GCA_958450325.1). Lineage (NCBI taxonomy): Eukaryota > Viridiplantae > Streptophyta > Magnoliopsida > Caryophyllales > Caryophyllaceae > Agrostemma > Agrostemma githago. The sequence goes on along the minus strand of OY288254.1, from coordinate 30,634,729 downwards.
GTTTGACCTGTTCCTGGCTCTTGGTCAGAGTCCAGAGGCCTGCCCCCTGCCTGCAGGGAGGCGTTTGAATTTTTGTTGGGGGGGCTATTTTCCTTAGTTCTGGCAACAGGGGGGCCTCCCCCTATTGCCCCCTGCTCGTTTGTGTGTGAAAACGTGGGTTTGAACAGGCAACGAGTATAGACTGAGGATCTTTTCATTTCTTCGTAAAAATCTATCACAAGGGTGGTCGGAGCCGTCGATATTCTTTGACCGTTCTCCGCCAATTTTAAAGAAACGAAGACTACTTTAAGATTCTGGTTTAAATATAATATTTCTTCAGGGTGTCTGCGTTCCAGTGAGCACTCAACTCTTGGCCCTCTAGATTGGCGATTTTATACGTGCCTGGCCCTAAGATTTGAGTTACCTGGTACGGACCCTCCCAATTAGCGCTAAGTTTGCCGTGCTCTCTCGATCTTCCTACGGCCTGTGTCTTTCTGAGGACTAGATCACCCATCTGGAAATTTCGCGGATGTACTCTTTTGTTGTATGCCTTCCTCATTCGTTGCTGGTAGGCGACGATATTTGTGCTGGCTTCCTCCCTTAACTCACTAACCAGATCCAAGGCCTCTGCCATTGCTACTTCATTCTCAGCCTGGTCGTATTGTAAGGAGCGCAGGGAGGGGATCTTGGCCTCAATTGGTAGTAAGGCCTCTGCACCATACACCAGGCCGAACGGGGTCTGGCCCGTAGACTCCTTCCGGGTGGTCCGGATTGACCAGAGTATGCTGGGGAGTTCGTCGGCCCACCTGCCCTTGAGGTCATCCACCATTTTCTTCAGGCCATTCAAAATCTGCTTGTTGGCTGCCTCTGCCTGCCCGTTGGTTTGAGGGTGGCAGACGGCAGAATAAGCAACCGCAACGCCGTGACCTTCCAGCCATAATCTCAGGGGGTCATTATCGAATTGTCTTCCATGGTCAAACACTAGCATTTTTGGCAGGCCAAACCGGGTGATAATGTTCCGCCAAATCACCTTCCTGACCGCAGGCTCGGTGATGTTAGGCACTGCCTCAGCTTCCACCCATTTGGTAAAGTAATCAATAGCTACGATCAAGAACTTTCTTCCCCCGGTGGCTACCGCGAAGGGGCCCAGTATGTCCATCCCCCACTGTGCGAAGGGGATGGGAGACAGGATCGGCCTGAGCTCCTGGGCTGGGGCATGGATGGATGGGGCGAAAAGCTGACATTTTCTGCACTTTTGGGTTAAGTCCTTTGCGTCGGCCAGCAGGGTCGGCCAGTAGTATCCGGCTCTCAAGGCCTTGTGTGCTAGTGACTTCCCTCCTATGTGATGGCCACATATCCCGGAGTGGATGTCGTCCAACACCTCCGCCGCCTGCTCTGCCCCCAGGCACCTGAGCAGAGGGGACGAGAAAGATTTTTTGTACAGGTCTTCTCCTATTATGATGAACCATGTGGCCCTTGCTGGCATTTTCCTTTTTTGTACGGGGTCGGTTGGTAGGACTCCGTGTTTCTTGAACAGGATGATGGGGGTCCTCCAGTCTTCAGGCCCTGCTTCCTCCACCGCACCGACGGTTGGACAGGGGACGGTAGATTTCTCCTGGACGACGTCCACCCATACTGACCTTCTTATATCTTGCAGGCTGGAGCTAGCTAGTTTTGACAGGGCGTCCGCTCTGTGATTCTGGGATCGTGGGATCTGTCTGATTTCATACGATTTCAAACCTGATAGTTCCCTTTTTACCACTTCCAGGTACGCGGCCATTGTTTGGTCCCTAGCTTCATACTCTCCATTAATTTGGTTGGCGATGAGCTGGGAGTCCGTGGCCAAAACGACCCGTTCTGCGCCTGCAGCCTTGGCCAGGTTGATGCCTGCGAGTACTGCTTCATACTCGGCTTCATTATTCGAGGCGGGGAAGACAAATCTGAGCGCATGCTCAAAATCGGTCCCTTCCGGACTGGTCAACACTACCCCTGCCCCTGCTCCGTTGGCCGTTGAGGACCCATCGGTGTATACGATCCACTCGCCAGAGGTTGGGCTATCGTCCTCGGAGTGGGAACACTCTGCCAGAAAGTCGGCCAATGCTTGGGCCTTGATGGCTGTTCTTGACTGGTATGTTATCCCCAGTCCACTCAACTCGATGGCCCACTTCAGCAATCTGCCTGATTTCTCAAATTTCTCTAACACCTTTTCCAGGGGCTGGTCTGTTAGCACCACGACAGGGTGTGCGTCGAAGTATGGCCTCAATTTCCTGGCTGCTATAACAACCGCGTAGGCCGCTTTCTCGATCATGGGGTAGTTCTTCTCTGCTGTCCCCAGGGCGTGGCTTACAAAGTATATGGGCTGTTGAGCGCCTGCTTCTTCCCTTAGGATGACTGCGCTGACTGTCGCGTTGGTTACAGCGATGTAAAGGAAAAGCTTTTCTCCTGCCACCGGTCTTGCCAGGGTGGGGAGTTTCTTTAAGTGTTCCTTCAATTGTCCGAACGCTTCTTTTTGCTCGTCTCCCCATTTGAACTGTTTATTGCCTTTCAGCACCTTGAAGAACGGGGTTGACTTGTCTGCTGACCTGGCGATGAACCGTGCCAGGGCGGCCATGCGACCTGTCAGACGTTGGATGTCCCTGATGGTCCTTGGCTCGGGAAGGTCTAGAACAGCCTGAATTTTCTCGGGATTGGCGTCTATCCCTCGAGAACTTACCAAGAAACCCAAGAATTTTCCAGAGCGCACCCCAAACGTGCATTTCTTCGGATTGAGCTTCATTTTGTAGGCGCGCAGGGAGGAAAAGGTCTCCCGCAGGTCTTCCAGGTGTTCCTTGTCTCCCTTACTCTTTACAATGGCGTCATCGACATAGGCTTCTATGTTTCTGCCTTTCTGATTTTCGAACACCTTGTCGACCAGGCGCTGGTACGTGGCCCCTGCGTTTTTCAGCCCGAATGGCATCATCTTGTACATGTAGGTGCCTGAACTGGTGATGAATGCGCACTTGACTCTGTCTGGCTGCCATAAGTACACCTGATGATATCCTGAGAAGGCATCCAGGAAGCTTAGCATAGTATACCCACTGGTGGCGTCCACCAGTTGATCGATTCTGGGGAGTGGGTAGCAGTCTTTTGGGCAGGCCTTGTTGAGGTTCGTAAAATCCACGCACATCCTCCATGCGCCTGACGATTTCTTGACCATGACCACATTCGCCAGCCACTCAGGGTAGTCACAAACTTCTATAAAGTCTGCCTTCAAAAGTTTTTCGATTTCTTCCTTGATTGCCAAGTCCTTTTCTGCGGACATGTTCCGCTTTTTCTGCTTCACAGGGCGGGCGTCCGCGTTTACGTTCAGCCTGTGAACGATGCACGCTGGATCGACCCCTGGCATTTCATCCGCCGAGTAGGCGAATACATCCTTGTTCTCCTTTAGTAGCTCGACCAGTTCAGCCTGGTAGGATTCTTCCAGGTCAGCCCCTACAAGGACTTGTCTCCCTGGCTCCAGGTCCACCAGCATGCTTTCTCCCCCAGGTTCCAGGTGGTTTGACGCCTGGTTACCGGCTGGAATCTCGCCTTCTCTGCTGGGGGAGCTGTCAGCTTTTCTTTTTCCTTTTCTTTCGCTCTCATGAACCTGCAGGGCCACGGAGTAACACTGTCTGGCCGACTCTTGGTCTCCGTGTACTTTGCCTTCTAGGCCGAAATCAGTGACGTAGGCTATGGTGAGAGCTCTGATTGATATGGCTGCTTCAATCTCGTCCAGGGTGACTCTGCCGATCAGGGCGTTGTAAGCAGACTTCGCATCCACTACAACGAATGATGCTCTGACATTCCTGGCAGTAGCTCCTTCCCCAAACGTTACAGGCAGGTCTATGATTCCTACGGGCAATACGCCTGCTCCCCTGAACCCATATAATGACCCGGGGGCGGGTCGTAGGTGCCTTTTCTCCAGACCCATTTTGTCGAAGGCGTCTTTGTACAGTAGATTCGTGTAGGCGCCGGTATCTACCATGCATCTCCGGACAATGTGGTTGCTAATTACCAAGGATAGCACCAGGGGATCGCTGTGAGGGTACACCACCCGCCCTGCATCCTCGGGGGTAATGCTCAGCGTTACTCCTTTTGGGCTTCCTGCTCTTTCAGCGTAGCAGATTTGGTTCCTTAGCTCACGAATCTGCCTTTTCTGCCCCCTTCGACTGATTGGACCTTCTGCATCCCCTGATATCACATGGATTACCAGGCGATTCTGTACCGAGCCCTCGGGCTTTTCAGGCGTCTCTTTCTGGGATTTATTTCTGGCTGCGTAGTTGGCCAACCAGCCGTTCCTGATCAACTTCTCGATCTCGTCTTTCAGGTGACGACATTCTTCGGTGGTGTGGCCTACACAGTCGTGAAAAGTGCATAATTTTTTGGGGTCCCCTCTTGGACTGCGCGGCTTGCTCGGGCGATTCCACTTGGCGGTTTCTTTTCCAGCTCGAAGATTTCTGCCCTGGATTTATTAAGGGCCGTGTAGCTGTCGAACCTGGGCTGATAAGCAGTGCGCTCCTTTTTGGGGGTATCCCCTTCCTCGGTTCTATGTCTACCGGAGTCGTTTCTCCCGCGTCCACCCTGCGGTCCCCCTTGCTGCCTCGTAGGACCTGCAGGGGTCTCCGGCAGGCTGTGGAATTCCTCCTGCAACATAAACCCCTCTGCGATTTTTCTGGCCTTGGCCAGGGTCTCCGGCTGGGCCCTGATCATCTGGTTCTTCATTTCGCCGGGTAACAGGGAATTGGTTAGTGCATATGCTGCCGTTGGGTCATCAATTTCCTTCACCTGTTGGAATGACAAATCGAACCTTTTCAGATATTCCCTGACAGTTTCGCCCTTCTTTTGCCTGAGGGTCATCAGGTCAAAGCGGGTGAGACGTCGTTGTTTGTTTCCGGCATACTGGTCCAAGAACATCTCCGCCAGCTCAATGAAGAAGGAAATTGATCCTTGCGGGAGATCCCTGAACCAACCCTGGGCTAGGCCTACCAGGGTGGTGGGGAAGATTTTACACCAGACTGCGTCGTCGGCGTCGTACATGCCCATGTGGCTTTCGTACGCAGCCAGGTGATCTTCCGGGTCTGTAGTTCCGTCGAACTTTACAGTTGGCATTTTAATCTTCGGGATCGGGTACGCTTGGACCTCAGGGTGAAGCGGGGTTTTAGTTGGCCTACCCACCATTTTTGACCTGCCCGCATCTGAGTAGCGACCGTAGTCATCCCATTTATCAGGGGTCGGTCGCCTGCCCTCAGGGGAGCGGTGCCTTGGTGGGGGCCTCGGCCTGCTAATCGCCTCGTCGCCTTGAGAAGGGGAGTGATACCGCGAGCGCTTCTTCTGGGCGGACTCGAGGTTATCACCCTGACGGTACCTGGGCTTCATGGGTTGGCCGTTGTTGAGCCTGGATTGCAGGCCTTGGGACAGCCCAGGGGGTGGCTGCAATCCCTCAACTGGCGTCAACCTGGAGAATACATCTTGCTTCTCTCCCAAGCGCTTGGATACTGGCTCTTTGTGCCTCATGCGATCCCTCAGGTCTTGGGATAGGCCTCTTCTTTCATGAGCGACGGTGGATTCTGTAGTATGGATGGAGAATGCGCCCTCCGGACCAGCTACTCCCTGCCGTGCAGGCGGCTCCTGACGGGCCTCTGAAATTCGCCTTTGCACTTGTGCATAAGCATGAGCTGTCTTTCTGGCTTTTTTCTGAGAGTTTCTGACGGCGGTTCGCTTCGTGCCCCCGGTTCCTTCTCCACTTTCAAAATGGAGTAACCTGGGGGTCGCCGCGGCCCTGCCCATCAGGTCGTCAGGGGTAAATTCCTGGTCCAGCATGGCTGAGAAGAAAGCCGCAGTCTGTACCATCTGGGCAGGGGTGAGGTTTAGGACTGGCCTCGACTGGCTCCCCTGTCCAGCCATGGCAGCTGCTCCTTGGCCCGTTGCCCCCTGCAGACTGGCCCGCCCCACACCCGGAATTGTGGCAGCAGGCGTCGTTTCGGGCGGCATGCCATACTGGGGGGCTTTGGGTGGGTTTGCCACTGAACTGGTGTCGAAAATCTCAGGCATATTCAATTGCTAGTGGTTAATTTTGAGTTTTAGAGTGGTTGATTTTTTGTGGGTAATCTCGTGAGCACAACCTAGATCTTCCCCACAGACGGCGCCAAATTGTTCCGGTTAAGGAATCAATTAACCCGATTGCGAATTCAGGTCCTTAGTGTTCGGGTTTCGCTTTGCTTGATTTCCTTCAATCTCTCCTTCCCCTTCTCCTATAGTCGGACCTTCCCGGCAAAGTGAGTAAGCTCCCTGCACAAGCAACACACAGGGCCTCGGAGGTTGTCCGAGGGAACCCTCTCCGATGCCTAAGTCAGTCCGTGAATGCCTTGACGAACCTAGCTCGTGAGGAACTAGGTGGCGGTTTTTAGGAGTAAGGGTCTAGAGAGAGAAAATCTAACCCCCTCTATGTGGGAAATGGGTGGGTATTTATACCTTCCCACAAGAGAGAGAGAGGAAGAGAGGGAGAAGAGAGGAGAATGGGTGGTCGAGAGGACGACACGTGGCTTCTCCTCATCCACCCACTTTCCATTACCTGAGACGGAATGACGGATGGGCTCTCGGATTCCCCTGTCTGTACTGGGGGTTAGGGCACCCTGGAAACCAGCACGATGAGAACTTGGAGGCCCTGCTCGGCTGGCAGAAGGCCCTGCGGGGTTCTCTCCGTAGTCCCTCGCAGGGAGGGCTGACGGGTAATTCCAAATTCGCCCTGGGGGCGAACCGCTCCGGGGCCCCACAGGCGGGCGACCCGTGGTACTTGGTCAACTCCCACAATAATAATAATAATAATAACAATAATAATAATAATAATAATAATAATAATAATAATAATAATAATAATAATAATAATAATAATAATAATAATAATAATTTTTTCACTAGAAATATCTTTGCAATCGCTAAGGGAGTGGGGGCCTAGATAGTATCTCGGCTTCCCTCTAACTTCTTGTAATTTGATCTGGTGTATAATGCAAGTTCTGTTTTATAATAATAATAATAATAATAATAATAATAATAATAATAATAATAATAATAATAATAATAATAATAATAATAATAATAATAATAATAATAATAATGCCGTACGAAGTATAGTACAGGTTAAAGACGAGATATTGCAGGTAACAGGAGCTTCTGAGGAAGGTCGAAAGTTGATCTTGAGTTGGACTGCAGCTAATAAGTTCAGCTCTTCAAAAAGTTATGAATGGTTTCGATCCAAACATAGGCGAATACAACCGTTGAAGGCGTTGGGAGTCAGCACGATCCTTCCACGACATAGGGTGATCTGCTCGCTCGCCGTTCAAATGAAGCTTGCCACAGTAGATAATTTGCAGGACAAGGGAATGATTCTTATCAATAGATGTTGCCTGTGTAAAGTCGATTTGGAATCTCACAAACATCTTTTTTTTCACTGCTCTTACTCAAGGAGACTATGGAGTTCTATTATGGGTTGGTTGCAGGTTACGGTGGATGATAGAACACTTAATCACATTCTTAGCAGACTCAGCTTTTCGCATAAAGCGGTATGCAAGATTGAATGGTGTAAGGTAGCTGTTTGTGCTTTAGTCTACCATATATGGAATGAAAGAAATAGTCGATTCTTCAAGGGAATGGAAATGAATCTGGAACAAATGGGGGGCGTTGGTAAAAATTGACATCAAGACTTGTTTGTTAGCTAAGTATCCGGTTATTGCTAGTTTGTAATGGAGTAGCGTGATGGTTATTGTTTAGGAGTATCGGTCCTTTTTGTTGTATTAGGATCAAAGGATATATCTTTGTAAGATCATTCTCTTACCTTACCCTTGATGGATAAATAAGAGAAGTAAATTTCTTGCAAAAAAAAATTAATAATAATAATAATAATAATAATAATAATAATAATAATAATAATAATAATAATAACAATAATAACAATAACAGTAACAATAACAGTAACAGTAACAATAACAGTAACAATAACAATAACAATAACAATAACAATAACAATAACAATAACAATAAAAATAACAATAATAATAAAAATAATAATAATAATAATAATAATAATAATAATAACAATAATAATAATAACAATAACAATAATAACAATAACAACAATAATAATAACAATAATAATAATAACAATAATAATAATAACAATAATAATAACAATAATAATAATAACAATAATAATAATAACAATAATAATAATAATAACAATAATAATAATAATAATAATAATAATAATAATAATAATAATATTTCCTCCATAACCCTGCTCCTATGGCTTGGAGTAAAAGTTTGTTATCTCCTATCATGGTGCCTCGTCACAAAATTGTGCTATCTTTAGCAGTTCAGAATAAATTGGCGACGGTACAAAAGCTGCAACAGAAAGGATTCCATCTTGCCAACAGGTGCCTCCTCTGCCAGCAAGATGAAGAATCGGTATCGCATTTATTTTTTAAGTGCTGTTATTCCAAATCTATTTGGCATCAACTGCAACATTGGGTGGGCGTTACAATTCCTCATACAGGTCTTGCTCAGTCCCTGAAATGGATATCGCATGACTGTAAGAGAAAGCATTGGAAATCTGATTGGATTCGAACTAGCGTTGCTGCCGCCGTCTACCTGATTTGGAAAGAAAGGAATTCCAGATTATTCAGTCCCAATTCCAAGGATGAACTAGCGCTTTTTTCCCATTTAAAGTTTGTAGTCTCGACAAGATTCTTATTGTACAAAGCTAATCCTAAGTATAAGAAAATTATAGACAGGATGTCTAGTATGTAGTGAATTACGCTAGTGTGCTAGTTCTTTTGCAAATCTGTAATTTCATAACCATATATGAAATGATCTCTTTTGCAAAAAAAAAAAAAAAAAAAAAATAATAATAATAATAATATTTTCACTAGAAATATCTTTGCAATCGCTAAGGGAGTGGGGGCCTAGATAGTATCTCGGGTTCCCTCTAACTTCTTGTAATTTGATCTGGTGTATAATGCAAGTTCTGTTTTATAATAATAATAATAATAATAATAATAATAATAATAATAATAATAATAATAATAATAATAATAATAATAATAATAATAATAATAATAATAATAATAATAATAATAACAATAATAACAATAACAACAATAACAACAACAATAACAATTACAATAACAATTACAATAACAATAACAATAACAATAACAATAACAATAACAATAACAATAACAATAACAATAATAACAACAACAACAACAACAACAACAACAACAACAACAACAACAACAACAACAACAACAACAACAACAACAACAACAACAACAACAACAACAACAACAACAACAACAACAACAATAATAATAATAATAATAATAATAATAATAATAATAATAATAATAATAATAATAACAATAATAATAATAACAATAATAACAATAATAATAACAACAATAATAATAACAACAATAATAATAACAATAATAATAATAACAATAATAATAATAATAACAATAATAACAATAATAATAATAATAACAATAATAATAATAACAACAATAATAACAATAATAATAATAATAATAATAATAATAATAATAATAATAATAATAATAATAATAATAATAATAATAATAATAATAATAATAATAATAATAATAATAATAATAATAATAATAATAATAATAATAATAATAATAATAATAATAATAATAGAATAATAATAATAATAATAATAATAATAATTATTATTATTATTTCAAGCGTAGTGAGAGAAACTTTTCTCTCTCTAGGAATTCTGTTTCAAAGGAGATTCTTGTTTTCCCGCTCTTTCTGCCATGGCTGCTGCTTCAACTGCGAAGAGAGGGCCTGGTAGACCGCCAAAGAAAACGCATCACTCTCTTCCTCCCCCTGCTGGTCATACAAAGTCAGGCTTGGAGGAAAATGATGATGATTCAACTTTGCAACTTGAAACCCAGAGTTCTACGCACAACGTTTTCTTGAATGACGTCATTCTGGAGGCCATGGCTTCTGCTGGTAAACTTGATTCTAATCTCAATTCTGTGAATGTAAATGAACCAATTGTAGAAACTGTTGCTCCTAATGTGGAATTAGAGAAACCTGTTTCGCCTAAACACACCTGGGCGTCTATCACCTCGAAAAATAAACAATTAGGCATGAATTTGTGCTATTTTGAGGAATCTGTGGATTGTTCTGAGATTACTATTGCTCTGGATGATTTTGTGGATGAGTTGAAGCTATGGGAGTTCACACTCATGGGGCGTGTTATTGGATCTAAACCGTCATTACAACAAGTTAAGAACTTTGTGCAGGAGAAATGGAGTACTTTAGCATTACCTGGAGTTCAGTACTATAAACGTGGATGGTTTTCTTTTAGATTTCAGTCTAAAGAAGCCATGGATAAGGTCTTGGGAGGAGGACCATGGAGTATGGGGGTTAACACTCTCATATTGAAGGAATGGTCGCCTTCTTTTTCGGCAGAAATGGATACAATAGCCTGTGTTCCCGTGTGGGTCTTGTTTCCGGACTTGGATCCATTCATGTGGTCAGACATTGTTCTTAGCAAGCTTGCTAGTGCTATTGGGAAGCCATTATGTGCAGATTTAGCCACAACAACGAAGGCAAAGCTTTCTTTTGCTAGAGTCTTGATAGAAGTTGATGTTTCTAAGCCATTGCTAGAACATGTAGTCATTTCCACACCTTACTCTGAGCAATCAATTCAAAAAATTCAATACGAATGGGTGCCATACTATTGTCATGGTTGTGGGAAACTTGGTCATACCATTAAGTCATGTAAATGGGAGAAAAGGAAGGATAATCCAGTGCAAGATGCTAATAAAGGCTCTAAGTCTGCTGGAATTGAGCATTCTGCAGCGCAGACTAAGCCAGGGGATGATAGTCATGCAACTGTAAAGTCTGCTGAAAAATCTTCCAGGCCGGTTTTGGAGAAGATTCAGCATATTGGGGTGGAATTTCCTGAGGCTGAAACTGTACTCAGAAATCCCTCTATTAATGCTACTAATGAAAGTCCAAAGTCTAGGCAATTTTATCAGGATGACACATTTATTCCTGTTTTAAAGAGACACTCATCAGCAAACAAGATTGTTAAGGAGCCCATCATTGAGCCTATGATACTTGAGAATGCTTTTCATGCTTTCTCAATTGATGAGGAGGCTGTTCTGGTTCCCCAATCTCACTCGGAGTATATTGGCAGCTTGAGCAACCCTATTCCCTCTGATAAACAATGAGGATTGCATCTTGGAATATTCGTGGGTTCAATGATCCCACCAAGCATAGTGAGGTTACAGATTTGTTTTTTTCAAATAAATTGGATTTACTTGGATTATTAGAAACGAGGGTCAAACAGAATAAAGCTAGCAGAATAATTAGGAACAAATTCAAGCATCTTGAAGTTCTTACTAACTATGAACATCATTATAATGGACGGATTTGGGTTATTTTTAATCCAAATACTGTGAAGATTACTAATACAGTTGCTACTGCTCAATCCGTTTCTGGGTTAGTTCATCATCTTGAGTCTAACACTAGGGCTCAGTTTAGCATGATTTATGGAGCCAATGATGCTGATGATAGGAAACAATTATGGGCATCTCTTTGCTCTTTAATTACTCCTAATCCTTGGGTTGTTTTGGGGGATTTCAACGTTGTTCGAAACCCTGAGGAAAAACTTAGTTACAACCCACCTTCTTTAGCAGCTATGATGACATTTAATGAATGTCTTTCTGAATGTCAACTGGATGATCATCCTAGTGCAGGATGCTCTCTAACTTGGACAAATAAACAGGGTACTGAAACTAGGGTTTGGTCGAAACTTGACAGGGTCTTAGTCAATGCTCAATGGTTTTCTTGTTTTCCTTCCTCCTCAGCAATTATATCTGAAGCAGGACTCTCTGATCATTCTCCAATAATTGTGAATGTGTCGCAACAGCAGCCAAAAGCAAGGAAGGCTTTTACTTTTTTAAACAGCTGGGTTGCGCATCCTGATTTCCTTTCTACTGTCAAATTGGCTTGGGAAGGAAGGATTACTGGATCTCCTATGTTCTGCCTTTTTGGTAAACTCAAATTAGTTAAAAAAGCTCTCCAAAGCTTTCATAAAAACTTCTTGTCAAATATTTCTGATCAAGTTAAAGAGTCCAAACAACGTTTAATCTCCTGTCAACTTAAGCAACAGGCTCTTCCTTTTTCTGAAGAGCTTATGCTAGAAGAAAAGGAGTTGTCTCTTGTATACTCCAACTTAAAAAAGGCGGAACTGTCCATGCTCCAACAGCGAGCTAAAGTTCAAGATCTTCAACTTTCTGATTGCTCATCTAAATACTTTTATGCAAAAATTGCGGAACGCAGAAATCATCAAATGGTTGGAGCAATTAAGGATGCATCTGGATTATTGCATGAAGGAACTAATTCGGTTGTTACAGCTTTCCAGGATTACTACAAAGGACTACTGGGCAGTAGCTATAATATCAGTCCACTCTCTTCTCATCTGATACATAAAGGGTCATGCTTGACAGTAGATCAGCATGCTGCTCTTAGTAGTCCCATCACAAGACAAGAAATCAAAGAGGCAATATTCAGTATGGACATAAATAGCAGTCCAGGTATTGATGGATTTTCTGCGGGGTTTTTCAAAGCCACCTGGGCCATTATTGAAGAAGTGTTTTGTAAAGCTGTAATGAGTTTCTTTCTGAAGGGGAATATGTCTAAGCAGGCAAATTCAACGCGTATTACCTTGATACCTAAAAAGATGGATGCTTCTTCGGTTACGGAGTTTCGACCCATCTCTTGCTGCACAGTTTTTTACAAGACTGTAAGTAAGATCATCTCGAATAGACTAAAACATGTCTTACCATCTCTTATAGGGGATGGACAAGCTGCTTTCATTAAAGGTCGAAGCCTCTTTGAAAATACACTTTTATCTCAAGCTTTGGTTAAAGGCCACACTAGGAAATTCATTACACCTAGGTGCATGATAAAAGTTGATATTAGAAAAGCATTTGACTCCCTACAATGGAGTTTCTTGCAAAATTTGCTTACTTTGCTTGGTTTTCCCCCTTCATTTGTTAAATGGGTTATGGGTTGTATATCCAATCCTTGGTATTCGTTTAAATTGAACGGAGGTGTGCATGGGTTTTTTAAAGGGAAAAGTGGAATTAGACAAGGGGATCCTTTATCCCCCTATCTTTTTGTCTTAAGCATGGAAGTTCTCTCAAGAGCTTTAAGGAAAATTGGAGATTTGGAACACGTTTCTTATCATCCTAAATGCTGTAGAATCAATTTGACTCATTTGATTTTTGCGGATGATCTTATGATTTTCTCGAGGGGAGATGTTCCTTCAGTTCAGGCGATTAAGTGTGAGCTTGATTCGTTTGGCAACATGTCTGGACTCAAGGCAAATTTGGAAAAGACCTGCATATATTTTGGAGGAACAAAGCCTGATGTGCAGTCTAGCATTCTGCAATGTACTGGTTATACGTCTGGTTCTTTTCCTTTCCGTTATCTTGGAGTCCCTCTTAATGATGCAACTATCAAAGTATCGATGTTTGATGCTCTTATTCTCAAGATTCAAAAAGCTATAAGACATTGGACTACCAATCTGTTATCATACGCGGGTAAAGCTCAGCTTATCAACTCGGTAGTGTTTGGCCTACAAAATTTCTGGTGCTCGAGCATTCTGCTACCCAAGACAGTTGTTAAGTCAATAAATAAATTGTGCAAGGACTTCTTTTGGGGTATTTCTCCTGGTGACAAGCGACTTACTTTTGCTAAATGGGTTGATATATGCAAGCCCTGGTATGCAGGGGGTTTCAATATCAAGTGTCTAGCTAGCTGGAATAAGGCGCTCCTCACAAAATTGTTATGGCAGCTCTCGGAAAATAAGGGGAGCATCTGGATTAAATGGAGTAAGAACTACATAGTTCAAGATAAGTCCATTTGGTCGATTCCGTCTAAAGAATTCTTCTCTTCAGGATTGAAAAATATTTTGACTGTGCGGGATGAATATATCAGCAGATGCGGATCTATTGACGCTGCGATTGCTGCTGTTAATACCTGTGTTGTTTGTGGAAAATTCAAAGTTTCTAAAGCTTATGAATTCCTCCATAACCCTGCTCCTATGGCTTGGAGTAAAAGTTTGTTATCTCCTATCATGGTGCCTCGTCACAAAATTGTGCTATCTTTAGCAGTTCAGAATAAATTGGCGACGGTACAAAAGCTGCAACAGAAAGGATTCCATCTTGCCAACAGGTGCCTCCTCTGCCAGCAAAATGAAGAATCGGTATCGCATTTATTTTTTAAGTGCTGTTATTCCAAATCTATTTGGCATCAACTGCAACATTGGGTGGGCGTTACAATTCCTCATACAGGTCTTGCTCAGTCCCTGAAATGGATATCGCATGACTGTAAGAGAAAGCATTGGAAATCTGATTGGATTCGAACTAGCGTTGCTGCCGCCGTCTACCTGATTTGGAAAGAAAGGAATTCCAGATTATTCAGTCCCAATTCCATGGATGAACTAGCGCTTTTTTCCCATTTAAAGTTTGTAGTCTCGACAAGATTCTTATTGTACAAAGCTAATCCTAAGTATAAGAAAATTATAGACAGGATGTCTAGTATGTAGTGAATTACGCTAGTGTGCTAGTTCTTTTGCAAAAAAAACTAATAATAATAATAATAATATTTTCACTAGAAATATCTTTGCAATCGCTAAGGGAGTGGGGGCCTAGATAGTATCTCGGCTTCCCTCTAACTTCTTGTAATTTGATCTGGTGTATAATGCAAGTTCTGTTTTATAATAATAATAATAATAATAATAATAATAATAATAATAATAATAATAATAATAATAATAATAATAATAATAATAATAATAATAATGCCGTACGAAGTATAGTACAGGTTAAAGACGAGATATTGCAGGTAACAGAAGCTTCTGAGGAAGGTCGAAAGTTGATCTTGAGTTGGACTGCAGCTAATAAGTTCAGCTCTTCAAAAAGTTATGAATGGTTTCGATCCAAACATAGGCGAATACAACCGTTGAAGGCGTTGGGAGTCAGCACGATCCTTCCACGACATAGGGTGATCTGCTCGCTCGCCGTTCAAATGAAGCTTGCCACAGTAGATAATTTGCAGGACAGGGGAATGATTCTTATCAATAGATGTTGCCTGTGTAAAGTCGATTTGGAATCTCACAAACATCTTTTTTTTCACTGCTCTTACTCAAGAAGACTATGGAGTTCTATTATGGGTTGGTTGCAGGTTACGGTGGATGATAGAACACTTAATCACATTCTTCGCAGACTCAGCTTTTCGCATAAAGCGGTATGCAAGATTGAATGGTGTAAGGTAGCTGTTTGTGCTTTAGTCTACCATATATGGAATGAAAGAAATAGTCGATTCTTCAAGGGAATGGAAATGAATCTGGAACAAATGGGGGGCGTTGGTAAAAATTGACATCAAGACTTGTTTGTTAGCTAAGTATCCTGTTATTGCTAGTTTGTAATGGAGTAGCGTGATGGTTATTGTTTAGGAGTATCGGTCCTTTTTGTTGTATTAGGATCAAAGGATATATCTTTGTAAGATCATTCTCTTACCTTACCCTTGATGGATAAATAAGAGAAGTAAATTTCTTGCAAAAAAAAAAAATTAATAATAATAATAATAATAATAATAATAATAATAATAATAATAATAATAATAATAATAATAATAATAATAATAATAATAATGTAAGTATGCTAGGATTATAGGAAAACTTGATTTCCTTGTTTAAGGAAGTTTATTGTGGTATAGCTTTTGCATCAAAATGTAATTTCATTATATCAATGAAATGATAATTTTTCCTGCAAAAAAAAAATAAAAAAAATAAAATAATAATAATAATAATAATAATAATAATAATAATAATAATAACAATAATAAAAAAATTCTCTCTCCTCTTTCTCTCTCTAGAGAAGTTCTCTCGAGCGGCCGCCATTAACGAATATGACAAATTTAGTGACAACGGGAAGAGGAAGGGGAAGACCTCGGAAAATAATACAGAATGAAGCGCGATCTCATCAAGAATCCATTGATACTGAAATCCACAATAACCAACCATTAACGGAGGAGAAAACAGAAACCCGAAGCAACGGAAATCCAAGAACTCTGAACATCAACGACCTGATTCAAAGTGCGTTCCAGTCAGCTTCAGGATCGACTAAGGATCTCAAGAAGCCAGGGATTGAGAATGAAGTGGTTCATAATGTTGATGGGGAAGAACCTGAAAATTGGATTGCGAAGGGAATTACAGAGGATCCCATTCTTGTACCTCTAAAGGAGAAACCAGAATTGAATTCTTGGTTGAGTAAGGCTAAGGAGACCAAGGTGGGGATGGGACTTTTCTATGACGAGAGCAGTGCCAATTCTACGGAAATTGACATTGCTGCTGAAGAGTTTGAGGACGAATTGAAGATATGGCAGTACACACTTATGGGGAACGTTCTCGGAGCCAAACCATCTCTAAAACAGCTAACAGAATTTGTTGCTAAGACATGGAGTCATGTTAGGCAACCAGTGGTCCAATATTTCAAACGGGGCTGGTTTTCATTCCGATTTGGATCCCAAGAAGACATGGATACAATACTTAAGGGAGGCTCACGGAGGTTAGGGAACAATACGATTGTTCTGAAGGTATGGAGTCCTTCTTTTTCACAAGAAATGGATCGAACATCTATCGTTCCTGCTTGGGTCATTTTACCAGATTTAGACCCTTCTTGTGGACAGCTTCAATTCTAAGCAAAATAGCGAGCAAAATCAGGAAACCCATGTTTGCTGATACTGCGACTACATTCAAGGAGAAGATTTCTTTTGCTAGGATAATGATTGAGGTTGATGTCTCGAAAGAGCTTCCTAATACTGTCACCATTAATACCCCATACTGTGACAAATCAGTGCAACGCATTGATTATGAATGGTTGCCTTTCTATTGTGTGGGATGTGGTAAATTGGGCCACTTGCAGGGCAGTTGCAAATGGGAACGAAGAAAACTTTCTTCTGAGAATGGAATGGTGCATAAAACTCGTTATACACCAAAGAAGAAAGAACTCTCAGGGATAGGTGGTACCTCAGTGGTGAACAATGGTGTTGAGAAGGAGTCTAACCCAGTTGTTCAACCCGCTGAAATGCACTCAGGACCCCTAAGGGTTGAGCACCATGGAGGCTTACTCGCTGGCTCAGGACCCCACGTGCTAGGCGCGGATGCTATGAAAGAATCTGGGAAGGACAGTAAGGAGGTGGGCTCAGGATGCGTGGAGCTAGGCTATCATCCACCTACTGATCTGTTACCTGGGTTTGTTTCGGTGGCTAAGCGCTCAGGATGCAGTTGGCTAGGCTCAAAGGCGAAGGGATCCATGGGAAAGCTCGAGAAACCGGCAATAAAGATGTGTGAGGGGGAAGAACTAACCCACCTCCACACGCCTAATAGATATGCTGCTCTGCAGCAGGAAACTGAGGTTGGGGCGGAAGAAATAGAACAAGAGGTTGAGGGTGATAAAATCCCTATTGTGGAGCCTGTTCCGCCTGACAAAAATTAAATGAAAATTGCAAGTTGGAATATTAGAGGTGGGAATGAGATTGTAAAACAGAAGAAGTATTGAGGCTGATAAAAACCAATAGGATTGATGTTCTGGGGCTTTTAGAAACAAGAGTTAAAGAGCACAGTAGTAGGAAAATAATCAGAACTATGTTCAAGGGATATGATGTGAAATGTAACTATGAATGCCATTATAATGGCCGCATCTGGTTAATTTGGAACCATGGCACTATGAGGGTCAATATTATTCAAGTACATGAGCAGTTTATACATAGTAAAGTCCAGAGTTATGCTGATGGGAAAGAATTCTTTATGACAATAGTATATGGGAAGAATGAGGGTAAAGATAGAGCTGGCCTTTGGGAGGGCATCAAGGGAATTAGCAATAATGTTCAAAATTGGGTTGTGCTTGGTGATTTCAATATTGTAAGAAGTGAACAAGAAAAGATTGGAGGCATGTTACCTGACAAGGGGGATATGAATGATTTCAATAACTGTATTTTGGATTGTGATCTAGCTGAAATGATTGGACAGGGATGTGAATACACATGGACAAACAAACAGGAACCAATATCTCGAGTTTACTCTAAATTGGACAAAGTTTTAATAAATGAGAGTTGGGTAACATCCTTTCCTGACTCTAATGCTTGCTTCTTGGAGCCAGGTATATCGGATCATTCCCCTATTCTGATTACTCTTTCGCTAGATGTGAGAAGGAAGGCTAGTTTTAGCTTTCTTAACTGTTGGATAAAGCATCCTCAGTATTTTTCGATTGTTAAAGCGGCTTGGAGAAAGAAAGTAAACGGGACTGCAGGGTTTAGGCTCTTTAAAAAACTGAAGAATGTTAGAAATGCCCTGAAAAACCTGCACTTTCTCAATTATACTTGTCTTGATAAGCGAATTAATGAGGTGAGGATGGAATTGGAGGAATGTCAAACTGCACTGCAAATAGAACCTTTCTCTCTGGAACTAATTAGTAGGGAACAAGCACTGCTGGACAAATATAGAGGGCTTCAACAAGCTGAACTTAGCATTTTACAACAGAGGTCTAAGATGGAAAACCTGGCTTATGGGGATGAATCTACCTCTTACTTTCATGCGCGAATTAAAGAGAGAAGGAAGCAACAAGTGATTGGTAGTATAATAGATAGTAATGGTAGTCTAAGGGAGGGATTACATGAGGTAGCCCAGAGATTTCAAGACTACTATGAAAAGCTTCTGGGTGCATCTCATTCCACTACTGATCTTAATACTATTACTATGAGCATGGGGAAATTGGTAGATGAAAATTGTTGGGAACAGTTACTTAACATTCCTAAGGAGGATGAAATCAGGAATGCTGTGTTTGCTATTGGGTCGGACAGAAGTCCGGGGCCTGACGGGTTTTCATCTGAATTTTTCAAATCAACTTGGCATATTATCAAAGAGGTTATTGTGCCGCAGTTTGGGAGTTTTTCACGAAGGGCCGGATGCTAAAGCAAGCGAATTCCACGATAATTACTCTCATTCCAAAGAAAGAAGTCTGTAATTCGGTATTAGATTTCAGACCAATTTCATGTTGTTCTGTATTTTACAAGTCGGTGAGCAAACTTCTGACGAGCAGACTCAAAGTAGTAATGCAAGACCTGATAGGTCCTGAACAAGCCGCTTTTGTTCAAGAAAGGAGCATTCACGAAAACATTGCTTTGTCGCAATCTCTTATCAAGAGCTATGGGAGAAAGTACATCACTCCAAGATGTTTGATGAAGATAGATCTAAGGAAGGCCTTTGATTCCTTGCAATGGAGCTTTCTTGAGCAAATGATGAAGGAGTTTATGTTTCCAAATCAGTTCATAAATTGGGTCATGCAATGTATAAAAGGATCTTGGTTCTCTCTTAAAGTTAATGGTGAGACTTACGGGTTCTTTAAAGGGGGAAGCGGGGTTAGACAAGGGGACCCCTTGTCGCCCTATCTTTTTGTACTTAGCATGGAGGTCCTATCAAGAAGGCTAAGGCTAATTGTATCACAACCAATGGTCTCCTATCACCCGAAGTGCTGTAAAATTAAACTAAATCATCTAGTGTTTGCAGACGATTTGATGATCTTTACAAGAGGAGATTACCCATCGGTGCGAGCTGCTGTTGCTGCGTTAGATAGTTTTGCAGAAGAGTCAGGATTGCAAGCTAATAAGGATAAAACGAGCATCTTTTTTGGAGGGCTAACGGATTCAGTTAGGGAATTAATTATGCAGGGAACAGGGTTTCAACAAGGTTCCTTTCCATGTCGATACCTTGGTTTACCCCTCAATTCAATCAGTAATAAGAAAGAGCAATACGGAGCACTCATAAGTAAGATACAATGCAATATATTCAGCTGGTCTTCAAAGTTACTCACTTATGCGGGCAGAGTTCAACTCTTGAACTCGGTAGTGTTTGGTCTGACTAGCTACTGGAGTGCTAATACCCTATTTCCAGTTAATGTAGCCAAACAAATTACTATGATTTGTAAGGACTACTTTTGGAATGGAAGTAGGGACGGTCACCGTATGGTATATAAAGGTTGGAAGAGTATATGTGTGCCTTGGGAGGAAGGAGGGTTCGATATTAAGAACTTGGTGTCATGGAATAGAGCTTTAATGGGTCACTGGCTATGGAAAATCTTAAATGATAAGAAGGGGAGCTGGGCAAGATGGCATCAGTGTTACATCCTTGGTGAAGAAAGCATATGGAAAATTAAGAAGAAGGAAAGGCACACGGCTACATTCAAAAGCATCCTTCAAATCAGGGATGAAATTCTTAGTAAGACGGGGGGAGAGGAGGAAGCATTACTGTTATGTAATAGCTGGAGTAAGGACGGTAAATTTAAGGTTGGACTAGCATATGACTGGTTTAGAGAGAAATACCCTGTAAACCCTTGGATGGCTAGAATGAAAAGAGTCTATCTGATTTCGAAGCACAAGTTTATAGTAGCAATGGCAGGCCAAAGCACTCTAGCAAAAAGGGATAATATGCAAAGGAGAGAGATGTATATGGCGAACAGATGCGTTTTGTGTAGGCAGGAATGTGAATCTCATCAGCACTTGTTCTTCTCGTGCTCGTTTTCTCGTCTAATTTGGCAAAATCTATTGAATTGGATGCAAATTACAGGGAGAGGCTACGATTTAGTAACTGAATTGAAGTGGGGAACGAAAAGGACAGCACAAAAACATTGGAAAAATGTTTGGTTTAATGCAAATGTAGCTGCTGCGGTCTATAACATCTGGCAAGAGAGGAATAGTAGACTCTTTGGTAATACAGCTCGATCACATCAAAGTATTGTAGGACAGATAAAATTTGAAGTATTCATACGTCTTAGAAGCAGGAAAATAGGACTTGCTCGGCAATACTCATTACAGTAGAGGTTCTGCTTTTCTTGTGGAAAATTGAAATTCTAGGGGATATATCTTTTGTAAGAAACCTGTTTCTTTTTTAATAAAAAGAGCATAATTTTTCTTGCAAAAAATAATAATAATAATAATAAATAATAATAATAATAATAATAATAATAATAATAATAATAATAATAATAATAATAATAATAATAATAATAATAATAACAACAACAACAACAACAACAATAATAATAACAATAATAATAATAATAATAATAATAATAATAATAATAATAATAATAATAATAATAATAATAATAATAATAATAATAATAATAATAATATTTTCACTAGAATTAGCTTTGCAATTGCTAAGGAAGTTGGGGCCTAGATAGTATCTCGGCTTCCCTCTAACTTCTTGTAATTTGTTCTGGTGTATAATGCAAGTTCTGTTTTATATTAATAATAATAATAATAATAATAATAATAATAATAATAATAATAATAATAATAATAATAATAATAATAATAATAATAATAATAAAATAATAATAATAATCATCTCGAAAAGAGAGAAACCCTTTCTCTCTCTGGAATTCTGTTACGATTTGCGATTCCGTTACTTCGCGCTCTCCCATGGCTACTGCAGCAAAGCGAGGCCCAGGTCGTCCTCCAAAGATCTCACGCCAATCTCTTCCGCCTCCTAATGTCGAACATCATGGTGGTGGTATGGAGAAAAATGGTGTTGATTTGGGGATTTCTTTAGAAACCCAGGGTTCTCCAAACCCCCTCTTCTTTGTTTTTAACCACGTTCCTTCCAAAAGATAAATCAAAGATTAAACAAAGTTCATTGAAAGAATTTTTCCAATCATCCTCAATCATAGGTTCATAGGAAGGGCTAGTGTCAAGACACGAGGGGTCAAAGAAAATAGGAGGCTCATCTTCAGTAGAATTGGTAGACATGCTGATCTTATCAAAGTGTTGTTCCTCAAACAAGGGGTTATACCAATACATCAATGGTTTTACCCCTTTAAACCCAAAGCTACCACCATAAGAGCCCTCAATTTTCTCATCAAAGAATTTTCAATTGTGTCATCTTTCTCAACAAATTCTTCATGGGTAAGGGATTCAAAGCATAAAGAGTCAATGGTAGTGAGTGGTTCATCCCAAATACAAGGTTTAGAGAAATCGATCTCAACAATGGTGTCCTCTGAAGGATGTTCCTCAAAAATCCCCGACACATTGTACATCCCCATATCTTCTTCAAGTTGCGGGCCCATATCCCTAAGTCTCAAAACGTCACTTGTCCCCATATCATTGTGAAGGAGAGATTCGAAACTTTTACCGGCGGTTTCTATTTCTCCTAAACCAAATTTTAGCTCACTAGCAGAGGACTCGTGATGTTCTTCAACATTCTCATACAAGGGCAACTTGATTTCATCTTCATTCGAAGACTTAACAAGGCCTATAACATCATTCAACTCATCCCAGAGACTCGTATCCTCGACATTCTCGATTGCATTTTCCATGTGGCAATTTTGGGATTCGAGTTCCTTATTGGGAGTAAAAGTGGTAATCTCTATCCTTGATGACAAGATGTTGCCATTCTCATCGATATCTTCAATGATCACTACTTAACCTTGAGTCGCTTTCTTGGATTGCATTGTGGGGTAAGGAAACTTGATGTCCATAGACTTTTCACCATTTTTCATCCCATTAGTGATGGTTGATTTTTCTTGAACGGCCTTGGTGAATGGCAAGGAGACTTTCACCTTTTCGACCATGTCCACAAATTGGCTACAATTGATATTACCTTTGTGAACTTTAGCTTGTTTTTTTTTTTGGTAAAATGTGAGATTTTATTCAACCAAAATTGACTTTACAGAGCATATGTACAACAGTAGCTTATCATAACACGACAAAATAACAAGAACAAGCTATCTCAGCTCAAACATTATAACCTATCAATCGGAGAGAGCGAATATCATCAACTCCAAGAGAATCCTTAGGATTTAGCTTTATCCGACTCCGCGCACAAGTAGCAGCATGAGTCGCAATACTTTCCGGACGGAGGAGCATTCCATCATGTAGAGCTGCATTTCGTTGAATCCAAATCAGATAGTAACAAGCAGCCAAGAGAGCTGACCGTAATCTGCCAGTAACAGATCCCGTTCCAGCGATAATTGTTTGTTGCGGATACAGGCGAGACCCAGCAGCAGTAGAGACAGCATTCAAAACCCGTTTGTTGTAACAGCAGTCGAAGAAAAGGTGCCTCTCCATTTCAGGCTGAAGATGACAAAGGCAGCACAAATCATTGTCGATGTACCCATAATTCTGCAGTTTTACTTTAGTATTTAACCCATCATTCATGATAATCCAAGAGATGATAGAATGTTTAGGAACATTCCACTTATTCCAGACAAAATCAGTCCAAATTGGAGAAGGTTCAGGGGGTCTTAACCAACGGTAGCCATCCTTGATAGAATACGTTTTAGTAAGATTGTTCCAGGCTCCATTTGTGTATCCATTTTTGAGCTTCTCTTTGACTCGACAAACAGCTTTCCAAGTCAAAGGAGAGTCATTCGGGGGCAAGTAATCTTGCCAAGCTTGCGTTTTCAAATAGACTGAATTAACCCATTTGATCCACAAGCTATCCCGATGAGTGTGAATCCAATTCCCCAACTTCCCAATTGCTGCCACGTTCCACCTTGAGGCTTCCTTGATACCAAGGCCACCTTCATTTTTCGGCAAAGTAACTTTATCCCACGCAAATAGTGGAGTCTTCCTATATTCCGCCGATCCATCCCAAAGGAAATTCCGACATACCGCTTCTATTCTTTTGATGACATGCTTTGGGATGATGAAAATATTCGCCCAATAATTGTGCAGCGTATTGAGCACAGAGTTGATAAGTGTGACTCTTCCCGCATACGATAGCTTTTTAGCACCTAAATTTCTGATCCTATGGATGATTTTTTCCGAGAGGATCAAGCACTGTTCTCTACTGATTTTGGTTGCTTGAATGGGTAATCCAAGATACTTGAAAGGCATACTTCCTTCCCTAATACCTGTCACATTATAGATATCCTTCTTAAGAGTGTCCGGCACACCATTATAGTAACCTTCAGACTTAGCTTTATTCATATGAAGTCCCGAAGATTTGGAAAAAGTAGAAAACGCTTTCATAAGTAACATAATGGAGGAAGAGTTTCCTTTACAGAAGAGAAGAAGATCATCTGCAAACATAAGATGGGTCAGTTTTAGTTGTTTGCATTTTGGATGGTAGGAGAAGGGCCATCTATCCGTAGCATACTGAATAGTTCTACTCAGGTATTCCATACATATAGTGAAAATCAAAGGCGATAACGGGTCCCCTTGTCGCAAACCCCGCTTTCCTGGAAAGTAGCCAAAGTTTAATCCATTAAGCACCAAAGCATAAGTGGGAGACTCGATACATTGTATGATTAATCTGGTGAAGTGTGGGGGGAAGGATAAGGCCTTAGCATCCCATCCACAAAGCTCCATTCAATCGTATCATAGGCCTTTTGCAAATCGAGTTTATATAGGCACCTAGGGGAAACATGTTTCTGGAATACATATGGACAAGATCTTGGCAAATCAAGACATTTTCAATTATCGACCGTCCTTGGACAAAAGCAGTTTGCGTGGGATGTATGATATCAGGGAGTACTCGAGCCAACCGGTTGCATATCAGCTTCGCAATGACCTTGTATAGCATATTACAGCAAGCTATCGGTCTAAATTGAGTCACAGAATCCGGTCTATCGCATTTCGGGATAAAAACCACATTTGTGGCGTTAATCTGTTTAAGAAGCTGTCCAGATGTGAAAAAATCCAGGACAGCCTCACTCACATCATCCCCAATAACAGTCCAAGAGTCCTTGAAGAAACCACTCGAATATCCGGCTGGTCCCGGGGCTTTGTCATTTGGTATCGAAAAGAATGCATTTTTCACTTCCTCTTTGGAGACCGGCTGCAAAAGGATAACATTATGCATCAATGAACAACACGGACCCATAGCAATAATCTCAGGCCTGACATCAGAAACAGGAGTACTTTCACCAAGAAGTTTCGTATAAAAAGATAAAAACGCTCCTTGGATAGTACTCCAATCAGTACATTCCAATCCATCAGAATTCTTTATTTGGGTAACTTTATTTCTGTTCATTTTTTGAGCAATGGTCTAATGAAAAAAATGTGTGTTTGCATCTCCTTCTTCCAACCATTGAGCCTTGGCTTTCTGCATTAAGAAACTGTCCCGTGCCTGATTATAGAATTTAACCTCAGAGTTGAGGGCAAATTCACGTTCTATCAAGACTTTTGACATCGGATTAATTTGTATTTTCCTTTGAATTTCCTTCAACTCATAATCCTTTTGTGCAGCTCTTCCTTCCACATCCAAGAAGCAATCACGATTCAAAGCCTTAAGACTTTGTTTGAATTCCTTAAGTTTCTTTATAACCCGAAACATTTTGGTCCCTGAGTAAGGTTTTCCCCACACAAACTGGACAGTTTGCAGGAAATTGGACGCCTTTCCCCACATATTGAAATACTTGAAGCTTGGCTTTCTCTTTTCAATACCGCTTGGGTTTTGCACCGTACATGGGGTGTGATCGAATAACCCTTCCTGGTGAAAATGAGCCTCCCAGTCAGGGAAAGCTCTCAACCAATCAGCATTAATCACAAACCTGTCCAAGCGACTATATTTTCTAGCATCAGGTTCTCGTTTGTTAGACCATGTATACCAGGCGCCAGATGCCCTAATATCCACCAGTCCATAGTTTCCCAAACACCTTATGAAGTCATCCATATCTTCCTGTTTCGTGTGACCTCCTAACCTTTCTTCCGGGGATATTACCGTGTTAAAATCACCCCCCATGCCCACGGACCATCAATCTCAGCAGCAATGTTCTCTAAGTGGAGCCAGAGTTCTTTTCTATCATTACCATCATTAAAAGCGTATATGACAGTATAGAAAAAGCTACAGCATCAGCATACGTCCCTCTTGCATCTTCATTTCCAGGATGTTCATTCACTATTGGTTTTGCAGCGATAATCTTCGGCTTCCATACTTTCTTCTGTACTGGTTTTGTATTCTTGTCAGTTCTCCGACATGTTGCAGCAACATGTCTCATGGCCTTGCACTTTGAGCATAGCACTGGTTTCCATTCGAACTCAACTTTGACAGTAATAATATTACCTATGGCATTTTTGAATTGTATGTGTTCCTTAAAGTTTTGTCCCACTGTCAATTCCAGAAGTACTCTAGCATAGCCAAGTCGTGTTTTATCCTCAGTTAGTGGGTCTGTTTTGATAAACTTCCCCACAAGTCCTGCTATTTGAGGCAAACAAGCTCCCCAATACTTCAAAGGCAAACCATATAAGCGCACCCAGGATGGTACAGATTTAATATCTTCCTTAAGGAGATCTATATCAGGTTTCCAAGGTTTAACAATAAGAGGCTTATTGTCAAACATATGGTACCCTGCTTGAATAACCGTCT
Organism: Agrostemma githago; assembly: GCA_958450325.1. NCBI lineage: Eukaryota > Viridiplantae > Streptophyta > Magnoliopsida > Caryophyllales > Caryophyllaceae > Agrostemma > Agrostemma githago. The sequence continues at coordinate 30,608,250 of OY288254.1, read as the reverse complement.
CCTCTGCTTTCATATCTTTGAATCTAACTAGGAAAATACCATTAGGTAGAAACGACACTTTGTCCACTCCATGTTTCCCCCAGACTCTTTGAATGTATCCTTTAATTACTTCCCATGGAGGGTTTGCGCCAAGTATGTAGCAGTAAACTGCAGTGGACCAAAAGTCCTCTTCTTCCTTAGTGTCCTCATCGGAGAATTGTAGCATAGGATCATCCGTCTTCTTCATATCTGGCTCTGACTTATTCGATACAGAGTTTGAATTCTTCTTTTTCCCTCTTTGGGTGATCCAAATACCATTAACATCCTCTTCCTCAGATTGTAAAAGGCTGTCATTGTCATCCTCCAGATTCAGACCCGGGATGTCATTAATTTCGTGCATAGGTCGGGATCGAACAGTGACATCAACATCAGGTCCCTTAGGTTTCCCTGAATTTTTCGGTGTCGATTGCCCCTTACTGGCAGAGCCAGGGTTTCTTCTCTTAGTTTTTCTCGCAGAATTGCGCGCCATGGCAGCGCCTCAAAATCAACTTTAGCTTGTTGCGGAAATGGTAAAGTTGGTGCATAGATCGATGGAGGTGGAACATTTGATTCCTTCTCCTCAATTTCTTGCTCGGTCTCTTGCCTTCTAGCTTCCTTCAATTTTCGGTGTTTTTCTTCGGCCTTTGCAACTAACTCAAATTCTTCTCGAATTCCCCGATTTTGTTTGGGAGAATCGGGAGTAGTGGTATGTGGTGCTTTTTGTTTTTGCAAATTTGGGGTTGCCTCGGTACTCAAGTGATTGTGAGGGTTTTCAAACTCTTTTTCTTCTCTTTTGATAACAACATGGGGTTTGGCATGGTGGATCTTTTGGGTGTTGAGGTTGATCGGGAAAGTCATGAGGTGGGTGCATGGGAATACCTAAGGCTTTGGATGCTCGTTGAGATGTCAAGAGTTCGAGCCTTGCCTTGTCTTTCGCAATCTCATTCATTAAATACTCTATTGTTTTTTGCAATTCATTTAATGAATTGTCCCAATGACCACTTCCTTGACTTTGTTGAGAATGACCTTGGTTGCCAAAGAATTGAGAGGGTCCATTGTAGCTTTGAGAGTGTAATCCTTTATGACCTTGATTACCTTGGCAATTCGGGTTTCCTTGATACACTTTGTTGACTAATGACTTTCTCATATCAATGATCGAACCATACCCTTGACCATTACCTTGACCATGTTGATAATTTCCTTGATTTCCATAAAAAGGAGAGGGTTGGTCATGTTGATAAATCCTTGATTCTGATAATTACTTCCTTGATTATGGTGATTATTCCCTTGATTTGTACTTTGATTATGGAAGTCCCTTTGAACATGATAGTTTCTACCTTGATTGTTGAAGTTCTCCCTTTGATAAGGAGGCATATGTGGAGGCACATTGACAGACCCTTGGTTGGAAAATGTTTGTTGATTAGAATTGAAGGGTCTTTGATTTGGAGTACACGTTGCATTCATAGCCTCAAATTTCTTTGTTAACTCTTCATTTTCCAATTGGAGTTTCATTTCATTGGTCATAGGAGAATTTTCATCTCCCATCTTCTTAATAAGCTTGGCTTCAACTAACTTCTCCTTGGAAGAGCATACATGTTCAAAAGCATCTTCTTGAGGGAGCCCACGGAAGGTGTCTAGTTTTTCTTCATTGATCAAGGGATCTTTAAGCTCAAACTCATTCGGAATAGTTCCATAGGAAACTTTGGAAGGAAAATCCTCGTGAGTGAGTTGTGAATGTGAATCAAGAGTTGTCATGTTTGCTTTTCAAAGGTTTTTGGATAAGGGAGAATGCCACCTTTCGGTTTCTTCACCCAACCCACCCATACCCGCTTTCGCGGCGGAAGGGTAAGTCTCAAGTCAAGGCAACTCCTACCCCGAGTTTCCCCATATTGATAAGAGTGAGTCAAGGTCGACATAGCCGCGTATCTAAGTCAACAAAGACACAAAAAACCCAAACTTGATAAATCAACATGCGAACAACCCACCAACATCCCTCAATTCAAATTACCCAAAATCTTCCTCCCTACACCCCTAACAATAAATCTACTCAAAATTCATAATGGAAACTACTAAAATAACAACTAAGAAGAAATCAACTAAAACATGCATGATGAATAAATCTAACTAGAGATTAGGGAGAGGAAGAGAAATATACTGACTACGGAGGAAAACGATAATAATAATAATAATAAAAGAAGCTTGATGAAGATGACAATGGATTTGTCACTAACCCCTTGAAACTCTCCAAAAGAACTTCAATAAAAACTTGATTACACTAAAGATGGAGTCTTTACACTAATTAATTAGATCTAGAATAAGTGGGGATTTTTGGATTGTCACCCTCCAAAAATCTCCCTACTAATTAATCTACTACTAAAAACTAATAATAATCCACTAATAATATTCTACTAATCTACTACGAATAGCTTAGGTAGTGTTGTGGTGGTGTGTTGTAATGTTCCCCCCTTCAAATGAATGAGGGGTTACATATATATAGAGAGGAGAGAAAAGAGGATATCAAAACCCTAATCTTCTAAGGCCAATAGTGACAGCCCAATACTTCAATACCCATCAACTAAAGTTCACCCTATGATTCTCATCCGGTGAAATTTCGCCCTGCGGTTTTGCATAACTAACCACCGGGCAAAACTTTTCCCCGCGGTTTTCTTGATTTCGCCCGGTCATCTTCATAAGGTGACAACTCACCGACAACTCACCTTACTTGTCCCAATTCGATTATAATCTCGACCCAATTAGATCTCACCCGTCCTTTTCGATCCAAATTAGATCTCACCCCACACATCCTTACTTGGCCCAACTATTTCAATTCAATACTCCGAGCTTCGCTCAAAAGACGGTCTAATCCTCGAACTTCGAATCCAGGTCGACACCGTAGTTGGTGTGCTTGATGAGATAGGATTTGTCGTGAATCCCAACCGTCAAATAAAACCAACTAACCTAACTAGGGTAGCTAGGGTAAGTCGGGTCGAATCCACAGGGACGGGAGGATGGACTAAGGTATTCTACGGTCTAGGACTAGGTTCGAGACGAGCTAATCTAAAGAGGGGGAGACTAGAACTAGGCTTGGTCTAAAGCAAGAAAAAGGAAGAGAAGAACAAACAAGGAAAACGGGCTAGGATTAGGTCGGGGTCAAAGGGGTAACGGAATGGTCGAGGAAGAGCTAGAGTGAAGGAGGTAGTAGGGTAATCTAGGTAATGCCCGGGCTCTCGCAACTTAGACTCACCTAGAGGTTCCACCTAAAACCCAACTCGGCGATACACAACACAAACGGGGTACTAGCGTGGTATAGGCCTAGGTCGCATCCGGGCTCTCGCAACTTAGACCGACCTAGGGGTCGTCCTCACCGGGCTCTCGCAACTTAATGAGGGAACCGAACCCACAAACAAACTAATACCCACAAGAGAAAAGCAAGAAAAACAAGCATTCGTACATACTTAGTCAATCAAGCATTTCGACAAACATGTGATGTGCATCATACAAGAGGAAACACAAATCTTCCACCAACATCTCCAACAAACCCATAATCATCCAATTAACACCCTAATCACCCTACTAACCCTAGCAAGATACTACTCTAACATATCTATACTAAAACTAACACTAATAAGATGAACCAAAACAACAATCAAAACAAATATAATGAAACTAACAAGAACTATGAACAATCCAAACAACAAAGATTCAAACTTGATTAATAAAACAATAAACAAGAGAAAGGAAAAGAGATTATACCAAGCTAGAAGATGAAAGGAAGAAGAAAACTTGCATAAATGGAAGAACCCAAAACAAACATCCAAGTTTGTCAAGCTTGGTGAAGATCTTGAGGAATTCCCAAATTACAAGCACTAATCTAGGATTAACGATAATCTAAAGACTAATCTACACTAATCTATGCTAATCTATGCTAAAATAATCTAGGGTTTAGTCTAATATGAAGTGCATATCATTAACAAAACAAGGGAAGAGTATATATAGGGTTACAAGTGGAAAGGAGAAGAAAGAAAGGAGTGCGGCCTGAAAAGGGCTCATCCCGTTCGGGATGAGTTGGTCCCGTTCCGGATGGACCCTTCACAGAACACCTCTCTTTAGTGCACCTCAATCGGTTCCGGTTGAGCTCAACCGGAACCGGTTGAGCCTTGTAGGCCTCCTTTAAGCTTCTTTCGGTCCCTCCTTGCTTCTCATGGGTTTCTCATCGATTCTCGGGACTCGATATCGGGTCTCGGAGGCTCGGGATCGGGTCTCAGAGGCTCGGGATTGGGTCCCAAGGTCTCGGGGTCGATTCCAAGGCATCGAGTCATCGTTCCTTTACTCTGTTGGCTCCAAAATGTGTATGTATCGAATCGGAATCGCTCCAACTCTTCCAAATCGGTCTCGGGAACCTGAAACGAACTAAAGGAAGTATAAGAAACCCATAAATCGCTCTCAAGGAGCGATTCGACAAGGAAAATAGGACCAAAACACAACAAATAAGCACCACAAACTACACTTATCAACTACCCCACACTTAACCCTTACTTGCCCTCGAGTAAGCACATACTATCTACTAAACTATCCGAGTGGGTATTAGCGCACCCTACGCCCCTTCAACTCATGCGAGTGCACTTAGAGGAAAAGTGCACTCCGCAAGGCAAGTCGGGTCTTGCGACAAAACTGTGGATGCAACCGGACACAAAACACATAAACAAACAAACACACAAACAAACAAACACATAGACGGTTGCACCCAAAACAAAAGAAATACCGCTTCCCTCTAAAAGCGGTGGAAGAAGCACCGGTTTAGGACTCGAGGTAAGTGACAACGTTCCCAAGCTAGCAATACAAACCAAGGTGAACTAAACCCTAATAGTATGACGATAAAGCAACAAAAACGTTGGTAACTTACCTAGGTCCTCCTAACTTTCTAAAAACGTACTACGGGACGATCGGCGGAGTGGAAAAGTGAAGAACCACGGTGTTAGTCGACACTGTAGGTAAGTGAGACCCCGCCCCCTTTAGCGTGAGCCGAGAGGGTCGTCCCGTGTCCAAAACCGCCTAACTAGTCCAAGTAAAAAGGTGGAAAACATGCAAAATGAGGGAAGACCGACTAATGCCGCTATCATCCTTCCTAGGGACTCGGTCCTTAGGTAGGCTCTTCACGGCAAAAGTCGGAAAAAGGCTTATTTTGAGAGGATTTGTTTTTGTGAGACGGGTTTTCTTTTGGCATTTTCTTTCCTTTTGACGTTTTTGCTTTGTTTTGCCATGCCATGCCATTTTTTTTTTTTTGCCTTTTCTTTTTTTTCATTCTTTTCTTTCTTTTCTTTTCTTTGCCCCTTTTGGCAAGATTTGGCATTTTTGGCATTCCTTTGATAGTTGAGAAAGAGAGAGATCGACAAATTGCATTTTATTTGTGTGGGTATGTGTAGGAGGTAGGGTAATGGGTGAGTCGGGACGGGCCAAGACCCTTCAAACCCACAAAAAGTGGAGAACTTGGACTAAACAAACAATCCTAGACACGGTCACCTAAGGGACGAGACTCGGTAACCAAGGCCTTTTCACACCGTGGGTGGTCATAATGGTCAAAAGTGCAAATCCCGTAGTAAATTCCTAGTAAGCTAGGTGGACTCAAGGTAAAGGACCAACGAAATCATTGATTTAGGGTCTTTCTACTAGGCTAAGGTCCAAGACTCGATTTACACTACTAAAAAGGGAAAGTAAACACTCGCACACTAGCCTCTAAACCAGGTTTTCGCAAAATGTTTACACACAAGACACACAACACAACACAAAACAAAGACACAACGAAAATGAAAGAAAAAGAGACAAAAGCAACAAAAACAAAACATAACAAAACAAACACATACAAAACACACACCACCCCGAACTTCCAAATGAGCAACCAATCATCCACAAACTTTACAAAGCTCCACCCGAGCACACCACAACACATATCTCCTCCAAACTCCATAAGAAACATAGAGGAAAAAGGGTTGAAAAGATGTTACCGGGATGTCTTTAGAGCTTTCCCAAGTCATTGGCGATTAAAGCAACCTATGAGAACAAACGGAGGCAAAACACGCACACAAACAAATATACGACACAAAGACACAAAATGAAAACACACAAAAGAAAAATATTTTTGATTTTTTTGAATTTTTTTCAAATTTTTAGGGTTTTAAAGATTTTTTTGGAAAAACTACGAAAACAAACTAAACTATGCTAGAATATGTAACATTAGGAAAACAGTAGCCTAACCTTAGGAAATATATACCGTATCAACCTAGTAGTTGTGAATTTCGAGGACGAAATTTTCTTAAGGGGGGTAGTCTGTAACACCCGTGCTTTTGACCATTTTAGTTATTTATAATAACGATTAATATTAATAAATCGAGTCTCGACAAAATATTTTATATAGTAATATTCAATTCTTTTGTCTTTGGAACCTTTCTATTTCACTTCATTCTTTGCGAAACTGAAATTTCTATCGTTATCGAAATTCTGCGCGATTTCGTAAAACGGTTCCTATTTTCTCATACGGACTCCGATTGAGGCGTTTCAAAAGCCTAACTTTATTAATTTTCCAAGATCTACACAATGGTGATATTCAAATTACAATTTATAAGTTCATCATAAAAATATTGTACTAGACAGCTCCTTTACTACGAAAATCGTCACCCGACGAATCGTTTCTCGACATTCGATTTCCATACTTCTTTCCTAACCATGGTGTGACAAAATAAACTCAAAAACATCACCCTAAGGCATGCCATACCGTCACTTTGAAGTCCAAGCCTCAAAATATGCCTTTCTAATCAAAAACACCAAATAGGGTATGTACCTCTTAAAGTATGCTTAGCTACTTTTGGTAATTGTCAAGTTCTTGTCCACCCTTTGCTCCCCCATCTAATGCACGACTTGTGTGCTTATAACCAGCCATTTTCTCTTCATTTACTCATCCGTTCACTCACTTAAACACTCCTTCAAAGATCCATCTAAAAACCAAAGAAAAACCATACAAGATCTTTTAAGTTCTAAGGTGTTTACACCACCATATCTCAAGAGCACATACTCTTTCTTTTCCTTACCTTATACTCTTTATTTTTAAGTCTTATTCCTATTATATTTACTAACTTACTTTGTTTTGTGTGTCCTTCTAACTTATTCATGAAGAGGAGCAAGAGGAAGGGGGCTTCGATCTTAGTATATTTGATTTCATAGTTGATCCGGAGAATTGCTAATAGGTAACCTAACTTTTCTTCGCCCTCAAATCTCGTAGTATAGTGTTTAGACTCTAAATAACATATAACATCATGTTTAGGACTAAATCATTAGATCACCAAGTTTAAAGTTAACTATTTGTTGATTTATCACTTAACAATACATGCTGTAAAATGGATTCTGTGATGTGTGATATATGTTCACGATTTTTCTGTGTAAATTATGTTTCGAACTAGCCTTAGATTCCTTCATGAAAGTTGTAGATCTGAATGTCTAGAATATGATAAATATATGAAAAGTAACTTTTTATGAAAATATATATTTAGTAATGATTTATTTCGTAAACTGGTACTGTACGATTTTATGTGCTGTCTGAGAAAATGATATGTTTTGTGATGTTAAACGTTTATTTGGGCTTGGAAAAATTATGTTATGTTCCTGATGATTCCTAAGATGTGTATGTCCAATTTAATATGAATCCATCATATATATTTTCATTTATAAAATGTGTACTAAAATGGGTCAGATCTGGAAAGAATATTTTATTTAAGAACATTTATAAAGTATTTTAATCTAAATTTCTGGGTATAATTTATTTACAAGTATAGGTATCCAAAATAAAATTTTGGTTCACTTTAATGACGTTTAAGTATTTTAAACGATTTAAAAGAAAGTATTGAAAACCGTACTGTTTTCGTTTTTAATTTGTTAAAAATAATAAACCTTATTATTTTTAAAAAATGACTTTATATCTGGAAACCTAACTTATAAAAGTATGTTGTGTATGAAAATCAAAACTTAAAAATGACATTTGAAAAATGACTCACTTAGTATCCTTAATAATATTATCGATTTCGTTATTACTTTAAGTTACCTTTGTAAAACTCTATGTTTTGAGAAATATGATACCTAATAAGGTTAAAAATGATTTTTATAATTATTATTGATTTATTTGGTGTTTGAAATATTTTACTAAGTATAAATAGGCTTTAAGAGATAAATATACTGGTACAAATACGAAACCGTATAAAAATACTAAATACGTACACTTGAACAATAAATGTACTAAATACTTGTTCCAAAAAGTATAGAGTACTAAAAGACGAATAACCCAAAAGTACTAAGTTAAACAATGCTTAAATGTGCAAAACAACACTTAAACTTAATAATAAGCACTTAAGGACTAATTAGTGACTAAGTCAAAACTAAGGGTTGACTAGTCTATCTTGGTCAAACTTTGTCTTTTTAAGTCAACATAGACCAAGTCAAGATAAAGGAACCCATCTTAAATAATGTACATAGAAATAATTGAATCTTTAATCAAATCTCAACTAATGAACGCTTCAAATAATATATCTCAAATAAAATGTTTCAAATCTCTTACATCAGTATACTAAAACTATCAGTTAAGATAAATTTTTACGACGATTGATATTGTTTGTTAATCTTGAAATCGACACACTCAAATTCCATAGGAACAACCGTACTTCTAGTCGGTGTGTTACCTAAGCCGGTGATCAGACACGTTTTCACGAACGATGTTATCAATACCAATCATGGTGAAAATGAACATGTGCCCTGGCAGTACCCTCTGAGTCGTCTTCACCATTCCATGTTGTAATGACTTGTTCCGAGTCAATACAGAGCCCACAAACCGGTCATCCTTATGGAACCCGGTATTGTTTCATCCCTCTGGACATCAGACATGTGCCCCACGATGACCGCTGAGCTCGATATTCCAGAGACTCTGTTTTTATAAGACACCCAAATTCAGCCTATTTTTCGTGTTGGGTGCTATCTTGGTATAGTTTAGAAGACGATGCGATAGAAGACAGCTTCGAAAGTAGACTACGACACTCGGAGTCACTGCTCATGGGAGGCCATGATGCATCCTGCCGGTGCGAGAAAATGCTAAGAAGTAAATGGGCAGCCAGCTCTTTATGAGTTTGTCGGTAGAGTAGTAGTCGTCCAGTTGCTATTGAGGTGCTCGGTTGTGTAAAGGTTCTCTTTCCCGAGACCAAGAATATGGATTGGGTGTGTGCGCATACATAGACAAGGGCACTGATCAGCTCTCACTCTCTTTATCGGATATCTTTGGGGGCGGAATACCTTCCGACCTTTGCCTTAGCAGTGTATGGGACATGTTCGGTTTAGCGGGGCCTCTGAGTCCATGCACTTGCAGTCCTTCTTCTCCGTATGTCAGTCAACTAAACCGAGTCAATTTAGGTGTTCGATCCTATTGAGCACTAGGGGTGAGATGTAAACCTCCTAGTATCGATATGATTGGCGGGATTGATGTTCCCATCCGCATTTATGGCGAGATGCAAGCCTTAAGTGTGCATGAGACATTAGTAGTCACGTCCCGTGCATTATGTGAAAGGAAACCATTGTTTTTAAAAGTAAATGACTACAGTTTTCTAAATCACATGTGCTATTATGCTTTGTTACTGTTCTATACTCTTATGACTAATGATGTGATTGAAATGCTTCATAATGGGAAGTGATGTTTTGTTATATGTCTTGCTTGAATATTGATTAAGATTTATATTATGTTCCATACGATTTGTATTATGTATGTCTTACTCTATTTTCACATGACACTTCTATGAATCCATGATCTATGCTTTACTGTATTATTCACATGATACTCATATGATGTATGTATTACTTTATTCTATATAACCTACATGTCTTATATATTTAAATAGATTCGCATGTTAATTGAAATCACTTCATGTGTATCTCACATTATATACATGTCGATTTGTAATGTGACATGCCTGCTTATCTGTTAATTAGATAACCTAAACGTTGTACTACATTGATTATTCGGGGTCGTGTTAGAAGGACGGTTAGGTTACTCCCACTAAGTGGGACATGTGTATTTAAATATGCATTCAGGTTGACGAACCCTCAAGACTGGACATGGGGGCATGCGTGAGTGCAAGAGATACAGTGTGGCAGATGAGAGTGTCAAACTATAAATCTTGTAACACAAATTTTGTCAGACTATTGTATTTAGAAATTTGTAATTCGGGTTTCAATTGTTGTATTTTAACAAACGGTTCATTTATCGGTAAAAGACTCACTTGAGTCGATGGTTTTAAATTTTTATTCCTTTTTACGACTTAATTATTTTCCGCCTTGTTAATTAATGTCATTAGAAGAACCAGGTTGTTACAGTTGGTATCAGAGCGACCTTGAGACCGTGTGTAACTATGTGCGATGCATATTTACATCACCTATCGAGGGAACGCGCCTGGAGCTCATGACACGTGTCTAGAGTGTCTAAAGTGTCTAAAACATATAGAACATTTAAGATCACTAAATGAGAGATTCACTAGCATAACCCTAGGATCAAATAATATACTTGGGTAGAATATATAAATGGGTAGAACTACTAAGGATTACCCGTACCGTCCGATTTAGGTTTTGGCCCCTCGCTTGTTTTCATGTGCTATCTGAATAGTTGTATGTACATTGATTATCTAACCTTAGCCAATTGGCTAGTTTTAATTTACTTGTGATCAACGCGATGACCAAGATAAAGCACTTGCAACCATCGAGAGCTCAAGACTGGTAGAACACCATTGCAAGCACAAATGGACGCATCTTCCAAATCAACTATAGTTTCAAAATCAAGTTGGATCATGTTGAAGAATCGAGTGAAGTTATGCAGACGAGATGTAATATACAAGAAGATGAAGTGCAGATGTAAGATAGTAGTCCTCGAGTCCTATTTAGGTGTCGACTTAGACTTGACCGAGACTCTACTTACCTATATAGCTCATACATCGGAGATCATTTGTTAGCCTAAATTATAGTCATGGAAATGAACCCTTCTTGCCCATATTCATTTCACAAGAACACCTTAAACCACATCTAATTCATTTTTCTAGCTTATCCTTATTTTCTACCTTTGCCCCCACTTTCTTCATCTAACCAAGCAACAATTTGAGTTCAATTACGAACTATCTTCAATCCTTCCGTCGAAATTCTTAAACATCACATACGAAACTTTCCTTCATGTCTAACATCCATACCTTCATAAATCGATGAACACCTTTTACTTTTTCATTATTATTAATTTTTTTGGTTAAATTGTTCACCAATCAGATCAAACATTTGAACCTATATCAGGATGCATACACAAAAGTCATTTAAAGCCTAACACTTGAACTATCCTTGAACAAACTTCTAATCTTTTCTAAAGGAGTTTTAACCTCAACTGATCCCTTCTCTTTTGTTTCTAAACTCATTTCGATCCCTTCGTGAACTAGTTCTTAGGTCTGACTACTCATCCTGAGTCACGCAAGAAGTCTTTCGCTTATTTCACCTTCGTATTTTATTGCTCAGCTAAACTTAGTCTGAAATATTCCTATCTGATGGAACCTTTCATATTTACCGTTCTATCTTATTTCCTTCTCATTTCTTCAGCTTGCTTCTTATTCTTTTAGACTGCTATCAAACTGCATGTATGCTAACATCATACATATTCATCGTCTTTTATCTCTACCTTGTTACTATTTCCTCTTTCCAAGTTTGTCATAACCGTTGACTATGGAGATAAACTTCAATACTCTCAGTTATTATTCTCATCAGCCCAATTCAAAATTCTTAAATATTTATTCTTTCAACCCATTTTCTAAGTACATTTCTATGTCTTGAATGAGCCACTGTTAAAACTTATCAGAGCGCAGTGGAAGCACGATGAAGTGATGAACCCATAAACCACTCAGAATGGACATAGTTATACCAAGGATTCTCACAAGTATAATGTACTTGGAAGTATCCAATATCCTTCTAAACCAACCACACTAGGATCACCCAATCTTTACCCTTTTAGTCAACCTATAATTATTGGACCTAGGAACCTATTGATTTTTGGAATGACGAGAGGTTGGAAAAAGATGGGAACCAACTAATGTTTTTGAGTGTTGATCTTGGATTCAACGATTTTGAGAATTCTTAATTTTAACCAAAGATTGGGAGGTTTAGAGATCGTAACTTGAGGATACTAAAGAATAACAGAAGATTGGAAGATTTAAGGTTGTAAGCTAAGGAAAGATAAGAAAGAATGAAATTTATGGAAATCTAATTCACATACATAGTGACTACTTGATGAGAAATTAAGTCATACAGATTTTTGTGGAATTTAGAACCCATGTATTTTCAATGTTTTTGCGGGTTATGTTAGCCAACAGACAAGTTTTGTAGATGAGTAACTATTACTAATAACAATAGAGTATTGACCTTTATGAAAAGATATCGGGGAAACGAACTAGTAAAGAGTACTAAGGGATAGAATTTAACAATGCATGTGGTAGTTATTTTGAGGACTAAGAGAATTTTATGAAAATTTTGAAGAATGAAACTTGTAATCCAATGATAAGATGCATAGTTCCGACTGAACGAATTTATGGAACTCTTTGGTAAATCATGAATAGCTTTAGAATTGGTAAATCGAGATCAATAGCCAATGATTGTATAGAGAACCTCATTATCTGAGGACTTGTAACTTGGGTGGGGTAGACTTCCAATGAATTTGTTAATTATAAAATTTTAAATTCGAGGATATAGATGAAACCTCATAAAAATTATTGGGATTGTTTAAATCAAAATTAGATGTAAGGTTGTGTAACCTTTAGAGAAAAATCCTTGATGAATGGAAACACCTATGGATCCTACCTTACTGGTTATCAGGAGTTAACTGGAAGAATTAAGTTAATCAGTATAATTGAGCAAATAAAGGATATTCTTATACTATTGGAGATGTATACCTACGCGAGATATACTCATATGAAATACTTGAGGAATAATATGTCGAGAGTTTAAGGAACCAAACTTCTGAATATAAAGGTTAGAGAAACAACTGGAGGAAAAAAAACACAATTTGAGGATTAACTAGAAAGGAATGTAGAATAACGAAGTTACTAAGAATAGAGACATGAGTGACCCAATCTAACATGGTTCTTGATTGATGATGTGTTGTTTCCATTATCAGTTAAATCACTCCACATCAATTTTGTTTGGAATACTTTCTAGCTACTCCTTAAACTAAGCCTTTCATGGATCAGTGATGTTCCCATTATGATCCTATACGTTCCTATTCGAATTATTATCTAGAGTCGTGGTAACACTTCTTATCCCGACTTCGTACCACAACAGAACCTATGCAAATCTTCAACCATGACCTTTTGGTCTTGAACTCTTCTTTGCCTGTTATCTGAAATCTCATAGGTTATTTGAAAACTCACTAAACTTCTACTCTTCTCATTGAGGAGTACATCAATAACGTATCTATCTAGCTCGATCCTTACCTTGCTCATTCCTTTGAAAAATAAACTTTGCTAGAAATTGTCTGATATAAACTCAAATTATCTTCTCGTTCCCTCTATCGGACGAGAAACCCTTTGGTTAGTTGGAACAATGTTCTATTGAGAGTCACCTCCCTTACCTCTTTTATGCAACGAACCAAATGATAATTTTTGGTTTAACTTACCACTTCGTTTCATATACGTTCTTTTGTGAAACCTAATCCCACTTCTTTGATCAACTGTACCTATATACTTTCATTGAACTTTTCTATGCATCTCCGATCGAATTAACCCAACCAACTAGAATATTGTTATTAACCTTTGACCGGACGATTTAGTATTTAGATGAGTAGAGGTAACGTTGGAACCGCTGGGAGAAAGAGCACGACTTCACCAGGATCGTATAGAAGAAAGACTCTTAATATGATGAGCCTATTCAAAGTTGATCCAGAAGAAAATCACCAAGAAGCATAGACTTCAAAAACCTGATCAGGGACGATATCATCAAAGAAGACCTATTAGATCAATGTGCGAAACTTGGACTGAAGCGTTGCTAACCTAGTTTTTGTTTTTGTTCTGCCCGACCACTTGCTGACCTTAGAATACTCTTAGGACTTGGAACCTTAAGTCAAGTTATCAGTGTGTGTCTTACGGGTAATCCTCTTTAAGCGATAACCTATCGTGAGACATAGCCTATAATTTTCCAGTCAAAATCTCAACTACCCTGTTATAACAAAGTTAGAACACCTTTGAGGTCGAGAGATATTCGAGATGTCATTACCTTATATTTGTGGAATTAGGTGTTCGAAAGAAGTATGAGAACGATCAATGATCAAATTATTTGAGGATTTCCTTTATTGACTTCAAAAGCTTTTTCGGAGAATAGCTTGTGAACAAGCCTTAGTAGATCTCTAGAAATTTCAGGATTTGCTGATTTATAACCTATAATTTTTGGAATCCCTATGAAAACTATATATATTTTGGTGACTTATTTCTGTTTTGGATGATGGATGATAATATTACAACCTCGAATGTTGTAATTATGATGGGCACTTCAAAACCCACAGATTGTCAATTTGATGTTTTGGAATAACCTACCAATCGAGGAATCAAGAAACAAGGAAACAATTTAAAAAATTTAGTAACTTTATAGAATTCAATACAAGAGTTTTCGACTAATCCTAAGAGCTTATCACTGAACGAACTAAGCAACTCTAGGAGATCAACTCTTTAGATGATAAATATTGAGAGTGCCATGGGAACCATGAATTTTGATATGATTAATAGTGGAGGATTTACGAGTGAAAGTCCAGATAAACCTAAAGAGATCAAAACTACTAAATGTTTGTGGAAATTAGGACAACCTTTATTTGAATGGATTATACCTTAAGACAAACCAACATTTCTCCAAGAAAAAAAAACATGTTATATAGTTTTTAAGGAATTTAGGTATTATCTAGTTTTGGAGTTAGAGTCGATAGTGAACCAAATCTCGAAATGACCCGAGATTGTTCTACTTTTGAGAACTTGAGAATACCCTATGGATATTTAAGAATCACCAAAAAAAATTAAAGGAAAACAGTAGCCTAACCTTAGGAAATATATACCGTATCAACCTAGTACTTGTGAATTTCGAGGACGAAATTTTCTTAAGGGGGGTAGTCTGTAACACCCGTGCTTTTGACCATTTTAGTTATTTATAATAACGATTAATATTAATAAATCGAGTCTCGACAAAATATTTTATATAGTAATATTCAATTCTTTTGTCTTTGGAACCTTTCTATTTCACTTCATTGTTTGCAAAACTGAAATTTCTATCGTTATCGAAATTCTGCGCGATTTCGTAAAACGGTTCCTATTTTATCATACGGACTCCGATTGAGGCGTTTCAAAAGCCTAACTTTATTAATTTTCCAAGATCTATACAATGGTGATATTCAAATTACAATTTATAAGTTCATTATAAAAATATTGTACTGGACAGCTCCCTTACTACGAAAATTGTCACCCGACGAATCGTTTCTCGACATTCGATTTCCGTACTTCTTTCCTAACCATGGTGTGACCAAATAAACTCAAAAACATCACCCTAAGGCATGCCATACCGTCACTTTGAAGTCCAAGCCTCAAAATATGCCTTTCTAATCAAAAACACCAAATAGGGTATGTACCTCTTAAAGTATGCTTAGCTACTTTTGGTAATTGTCAAGTTCTTGTCCACCCTTTGCTCCCCCATCTAATGCACGACTTGTGTGCTTATAACCAGCCATTTTCTCTTCATTTACTCATCCGTTCACTCACTTAAACACTCCTTCAAAGATCCATCTAAAAACCAAAGAAAAACCATACAAGATCTTTTAAGTTCTAAGGTGTTTACACCACCATATCTCAAGAGCACATACTCTTTCTTTTCCTTACCTTATACTCTTTATTTTTAAGTCTTATTCCTATTATATTTACTAACTTACTTTGTTTTGTGTGTCCTTCTAACTTATTCATGAAGAGGAGCAAGAGGAAGGGGGCTTCGATCTTATTATATTTGATTTCATAGTTGATCCGGAGAATTGCTAATAGGTAACCTAACTTTTCTTCGCCCTCAAATTTCGTAGTATAGTGTTTAGACTCTAAATAACATATAACATCATGTTTAGGACTAAATCATTAGATCACCAAGTTTAAAGTTAACTATTTGTTGATTTATCACTTAACAATACATGCTGTAAAATGGATTCTGTGATGTGTGATATATGTTCACGATTTTTCTGTGTAAATTATGTTTCGAACTAGCCTTAGATTCCTTCATGAATGTTGTAGATCTGAATGTCTAGAATATGATAAATATATGAAAAGTAACTTTTTATGAAGATATATATTTAGTAATGATTTATTTCGTAAACTAGTACTGTACGATTTTATGTGCTGTCTGAGAAAATGATATGTTTTGTGATGTTAAACGTTTATTTGGACTTGGAAAAATTATGTTATGTTCCTGATGATTCCTAAGATGTGTATGTCCAATTTAATATGAATCCATCATATATATTTTTATTTATAAAATGTGTACTAAAATGGGTCAGATCTGGAAAGAATATTTTATTTAAGAACATTTATAAAGTATTTTAATCTAAATTTCTGGGTATAATTTATTTACAAGTATAGGTACCAAAATAAAATTTTGGTTCACTTTAATGACGTTTAAGTATTTTAAACGATTTAAAAGAAAGTATTGAAAACCGTACTGTTTTCGTTTTTAATTTGTTAAAAATAATAAACCTTATTATTTTTGAAAAATGACTTTATATCTGGAAACCTAACTTATAAAAGTATGTTGCGTATGAAAATCAAAACTTAAAAATAACATTTGAAAAATGACTCACTTAGTATCCTTAATAATATTATCGATTTCGTTATTACTTTAAGTTACCTTTGTAAAACTCTATGTTTTGAGAAATATGATACCTAATAAGGTTAAAAATGATTTTTATAATTATTATTGATTTATTTGGTGTTTGAAATATTTTACTAAGTATAAATAGTCTTTAAGAGATAAATATACTGGTACAAATACGAAACCGTATAAAAATACTAAATACGTACACTTGAACAATAAATGTACTAAATACTTGTTCCAAAAAGTATAGAGTACTAAAAGACGAATAACCCAAAAGTACTAAGTTAAACAATGCTTAAATGTGCAAAACAACACTTAAACTTAATAATAAGCACTTAAGGACTAATTAGTGACTAAGTCAAAACTAAGGGTTGACTAGTCTATCTTGGTCAAACTTTGTCTTTTTAAGTCAACATAGACCAAGTCAAGATAAAGGAACCCATCTTAAATAATGTACATAGAAATAATTGAATCTTTAATCAAATCTCAACTAATGAACGCTTCAAATAATATATCTCAAATAAAATGTTCCAAATCTCTTACATCAGTATACTAAAACTATCAGTTAAGATAAATTTTTACGACGATTGATATTGTTTGTTAATCTTGAAATCGACACACTCAAATTCCATAGGAACAACCGTACTTCTAGTCGGTGTGTTACCTAAGCCGGTGATCAGACACGTTTTCACGAACGATTTTATCAATACCAATCATGGTGAAAATGAACATGTGCCCTGGCAGTACCCTCTGAGTCGTCTTCACCATTCCATGTTGTAATGACTTGTTCCGAGTCAATACAGAGCCCACAAACCGGTCATCCTTATGGAACCCGATATTGTTTCATCCCTCTGGACATCAGACATGTGCCCCACGATGACCGCTGAGCTCGATATTCCAGAGACTCTGTTTTTATAAGACACCCAAATTCAGCCTATGTTTCGTGTTGGGCGCTATCTTGGTATAGTTTAGAAGACGATGCGATAGAAGACAGCTTCGAAAGTAGACTACGACACTCGGAGTCACTGCTCATGGGAGGCCATGATGCATCCTGCCGGTGCGAGAAAATGCTAAGAAGTAAATGGGCAGCCAGCTCTTTATGAGTTTGTCGGTAGAGTAGTAGTCGTCCAGTTGCTATTGAGGTGCTCGGTTGTGTAAAGGTTCTCTTTCCCGAGACCAAGAATATGGATTGGGTGTGTGCGCATACATAGACAAGGGCACTGATCAGCTCTCACTCTCTTTATCGGATATCTTTGGGGGCGGAATACCTTCCGACCTTTGCCTTAGCAGTGTATGGGACATGTTCGGTTTAGCGGGGCCTCTGAGTCCATGCACTTGCAGTCCTTCTTCTCCGTATGTCAGTCAACTAAACCGAGTCAATTTAGGTGTTCGATCCTATTGAGCACTAGGGGTGAGATGTAAACCTCCTAGTATCGATATGATTGGCGGGATTGATGTTCCCATCCGCATTTATGGCGAGATGCAAGCCTTAAGTGTGCATGAGACATTAGTAGTCACGTCCCGTGCATTATGTGAAAGGAAACCATTGTTTTTAAAAGTAAATGACTACAGTTTTCTAAATCACATGTGCTATTATGCTTTGTTACTGTTCTATACTCTTATGACTAATGATGTGATTGAAATGCTTCATAATGGGAAGTGATGTTTTGTTATATGTCTTGCTTGAATATTGATTAAGATTTATATTATGTTCCATACGATTTGTATTATGTATGTCTTACTCTATTTTCACATGACACTTCTATGAATCCATGATCTATGCTTTACTGTATTATTCACATGATACTCATATGATGTATGTATTACTTTATTCTATATAACCTACATGTCTTATATATTTAAATAGATTCGCATGTTAATTGAAATCACTTCATGTGTATCTCACATTATATACATGTCGATTTGTAATGTGACATGCCTGCTTATCTGTTAATTAGATAACCTAAACGTTGTACTACATTGATTATTCGGGGTCGTGTTAGAAGGACGGTTAGGTTACTCCCACTAAGTGGGACATGTGTATTTAAATATGCATTCAGGTTGACGAACCCTCAAGACTGGACATGGGGGCATGCGTGAGTGCAAGAGATACAGTGTGGCAGATGAGAGTGTCAAACTATAAATCTTGTAACACAAATTTTGTCAGACTATTGTATTTAGAAATTTGTAATTCGGGTTTCAATTGTTGTATTTTAACAAACGGTTCATTTATCGGTAAAAGACTCACTTGAGTCGATGGTTTAAAATTTTTATTCCTTTTTACGACTTAATTATTTTCCGCCTTGTTAATTAATGTCATTAGAAGAACCAGGTTGTTACAGTTGGTATCAGAGCGACCTTGAGACCGTGTGTAACTATGTGCGATGCATATTTACATCACCTATCGAGGGAACGCGCCTGGAGCTCATGACACGTGTCTAGAGTGTCTAAAGTGTCTAAAACATATAGAACATTTAAGATCACTAAATGAGAGATTCACTAGCATAACCCTAGGATCAAATAATATACTTGGGTAGAATATATAAATGGGTAGAACTACTAAGGATTACCCGTACCGTCCGATTTAGGTTTTGGCCCCTCGCTTGTTTTCATGTGCTATCTGAATAGTTGTATGTACATTGATTATCTAACCTTAGCCAATTGGCTAGTTTTAATTTACTTGTGATCAACGCGATGACCAAGATAAAGCACTTGCAACCATCGAGAGCTCAAGACTGGTAGAACACCATTGCAAGCACAAATGGACGCATCTTCCAAATCAACTATAGTTTCAAAATCAAGTTGGATCATGTTGAAGAATCGAGTGAAGTTATGCAGACGAGATGTAATATACAAGAAGATGAAGTGCAGATGTAAGATAGTAGTCCTCGAGTCCTATTTAGGTGTCGACTTAGACTTGACCGAGACTCTACTTACCTATATAGCTCATACATCGGAGATCATTTGTTAGCCTAAATTATAGTCATGGAAATGAACCCTTCTTGCCCATATTCATTTCACAAGAACACCTTAAACCACATCTAATTCATTTTTCTAGCTTATCCTTATTTTCTACCTTTGCCCCCACTTTCTTCATCTAACCAAGCAACAATTTGAGTTCAATTACGAACTATCTTCAATCCTTCCGTCGAAATTCTTAAACATCACATACGAAACTTTCCTTCATGTCTAACATCCATACCTTCATAAATCGATGAACACCTTTTACTTTTTCATTATTATTAATTTTTTTGGTTAAATTGTTCACCAATCAGATCAAACATTTGAACCTATATCAGGATGCATACACAAAAGTCATTTAAAGCCTAACACTTGAACTATCCTTGAACAAACTTCTAATCTTTTCTAAAGGAGTTTTAACCTCAACTGATCCCTTCTCTTTTGTTTCTAAACTCATTTCGATCCCTTCGTGAACTAGTTCTTAGGTCTGACTACTCATCCTGAGTCACGCAAGAAGTCTTTCGCTTATTTCACCTTCGTATTTTATTGCTCAGCTAAACTTAGTCTGAAATATTCCTATCTGATGGAACCTTTCATATTTACCGTTCTATCTTATTTCCTTCTCATTTCTTCAGCTTGCTTCTTATTCTTTTAGACTGCTATCAAACTGCATGTATGCTAACATCATACATATTCATCGTCTTTTATCTCTACCTTGTTACTATTTCCTCTTTCCAAGTTTGTCATAACCGTTGACTATGGAGATAAACTTCAATACTCTCAGTTATTATTCTCATCAGCCCAATTCAAAATTCTTAAATATTTATTCTTTCAACCCATTTTCTAAGTACATTTCTATGTCTTGAATGAGCCACTGTTAAAACTTATCAGAGCGCAGTGGAAGCACGATGAAGTGATGAACCCATAAACCACTCAGAATGGACATAGTTATACCAAGGATTCTCACAAGTATAATGTACTTGGAAGTATCCAATATCCTTCTAAACCAACCACACTAGGATCACCCAATCTTTACCCTTTTAGTCAACCTATAATTATTGGACCTAGGAACCTATTGATTTTTGGAATGACGAGAGGTTGGAAAAAGATGGGAACCAACTAATGTTTTTGAGTGTTGATCTTGGATTCAACGATTTTGAGAATTCTTAATTTTAACCAAAGATTGGGAGGTTTAGAGATCGTAACTTGAGGATACTAAAGAATAACAGAAGATTGGAAGATTTAAGGTTGTAAGCTAAGGAAAGATAAGAAAGAATGAAATTTATGGAAATCTAATTCACATACATAGTGACTACTTGATGAGAAATTAAGTCATACAGATTTTTGTGGAATTTAGAACCCATGTATTTTCAATGTTTTTGCGGGTTATGTTAGCCAACAGACAAGTTTTGTAGATGAGTAACTATTACTAATAACAATAGAGTATTGACCTTTATGAAAAGATATCGGGGAAACGAACTAGTAAAGAGTACTAAGGGATAGAATTTAACAATGCATGTGGTAGTTATTTTGAGGACTAAGAGAATTTTATGAAAATTTTGAAGAATGAAACTTGTAATCCAATGATAAGATGCATAGTTCCGACTGAACGAATTTATGGAACTCTTTGGTAAATCATGAATAGCTTTAGAATTGGTAAATCGAGATCAATAACCAATGATTGTATAGAGAACCTCATTATCTGAGGACTTGTAACTTGGGTGGGGTAGAGTTCCAATGAATTTGTTAATTATAAAATTTTAAATTCGAGGATATAGATGAAACCTCATAAAAATTATTGGGATTGTTTAAATCAAACTTAGATGTAAGGTTGTGTAACCTTTAGAGAAAAATCCTTGATGAATGGAAACACCTATGGATCCTACCTTACTGGTTATCAGGAGTTAACTGGAAGAATTAAGTTAATCAGTATAATTGAGCAAATAAAGGATATTCTTATACTATTGGAGATGTATACCTACGCGAGATATACTCATATGAAATACTTGAGGAATAATATGTCGAGAGTTTAAGGAACCAAACTTCTGAATATAAAGGTTAGAGAAACAACTGGAGGAAAAAAACACAATTTGAGGATTAACTAGAAAGGAATGTAGAATAACGAAGTTACTAAGAATAGAGACATGAGTGACCCAATCTAACATGGTTCTTGATTGATGATGTGTTGTTTCCATTATCAGTTAAATCACTCCATATCAATTTTGTTTGGAATACTTTCTAGCTACTCCTTAAACTAAGCCTTTCATGGATCAGTGATGTTCCCATTATGATCCTATACGTTCCTATTCGAATTATTATCTAGAGTCGTGGTAACACTTCTTATCCCGACTTCGTACCACAACAGAACCTATGCAAATCTTCAACCATGACCTTTTGGTCTTGAACTCTTCTTTGCCTGTTATCTGAAATCTCATAGGTTATTTGAAAACTCACTATACTTCTACTCTTCTCATTGAGGAGTACATCAATAACGTATCTATCTAGCTCGATCCTTACCTTGCTCATTCCTTTGAAAAACAAACTTTGCTAGAAATTGTCTGATATAAACTCAAATTATCTTCTCGTTCCCTCTATCGGACGAGAAACCCTTTGGTTAGTTGGAACAATGTTCTATTGAGAGTCACCTCCCTTACCTCTTTTATGCAACGAACCAAATGATAATTTTTGGTTTAACTTACCACTTCGTTTCATATACGTTCTTTTGTGAAACCTAATCCCACTTCTTTGATCAACTGTACCTATATACTTTCATTGAACTTTTCTATGCATCTCCGATCGAATTAACCCAACCAACTAGAATATTTTTATTAACCTTTGACCGGACGATTTAGTATTTAGATGAGTAGAGGTAACGTTGGAACCGCTGGGAGAAAGAGCACGACTTCACCAGGATCGTATAGAAGAAAGACTCTTAATATGATGAGCCTATTCAAAGTTGATCCAGAAGAAAATCACCAAGAAGCATAGACTTCAAAAACCTGATCAGGGACGATATCATCAAAGAAGACCTATTAGATCAATGTGCGAAACTTGGACTGAAGCGTTGCTAACCTAGTTTTTGTTTTTGTTCTGCCCGACCACTTGCTGACCTTAGAATACTCTTAGGACTTGGAACCTTAAGTCAAGTTATCAGTGTGTGTCTTACGGGTAATCCTCTTTAAGCGATAACCTATCGTGAGACATAGCCTATAATTTTCCAGTCAAAATCTCAACTACCCTGTTATAACAAAGTTAGAACACCTTTGAGGTCGAGAGATATTCGAGATGTCATTACCTTATATTTGTGGAATTAGGTGTTCGAAAGAAGTATGAGAACGATCAATGATCAAATTATTTGAGGATTTCCTTTATTGACTTCAAAAGCTTTTTCGGAGAATAGCTTGTGAACAAGCCTTAGTAGATCTCTAGAAATTTCAGGATTTGCTGATTTATAACCTATAATTTTTGGAATCCCTATGAAAACTATATCTATTTTGGTGACTTATTTCTGTTTTGGATGATGGATGATAATATTACAACCTCGAATGTTGTAATTATGATGGGCACTTCAAAACCCACAGATTGTCAATTTGATGTTTTGGAATAACCTACCAATCGAGGAATCAAGAAACAAGGAAACAATTTAAAAAATTTAGTAACTTTATAGAATTCAATACAAGAGTTTTCGACTAATCCTAAGAGCTTATCACTGAACGAACTAAGCAACTCTAGGAGATCAACTCTTTAGATGATAAATATTGAGAGTGCCATGGGAACCATGAATTTTGATATGATTAATAGTGGAGGATTTACGAGTGAAAGTCCAGATAAACCTAAAGAGATCAAAACTACTAAATGTTTGTGGAAATTAGGACAACCTTTATTTGAATGGATTATACCTTAAGACAAACCAACATTTCTCCAAGAAAAAAAAACATGTTATATAGTTTTTAAGGAATTTAGGTATTATCTAGTTTTGGAGTTAGAGTCGATAGTGAACCAAATCTCGAAATGACCCGAGATTGTTCTACTTTTGAGAACTTGAGAATACCCTATGGATATTTAAGAATCACCAAAAAAAATTAAAGGAAAACAGTAGCCTAACCTTAGGAAATATATACCGTATCAACCTAGTAGTTGTGAATTTCGAGGACGAAATTTTCTTAAGGGGGGTAGTCTGTAACACCCGTGCTTTTGACCATTTTAGTTATTTATAATAACGATTAATATTAATAAATCGAGTCTCGACAAAATATTTTATATAGTAATATTCAATTCTTTTGTCTTTGGAACCTTTCTATTTCACTTCATTGTTTGCAAAACTGAAATTTCTATCGTTATCGAAATTCTGCGCGATTTCGTAAAACGGTTCCTATTTTCTCATACGGACTCCGATTGAGGCGTTTCAAAAGCCTAACTTTATTAATTTTCCAAGATCTATACAATGGTGATATTCAAATTACAATTTATAAGTTCATTATAAAAATATTGTACTGGACAGCTCCCTTACTACGAAAATTGTCACCCGACGAATCGTTTCTCGACATTCGATTTCCGTACTTCTTTCCTAACCATGGTGTGACCAAATAAACTCAAAAACATCACCCTAAGGCATGCCATACCGTCACTTTGAAGTCCAAGCCTCAAAATATGCCTTTCTAATCAAAAACACCAAATAGGGTATGTACCTCTTAAAGTATGCTTAGCTACTTTTGGTAATTGTCAAGTTCTTGTCCACCCTTTGCTCCCCCATCTAATGCACGACTTGTGTGCTTATAACCAGCCATTTTCTCTTCATTTACTCATCCGTTCACTCACTTAAACACTCCTTCAAAGATCCATCTAAAAACCAAAGAAAAACCATACAAGATCTTTTAAGTTCTAAGGTGTTTACACCACCATATCTCAAGAGCACATACTCTTTCTTTTCCTTACCTTATACTCTTTATTTTTAAGTCTTATTCCTATTATATTTACTAACTTACTTTGTTTTGTGTGTCCTTCTAACTTATTCATGAAGAGGAGCAAGAGGAAGGGGGCTTCGATCTTATTATATTTGATTTCATAGTTGATCCGGAGAATTGCTAATAGGTAACCTAACTTTTCTTCGCCCTCAAATTTCGTAGTATAGTGTTTAGACTCTAAATAACATATAACATCATGTTTAGGACTAAATCATTAGATCACCAAGTTTAAAGTTAACTATTTGTTGATTTATCACTTAACAATACATGCTGTAAAATGGATTCTGTGATGTGTGATATATGTTCACGATTTTTCTGTGTAAATTATGTTTCGAACTAGCCTTAGATTCCTTCATGAAAGTTGTAGATCTGAATGTCTAGAATATGATAAATATATGAAAAGTAACTTTTTATGAAGATATATATTTAGTAATGATTTATTTCGTAAACTAGTACTGTACGATTTTATGTGCTGTCTGAGAAAATGATATGTTTTGTGATGTTAAACGTTTATTTGGACTTGGAAAAATTATGTTATGTTCCTGATGATTCCTAAGATGTGTATGTCCAATTTAATATGAATCCATCATATATATTTTCATTTATAAAATGTGTACTAAAATGGGTCAGATCTGGAAAGAATATTTTATTTAAGAACATTTATAAAGTATTTTAATCTAAATTTCTGGGTATAATTTATTTACAAGTATAGGTATCCAAAATAAAATTTTGGTTCACTTTAATGACGTTTAAGTATTTTAAACGATTTAAAAGAAAGTATTGAAAACCGTACTGTTTTCGTTTTTAATTTGTTAAAAATAATAAACCTTATTATTTTTGAAAAATGACTTTATATCTGGAAACCTAACTTATAAAAGTATGTTGCGTATGAAAATCAAAACTTAAAAATAACATTTGAAAAATGACTCACTTAGTATCCTTAATAATATTATCGATTTCGTTATTACTTTAAGTTACCTTTGTAAAACTCTATGTTGTGAGAAATATGATACCTAATAAGGTTAAAAATGATTTTTATAATTATTATTGATTTATTTGGTGTTTGAAATATTTTACTAAATATAAATAGGCTTTAAGAGATAAATATACTGGTACAAATACGAAACCGTATAAAAATACTAAATACGTACACTTGAACAATAAATGCACTAAATACTTGTTTCAAAAAGTATAGAGTACTAAAAGACGAATAACCCAAAAGTACTAAGTTAAACAATGCTTAAATGTGCAAAACAACACTTAAACTTAATAATAAGCACTTAAGGACTAATTAGTGACTAAGTCAAAACTAAGGGTTGACTAGTCTATCTTGGTCAAACTTTGTCTTTTTAAGTCAACATAGACCAAGTCAAGATAAAGGAACCCATCTTAAATAATGTACATAGAAATAATTGAATCTTTAATCAAATCTCAACTAATGAACGCTTCAAATAATATATCTCAAATAAAATGTTCCAAATCTCTTACATCAGTATACTAAAACTATCAGTTAAGATAAATTTTTACGACGATTGATATTGTTTGTTAATCTTGAAATCGACACACTCAAATTCCATAGGAACAACCGTACTTCTAGTCGGTGTGTTACCTAAGCCGGTGATCAGACACGTTTTCACGAACGATGTTATCAATACCAATCATGGTGAAAATGAACATGTGCCCTGGCAGTACCCTCTGAGTCGTCTTCACCATTCCATGTTGTAATGACTTGTTCCGAGTCAATACAGAGCCCACAAACCGGTCATCCTTATGGAACCCGGTATTGTTTCATCCCTCTGGACATCAGACATGTGCCCCACGATGACCGCTGAGCTCGATATTCCAGAGACTCTGTTTTTATAAGACACCCAAATTCAGCCTACGTTTCGTGTTGGGCGCTATCTTGGTAAAGTTTAGAAGACGATGCGATAGAAGACAGCTTCGAAAGTAGACTACGACACTCGGAGTCACTGCTCATGGGAGGCCATGATGCATCCTGCCGGTGCGAGAAAATGCTAAGAAGTAAATGGGCAGCCAGCTCTTTATGAGTTTGTCGGTAGAGTAGTAGTCGTCCAGTTGCTATTGAGGTGCTCGGTTGTGTAAAGGTTCTCTTTCCCGAGACCAAGAATATGGATTGGGTGTGTGCGCATACATAGACAAGGGCACTGATCAGCTCTCACTCTCTTTATCGGATATCTTTGGGGGCGGAATACCTTCCGACCTTTGCCTTAGCAGTGTATGGGACATGTTCGGTTTAGCGGGGCCTCTGAGTCCATGCACTTGCAGTCCTTCTTCTCCGTATGTCAGTCAACTAAACCGAGTCAATTTAGGTGTTCGATCCTATTGAGCACTAGGGGTGAGATGTAAACCTCCTAGTATCGATATGATTGGCGGGATTGATGTTCCCATCCGCATTTATGGCGAGATGCAAGCCTTAAGTGTGCATGAGACATTAGTAGTCACGTCCCGTGCATTATGTGAAAGGAAACCATTGTTTTTAAAAGTAAATGACTACAGTTTTCTAAATCACATGTGCTATTATGCTTTGTTACTGTTCTATACTCTTATGACTAATGATGTGATTGAAATGCTTCATAATGGGAAGTGATGTTTTGTTATATGTCTTGCTTGAATATTGATTAAGATTTATATTATGTTCCATACGATTTGTATTATGTATGTCTTACTCTATTTTCACATGACACTTCTATGAATCCATGATCTATGCTTTACTGTATTATTCACATGATACTCATATGATGTATGTATTACTTTATTCTATATAACCTACATGTCTTATATATTTAAATAGATTCGCATGTTAATTGAAATCACTTCATGTGTATCTCACATAGTATACATGTCGATTTGTAATGTGACATGCCTGCTTATCTGTTAATTAGATAACCTAAACGTTGTACTACATTGATTATTCGGGGTCGTGTTAGAAGGACGGTTAGGTTACTCCCACTAAGTGGGACATGTATATTTAAATATGCATTCAGGTTGACGAACCCTCAAGACTGGACATGGGGGCATGCGTGAGTGCAAGAGATACAGTGTGGCAGATGAGAGTGTCAAACTATAAATCTTGTAACACAAATTTTGTCAGACTATTGTATTTAGAAATTTGTAATTCGGGTTTCAATTGTTGTATTTTAACAAACGGTTCATTTATCGGTAAAAGACTCACTTGAGTCGATGGTTTTAAATTTTTATTCCTTTTTACGACTTAATTATTTTCCGCCTTGTTAATTAATGTCATTATAGAACCGGGTTGTTACAGAATATCGCTCCCCCACACTTAAATCGAGCAATGTCCTCATATGCTCAATCGTAGTGTGCGGAGAGGCAAAAGAAAAAGAAAAGAAACTACGAAAATAAAGCTAAAAATCAAAAAGAAAAGTGGAGAAAAAGGTAGAAGGTGTCCGGCCGGGGTGTAATCAAGTCACCAAGGGCCGAGACAAGAAAAAGATATGGAAGGGGGAAGAAAAATAAAAAGAAGGAAATAAAAGGAAATAGGAGGGGAGGGCTAGGTGTAATCAAGTCACCTAGCCCGGGTTCCGCCTAAATCCGATTAAATCCTCAAAAAAGAAAGTGAAAATCTTGTAAAATTTGGATTTTGAAAATGACTCTCGATGTAGTCACATCATCGAGAGTCGGGAGCAACATATACCAAGGCCTCGAAGGCCACCATGACACAAATGATAAAGGAAGGGGAGTAAACAAAGGAAAACAAGCAATAAAAGACGGAAAAGAAAGGATAGTTGCCGTACCTATAGAATAGCAACTCACTCGCTCCATCGTCTCGTAGATCAATATAGGTACTTGCTTGTCGTCATCATTGCTATTCCTCTTCAAACGCGATAAGTACGCACGGTTAAGGTAGTAATGGTGTGAGGGGGGGTAGGATTCGATGTGAAACTCGGTGGAAAAGGAAGAGAAATGAGGTTAGGGTATGTGAATGAAGTGTAATGGATGGTATGATATGAGAAAGGATAAGTAGGGAGGTTGGGTGGGGGTATACAATGGTTGGGTGGGCTTGAATGTCAAAGAAGAGGCCAAAAGAGGAGAAAGGGGACCATCCCGGTCGGGATGGATGGTCCCGATCGGGATGATAAACCCTTCCCGATCGGGAAGCCACCTTCTCGGTCGGGACGGCACTCCAGCAAGCTCCAATTTTTACACCTCCATCCCGATCAGACGGCTTCTTCCCGGTCGGGGTGGCACATCCTTTCCGATCGGGAAGCTCCCTTCCCGCCCGGGATGGGTCTTCTTGACCTCCAAAACCCCAAAAACTTCACCGAAGCTTCAAAAACCGACTTCCAAACTCAAGATCCATGCTCTATCATTATCTACTCTCCTCTAGGAATCACCTTTCCTTCACACCTATCACAATGAACTCAAATACAACATCAAATTCCCTCTCTCACTTCGCTCATCAAAAATCCAAATGAACAAGAGTTCCACAAAGGCTAACAAACCTAGAAACCAAACTATACAGACATAAACACAAATACAAGCACAAAAGAAAAGAAAAAGAGATATTTACACTAAATACTCTCACCAACAACGCCTCCGTAGCCATCAAGAGCTCGAAGGAGTAAGTCAAATGCTCTAGCAACATCTTCAATTAAGCTCACATGGCCGAGCCTAGCCACTCCCAAAAGTTTCCAAGTCGGAGGGAAGAAGCGATCATCTTCATTGAGCTCGGGGTTCTCGTGATCTTCCGGGTCTTCCAAACTAACATAGCTACGACTCTTATGACCAACCGGTAGGTATAGTGGTCTAGAGTCGTGCTCGGTGTCATGATGTGGGAGATCACACCCTAGGGGTGTCGCTTCTTCTACGGGGTCGAGAGTGGAACTCTTTTCCACCGCCCGACAAGGATCCTCTTCACCAACCGTCTCACAAGACAAAGGGCTAGACATCGAGTGCGGTAGAGGAGGAGAAAGCATCGAGTTTTCTTCATTGGAGGGTTTAGGATCCTCCAAATTCCCATACAAAGCAAGTTCCAAGGCATCTACTTCTTTTTCCCAAGTATTGCGTTCCTTTTCACTCACCTTGTCAATATGGCCTAGAGGGGTCATCTCTTCACTTGGGTTTGGATTGTCAACACCCGGTTCATCACGAAGAAAATCAAACAAATCCAACTTTATAGCCAATACATTGGCTCCCCAAGAGCTATCTTGATAATCATGCTCAACTCCCTCCTCATTGTGGGCCCTTGAAGCCTCAACTTCCTCTATTCTTCCCCTATCTTCACCGCCCAAGCAACACTCAACAATGGTCTCTTGATCGACCCCCTCTTCTTCATTTGTAGCTTCACAACCGGGTTGACTTTTTTGTGGAGGCACCCGACCTTCTTGCCCAAATGAACCTTCCTCGACATGTAGCGGAGCTCGAGTGGCGGACATCGTGATATGAGCCATGAATGCATTGATGCGCGCATCTTGCACCTCTATTTGGGCCTTGAACTCCTCCCTAACCCCTTGTATTTGAGTCAACAACAATTGTTGACCCTTTTGCAATAACATCAAAATCTCATGTTGGCTCCCTTGTGTTTGGGCCAACATTTGACAAGTCTCAAGGATATTTGGTTATGGGTTATGTGAGGGTGTTTGATAGTTGTTAGGATGTGGGAACGATCATTGACAACTTTCTTGGTAATCATAAGAAGAGGGTTCATAAGATTGTTGATGAGGTTGATATGGTTGGTAAAGTTGTGGGTTTTGGTAATTCGCCCCATAGTTGTCTCGTGATGATTGATGGTAGCTTGGACAATCCATGTCCATAACGTCGCTTAGGTACCTAGGATGAGCTAGAAGCACTTGAGCAAACGTTAGTATCCTAGTGCTTTTGAGGCACTACAAAGAGAGAGTAACACAAGAAGAGAAACGGGGATACACAAGGAGAAGAGAACACAAAAATCAAGAACAAAGTCCAAAACTAAGCACACAAAAGTCTAAACTACGCCGTCCCCGGCAACGGCGCCAATTTGATGGGTAAGGATTTGTCGTGAATCCCAACCGTCAAATAAAACCAACTAACCTAACTAGGGTAGCTAGGGTAAGTCGGGTCGAATCCACAGGGATGGGAGGATGGACTAAGGTATGCTACGGTCTAGGACTAGGTTCGAGACGAGCTAATCTAAGGAGGAGGAGACTAGAACTAGGCTAGGTCTAAAGCAAGAAAAAAGAAGAGAAAAACAAACAAGGAAAACGGGCTAGGATTAGGTCGGGGTCAAAGGGGTAACGGAATGGTCGAGGAAGAGCTAGAGTGAAGGAGGTAGTAGGGTAATCTAGGTAATGCCCGGGCTCTCGCAACTTAGACTCACCTAGAGGTTCCACCTAAAACCCAACTCGGCGATACACAACACAAACGGGGTACTAGCGTGCTATAGGCCTAGGTCGCATCCGGGCTCTCTTAACTTAGACCGACCTAGGGGTCGTCCTCACCGGGCTATCGCAACTTAATGAGGGAACCGAACCCACAAACAAACTAATACCCACAAGAGAAAAGCAAGAAAAACAAGCATTCGTACATACTTAGTCAATCAAGCATTTCGACAAACATGTGATGTGCATCATACAAGAGGAAACCCAAATCTTCCACCAACATCTCCAACAAACCCATAATCATCCAATTAACACCCTAATCACCCTACTAACCCTAGCAAGATACTACTCTAACATATCTATACTAAAACTAACACTAATAAGATGAACCAAAACAACAATCAAAACAAACATAATGAAACTAACAAGAACTATGAACTATGAACAATCCAAACAACAAAGATTCAAACTTGATTAATAAAACAATAAACAAGAGAAAGGAGAAGAGATTATACCAAGCTAGAAGATGAAAGGAAGAAGAAAACTTGCATAAATGGAAGAACCCAAAACAAACATCCAAGTTTGTCAAGCTTGGTGAAGATCTTGAGGAATTCCCAAATTACAAGCACTAATCTAGGATTAACGATAATCTAAAGACTAATCTACACTAATCTATGCTAATCTATGCTAAAATAATCTAGGGTTTAGTCTAATATGAAGTGCATATCATTAACAAAACAAGGGAAGAGTATATATTGGGTTACAAGTGGAAAGGAGAAGAAAGAAAGGAGTGCGGCCTGAAAAGGGCTCATCCCGTTCGGGATGAGTTGGTCCCGTTCCGGATGGACCCTTCACAGAACACCTCTCTTTAGTGCACCTCAACCGGTTCCGGATGAGCCTTGTAGGCCTCCTTTAAGCTTCTTTCGGTCCCTCCTTGCTTCTCATGGGTTTCTCATCGATTCTCGGGACTCGGGATCGGGTCTCGGAGGCTCGGGACTCGGGATCGGGTCTCGGAGGCTCGGGACTCGAGATCGGGTCTCGGAGGCTCGGGATTGGGTCCCAAGGTCTCGGGGTCGATTCCAAGGCATCGAGTCATCGTTCTTTTACTCCGTTGGCTCCAAAATGTGTATGTATCGATTCGGAATCGCTCCAACTCTTCCAAATCGGTCTCGGGAACCTGAACCGAACTAAAGGAAGTATAAGAAACCCATAAATCGCTCTCAAGGAGCGATTCCACAAGGAAAATGGGACCAAAACACAACAAATAAGCACTACAAACTACACTTATCAGTGCTGCTGCTACGCCGTGGTTGTTGTTCGTGTGGTGGTCAGGCGAGAGGGATGCCGGATTTCGCTGCTGCCGCGACGCTGCTGCCGATGGCTCGCTGGTGTTTGGTTCGCCGGTGCTGCTGCTACGCCGCTCTGTTGCTGTTTGTTGCTGCGGGTCGATGCCGGAAACAGAGGGGAGGCGCGACTTGTTGTGCTCGGCTGCTGTTGCGCTGTGTCGAGGCGGAGGGAGGGAGGTTAGATGTGGTTGTGGCTGGGTTTGTTGTCGGAGAAGGTGGTGGAGGACGGAGTTGAAGGTGGTGCGTGGTGGACGGTGAAGGTGACGGAGGGAGGTGAAAGATGGTGGTCGGATATGGTGGTTGAGTGGTGGTGGTGTTCGCCGGTATTGGTGCGCCGGAGATGAGGGAGGTCCGGCGAGTAGGCAGTGGTCGAGTACGGTGGTGGTGGCTGTTGGTGGAATATGGTGGGAGTTTTAAGATGGAAAGGGTCAAGGGTTTAGTGAAGGTCAAATTGACCTTGACTTGTAAATGGGTTGTGGGTGGATATGGGTAATTGGGTAGGTTTGAGTGATTGGATTGGGTTGGTTTGGTTATTTGGTTTGACTTGGTGAGTTGAGGATGGGTTAGTCAAGGTCAAATTGACCTTGACTTGGATGAGGGTTTATTTGAGTTGTAATTGGGTTGGATGATTGGGTTTGTGTTGTAGTTGTGCTAAGTTGGGAGTGATTTGGGTTTAAGTGAGGTATACAGGTGAGATAGGTTGGGTGAATCGGGTTTGACTCGGGGTTTGACTCGATCTCTTGACTTGGCTCCTCTTGCTTCAATTCACCCCTTTATTCACGAACACGTACCTAAAAGACAAAAACACACAAAAACAGTACGAAATTCTACGAAAAAGACGATAAATACGAAAAAACCAAATTAAAAATAGAAAATACGAAATATAGTCAAAAATGAGTTATATTGGCGTTAAAGCACACAAAATCGAGTCAAATACGAGTGAAAATAGGGGGTAAAATGGTCAAAATTTGCGTGTTATCAATTCAAAAAGCTAGGACACTTGAAGAATGACTACAGGCTGGTTAAAAAGAAGCAGCCAACTAAACAGGTTTATAGGCCTAAGGAAGTCATAAGTAGAGAAGTTTAGAAGAATAATGTGCTAGGTGGTACCTCAGGCTCTCAGAAGGTAGTACCTGTTATACCCGCACTTGAGGTTGTTCATGCTCAGGATGGGGTTGCAGGAAAACCTGATGAATCGCTTGTAATGCATCAAGAATGCACATATAAGGACAAATTAACAGAGTTTATTACAGTAGCCAAAAAGAAAGGATACAAAGTTAGAGGGTCGGATGATCTAAAAGGATTGTCAACCCCTGAAAGGCAGGAAATTATGCTCTCAAACAGATTTGATAAGATGAATGAATTGGATGAAGAAGCTCCACTAGGTGGTACATACCTCAGATGGGGATGATGAGAGGAGCTTGCAAATGGGAATGGAGGATGATCAAGAATGCCATGAGCTAGGTCACAACTCTTCCCAAGCGGCTCCCTCATCCTCTCCCCAGGCTGTAAAGCACTCAGGATGTGGAGGGATGATTAAGGAAACAACTAAGGGCAGGAAACATGTCCCTCCGGATAAGTCAACATGATTGCTGCCTCATGGAATGTTGCGAATGATCCTCTCAAGCACTCAGGACTTTGGTCTATGGCCTTGATGATGGTGATGGAAGACTTGATTTGTGGGCTGGATTGCTCAATATTAGATCAGGTGCTACCAATTGGCTTGTGCTTGGGGACTTTAACATTGTTAGATCACCTAATGAGCGGATTAGTGACACTCAACAAAATCTCACTGACATCCTAGCATTCAACAGTTGTATTAGTGCTTGTGGTCTGGTTGAACTGCCTACAATAGGTAGTACTTATACTTGGACTAATAAACGAGATGAAAGTACTAAGGTTTGGTCCACACTGGATAGAGCCTTAGTTAATCAAGCTTGGGCTTTTCCAAACTCTCATGCTATCAATCTGCCTGCAGGGATTTCAGACCATTCACCTGTTCTGGTGAAAATCTTAAGAGCGGAAAAGATTGCCAGCAGGATCAGTTTTATGAACTGTTGGATAGAACATCCTGAGTTTATCCAAACTGTTAGGCAATTCTGGGAAGAGAGAGTTTATGGTACCGAAGGGTTCAAATAATTATTCACTAAGCTGAAAAGACTCAAAAGAAGCCTTAAATATCTACATTGGACTGCATACACAAACTTAACAGAGAGAATAAAGGATGCTAAGATGCAACTTGATGCCTGCCAAACAGAATTACAAAGTAATCCCCTATCTGCTGATTTAATGATGAAGGAGGATCAACTGATTGTTAAATACAACGACTTGAGAAAAGTTGAAATGACTACTCTTAAGAAAAAAGCAAAAATCGATCACATTATCCTTAATGACTCTTCAACAAGCTATTTTTATAACCGCCTCAAAGAAAGAAAAATGCAAAAAATTATTGGTTGTATTGAGGATGTTAATGGATCAACTAGAATGGGGCAAAATGAAGTGGCCAAGGCCTTTGTGGAATATTACGAAGGTCTTTTTGGGACTTCAGTACCTGTGAAATCTCTAGATCACGTTTTCCTGCAGCAAGATTGCATTTTGTCTCAGGATACTTGGACATCGTTACAGGTGGCTCCTTCCATGGCTGAAATCAAGAATGCATTGTTCTCCATTGGCACCCATAAGAGCCCTAGTCCAGACGGTTACTCTGCGGAATTTTTCAAAGCAAGTTGGTCTGTGGTGGGTGCAGATTTCTCATCGGCAGTCAATGATTTTTTCTCCTCAGGAAAATTGTGTAAGCAAGCCAATACTACACTGGTTACTCTTGTCCCTAAGAAGGACATTTGCTCTTCCGTTAAGGATTATAGGCCCATAGCTTGCTGTACTACTGTCTATAAAACAATCAGCAAGATTATTGCTAACAGATTAAAGACTGTTGCATCCATGATCATTGGTCCTGAGCAGGCCGCTTTCATAGAGGGACGAAATATTCATGATAACATTGCCCTCTCACAAGCATTGACTAAGGGATATAGGAGGTCCTTTTTTACTCCCTGATGCCTCTTAAAGATAGATATGAGAAAGGCTTTCGATTCATTACAGTGGCCCTTTATCCAAAACATGCTAACTGTGTTTAATTTCCCCCGAGATTTATTCACTGGATCATGCAATGCATCTCTGGAGCTTGGTTCTCATTTAATCTGAATGGTGGTGTGGACGGGTTTTTCAAAGGGAAGAGTGGTATATGTCAAGGAGATCCTATCTCCCCATATCTTTTTGTGCTCAGTATGGAGATCCTCTCAAGATACCTCAGGCGAATAAATAAGCTTCCTAATGTTTCGTCTCACCCTAAATGTACCAAGCTAGCCCTTACCCACTTGGTTTTTGATGGGTAGGGATTTTTCGCGGATCCCGCGGTCAAATAATAACCAACTAACCTAACTAAGGTAGCTAGGGCAAGTCGGGTCGATCCACAGGGACGGAATTGAGTTCGAACTAATGGGTGCTACGGTCTAGGACTATGTTCAAGACAAGCTATTCTAAGGGACCAAACTAACCAACCAAACACATACATACAAGAGAATATGCAAGAAAAACAAGGATTGATCGTCTCTAGTCTCACAAGCATTTCATCGAACATGTGGAGTGCAAGGTTGATGAGAAACAACAAAAACAACATCTAGTACTACCCATCTCACCCTAATCATCCACAATCACAACCAATCTCCCTAATAACCCTAGCAAGAATCTACTCTAACATATCTAAGCTAAAACTAACACTAACAAGATGAACTAAAACAAGAACAAGAGCATACATATGTAAACTAACAAAAAGGATTAACAAAACAATAAACAAGATCTAAAGACTGAAACTTGAATAATAAAACAAAGATTAAGAGAAAGGGAAAGAGATTATACCAAACTAGAGAGGATGAAAATAAGAAATCTTGCATAAATGGAAGAAAACCCAAATACATCAACCAAGGTTGTCAATCTTGGTTGGATTCTTCAAGAATTCCCAAATTACAAGAGTTAATCTAAGATTAACGATTAATTAAAGACTAATCTATGCTAATCTATGTTAATCTATGCTAAACTAGGCTAGGGTTTAATGTCTAATGAAGTATATCCCATAAACAATTGATGGGTGGGATTTGTCGTGGATCCCAACCGTCAAATAAAACCAACTAACCTAACTAGGGTAGCTAGG
Organism: Agrostemma githago; assembly: GCA_958450325.1. Lineage (NCBI taxonomy): Eukaryota > Viridiplantae > Streptophyta > Magnoliopsida > Caryophyllales > Caryophyllaceae > Agrostemma > Agrostemma githago. The sequence continues at coordinate 30,571,490 of OY288254.1, read as the reverse complement.
GTAAGTCGGGTCGAATCCACAGGGACGGGAGGTCGGACTAAGGTATGCTCGGGTCTAGGACTAGATTCGAGACGAGCTAGTCTAAGGGGGATGGCTATGGACTAATCTAAGGTCTAAAACTAGGACTAAGGGAAACTAGGATGACACTAAGAAAGAAGACTAGGGTTAGGTCGGGGTCAAAGGGGTAACGGAATGGTCAAGGGAGAACTAGAGTGAAGGAGGTAGTAGGGTAATCTAGGTGTGGTCCGGGCTCTCGCAACTTAGACCCACCTAGAGGTTTCACCTAAAACCCGTCTCGGCGATACACATGACCAACGGGGTTACTAGCACGCTATAGGCCTAGGTCGAATCCGAGCTCTCGCTACTTAGACCAACCTAGGGGTCGTCCTCACCGGGCTCTCGCAACTTAGTGAGGGAACCGAACCCACAAACAACTATCACCCACAAGAGAAAAGCAAGAAAAACAAGCATTCGCACATACTTAGTCATTCAAGCATTTCAACAAACATGTGATGTGCACCAAACCAAGAGGAAACCCAAATCTTCCACCAACATCTCCAACAATCCCTTAATCATCCAATTAACACCCTAATCACCCTACTAACCCTAGCAAGATACTACTCTAACATATCTATTCTATAACTAACACTAACAAGATGAGCCAACACAAGAACAAGAGGATGCATATATGAAACTAGCAAGAATGAAGAACAAAACAATAAACAAGAACTAAAGATTCAAACTTGAATGATAAAATCAAGATAAAGAAGAAGGAAAAGGGATTATACCATACTAGAAGATGAAAGGAAGAAAGAAACTTGCATAAATGGAAGAACCCAAAACAAACATCCAAGTTTGTCAAGCTTGGTGGAGATCTTGAGGAATTCCCAAATTACAAGTATTAATCTAAGATTAACGATAATCTAAAGGCTAATCTACACTAATCTATGCTAAAACTATCTAGGGTTTAGTCTCTAATGAAAGGCATAAGCTTAACATCACAAGGGAAGAGTATATATAGGGTTACAAATGGAAGGGAGAAGAAAAGAATAGAAGGCGGGCTGCAGCACCCCCGTCCCGGCCGAGACGAGGTGGTCCCGGTCGGGATGGGTTCGGTCCCGACCAAGACAAGATGCTCCCGGTCGGGACGAACCACAGACAGCAGCTCCTTCAATTGCTCCTTCATCCCAGACGGGATGAGGCCATAGCCGTCCGGGATGAGCCTTGTAGGCCTCCAATATGAACTTTTTGGTCCCTCCTTGCTTCTCATGGGCTTCCCATCGATTCTAGGGACTCGTGATTGGGTCTTGGAGGCTCGGGATTGGGTCCCAAGGTCTCGGGGTCGATTCCAAGGCATCGAGGCATCGTTCCTTTACTCCGTTGGCTCCAAAATGTGTATGTATCGAGTCGGAATCGCTCGAACTCTTCCAAATCGGTCTCGAGAACCTGAAACGAACTAAAGGAAGCATAAGAAGCCCATAAATCGCTCCCAAGGAGCGATTCCACAAGGAAAATGGGACCAAAACACTACAAAATAGGCACTACAAACGACACTTATCAACTCTCCCACACTTAACCCTTACTCGCCCTCGAGTAACCACAAACTAACTACTATACTAGCCGAATGGGTATTAGCGCACCCTACGCCCCTTCAACTCACGCGAGTGCACTTAGAGGAAAAGTGCACTCCGCAAGGCAAGTCGGGTCTTGCGACAAAACTGTGGATGCAACCGGACACAAACACATAAACAAACACACAAACAAACAAACACTTAGACGGTTGCACCCAAAACAAAAGAAATACCGCTTCCCTCTAAAAGCGGTGAAAGAAGCACCGGTTTAGGACTCGAGGTAAGTGACAACGTTCCCAAGCTAGCAATGCAAACCAAGGTGGACTAAACCCTAATAGTATGACGATAAAGCAATAAAAACGTTGGTAACTTACCTAGGTCCTCCTAACTTTCTAAAAACGTACTACGGGACGATCGGCGGAGATGGAAAGTGATGAACCACGGTGTTAGTCGACACTGTAGGTAAGTGAGGCCCCGCCCCCTTTAGCGTGAGCCAGGAGGGTCGTCCCGTGTCCAAAACCGCCTAACAAGTCCAAGTAAAAAGGTGGAAAACATGCAAAATGAGGGAAGACCGACTAATGCCGCTATCATCCTTCCTTGGGACTCGGTCCTTTGGTAGGCTGTTCACGGCAAAAGTCGGAAAAAGGCTTATTTTTGTGAGGATTTCTTTTTGTGAGACGGGTTTTCTTTTGGCATTTTCTTTCTTTTTGACGTTTTGATTTGTTTGTTCCCATGCCATTCTTTTTCTTCTTTTCTATTTTCTTTTTGGCTTTTGTGCCTTTTCTTTTTCTTCATTCTTTTCTTTCTTTCATTTTCTTTCTTTTTCTTTTCTTAGCCCTTTTTGGCTTGATTCGACTTTTTGGCATTCCTTAGTAATAAGAAAGAGAGATCAACAAATTGCATTTTTATTGTGTGGATTTGTGTAGGAAGTAGGGAAATGGGTATGTTGGGACGACGTCTTCCCTTCATACTCACAAAAAGGGGAGAACTTGGACTAATCAAACAATCCCAAACACGGTCACCTAAGGGACGAGACTCGGTAACCAAGGCCTTTTCACACCGTGGGTGGTCATAATGGTCAAAATGCAAATCCCGTAGTAAATTCCTAGTAAGCTAGGTGGACTCAAGGTAAAGGACCAACGAATTCATTAATTTAGGGTTATTCTACTAGATCCAAGTCCAAGACTCAATTTATACAACTAGGAAGGGAAAGTAAACTCTCAAAAACTAGCCTCTAAACCGGGTTTTTGCAAAATGTTTACGCACAAGACACACAACACAGCACAAAACAAAGACACAACGAAGAACGAAAGAAAAAGAAGTAAAAGCAAGGAAACAAAAACAACACAAAATGAATACATACACAACATAAATACCACCCCGATCATCCAAACAAGCCACCAAAACAACCACAAACATTACAAAGCTCCACCCGAGCACACCACAACACACATCTCCTCCAAACTCCACAAGGAACAAAGAGGAAAAAGGGATAAGATGTTACCGGGAGTCTTGAAAGCCTTCCAAAGTTAACGGGGATTAAAGCAACCTATAAGGGAAAGGGAGGCAAAACACGCACACAAAACAAATATACGACACAATGACACAAAAAAGGAAAAGACACAAAAGAAAAATCTTTTTGATTTTTGAAAAAATTTCAAATTTTTAGGGTTTTTAAAGATTTTTTTCGAAAAACTAAGAAAATAAACTAAACTATACTAGAATATCGCTCCCCCACACTTAAATCGAGCCATGTCCTCATGCTCGATCGTAGGGTGCGGAGAGACAAAAGAAAGAAAAAGAAACTACGAAAATAAAGCTAAAAATCAAAACTAAAGATGAAGAAAAGGTAGAAGGTGTCCGGCCGGGGTGTAGTCAAGTCACCATGGGCCGAGACGAGAAAAAGATATGGATGGGGGAAGAAAATAAAAAGACGGAAATAAAAGGAAATGGGAGGGGAGGGCTAGGTGTAATCAAGTCACCTAGCCCGGATTCCGCCTAAATCCGACTAAATCCAACAAAAGGGGTGAAAAACTTGTAAATTTTGGATTTTTGAAATGACTCTCGATGTAATCACATCATCGAGAGTCGGGAGCAACATTTACCAAGGCCCCGAGGGCCACCATGACACAAATGATAAGGGAAGGGGAGTAAACAAAGGAAAACAAGCAATAAAAGACGGAAAAGAAAGGATAGTTGCCGTACCAATAGGATAGCAACTCACTCGCTCCATCGTCTCGTAGATCAATATAGGCACTTGCTTGTCTTCATCATTGCTAATCCGCTTCATTCTCGATAAAACGCATGGTTAAGGTAGTAATGGTGTGAGGGGTGGAAATTGATGTGAAGGTCGGTGCCAAGTGGATAGAAGGTGAGGTAAGGGTATGAAAATGAAGTATATGGATGGTATGATATGAGAAAGGATAAGTAGGGAGGTTGGGTGGGGGTATACAATGGTTGGGTGGGCTTAAATGTCGAAGAAGAGGCACCAAAAAGGAGTAGGGGACCATCCCGGTCGGGATAGATGATCCCGATCGGGATGATAAACCCTTCCCGATCGGGAAGCCTCCTTCCCGGTCGGGAAGCCACTCCAGGAATCTCGAAATATGGCACCATTATCCCGATCGGGACGGCTCCTTCCCGGTCGGGATGACACACTCGTCCCGGTCGGGAAGCTCCCTTCCCGCCCGGGATGGGTCTTCTTGACCTCCAAAACCCCAAAAGCTTTACCGAAGCTTCAAAAACCGACTTCCATACTCACGATCCAAGCTCTATCATTAGCCATTCCTTTCTAGGAATCGCCTTCACTTCACCTATCAAACAAAGCTCAAACACACACCAAAATCCCTCCCTCACATCGCTCATCAAAATACCAAATCAATTACAAGAGTTCCACAAAAGCTAACAAATACTAGAAACCAAACTAACCAAACAAACATAAACACAAATACAAGCACAAAAGAAAAGGGAGAAGATATTTACACTAATTACTCTCACCAACAACGCCTCCATAGCCATCAAGAGCTCGGAGTAGTAAGTCAAATGCCTTATCAACATCTTCATTGAAGCTCACATGGCCGAGCCTAGCCACTCCTAAGAGCTTCCAAGTCGGAGGGAGGAAGCGATCATCTTCATTATGCTCGGGGTTCTCGTGATCTTCCGGGTCTTCGGAACTAATATAGCTACGACCCTTATGACCATCCGGTAGGTATAGTGGTCTAGAGTCGTGCTCGGTGTCATGATGTGGGAGATCACACCCTAGGGGTGTCGCTTCTTCTACGGGGTCGAGAGTGGAACTCTTTTCCACCGCCCGACTAGGATCCTCTTCACCAACCTTCTCACTAGACAAAGGGCTAGACATCGAGTGCGGTAGAGGAGGAGAAAGCATCAAGTTTTCTTCATTGGAGGCTTTAGGATCCCCTAATTTCCCATAAAAGGCATCTACTTCTTTCTCCCAAGTATTGCGCTCCTTTTCACTCACCTTGTCAATATGGCCTAGAGGAGGTATGTCTTCACCTGGCTTTGGATTGTCTAGTGGTTCATCACGAAGAAAATCGAACAAATCCAATTTGATCGCCAATACATCGGCTCCCCAAGAGTTATCTCGAGAATCATGTTCACTCCCCTCCTCATTGTTGGCCGTTGAAGCCTCAACTTCTTCTATTCTTCCCTCATCTTCACCGCCTAAGCAACACTCAACAATGACCTCTTGATCGACCCTCTCTTCTTCATTTGTAGCTTCAAGATTGGGTTGAGACACCCGACCTTCATGCCCAAATGAACCTTCCTCAACATGTAGTGGAGCTCGAGTGGCCGACATCGTGATATGGGCCGTGAATGCATTGATGCGCGCATCTTGCACTCCTATTAGGGCCTTGAGCTCCCTTTCAATCCCTTGCATGTGAGTCATCATCACTTGTTGAGTCTTTTGTAATAGAGCTATCTCCTCATGTTGACTCTTAAGCAATTGAGACATCATTTGACAAGTCTCAAGGATATTTGGTTTTGGGTTATGTGAGGGTGTTTGGTAGTTGTTAGGATGTTGGAAGCATCCTTGACAACTTTCTTGGTAACCATAAGGAGGGCGTTCATAAGATTGTTGATGAGGTTGATATGGTTGGTGAAATCTTGGGACTTGGCCATTTGCCCCAAAGTTGTCCCGTGATGATTGATGGTAGCTTGGACGAGCCATGTCCATAACGTTGATGTGGTACCTAGGATGAGCTAGAAGCACTTGAGCAAACGTTAGTATCCTAGTGCTTTTGAGGCACTAGGGGAGAGAGGATAGCACACAAGAGAGAAAACGGAGATACACAAGGAGAAGAGAACACAAAAGTCAAGAACTAAGTCCAAAACTAAGCAATCAAAAGTCTAAACTACGCCGTCCCCGACAACAGCGCCAATTTGATGGGTGGGATTTGTCGTGGATCCCAACCGTCAAATAAAACCAACTAACCTAACTAGGGTAGCTAGGGTAAGTCGGGTCGAATCCACAGGGACGGGAGGTCGGAGTAAGGTATGCTCGGGTCTAGGACTAGATTCGAGACGAGCTAGTCTAAGGGAGATGGCTATGGACTAATCTAAGGTCTAAAACTAGGACTAAGGGAAACTAGGATGACACTAAGAAAGAAGACTAGGGTTAGGTCGGGGTCAAAGGGATAACGGAATGGTCAAGGGAGAACTAGAGTGAAGGAGGTATTAGGGTAATCTAGGTGTGGTCCGGGCTCTCGCAACTTAGACCCACCTAGAGGTTTCACCTAAAACTCGTCTCGGCGATACACATGACCAACGGGGTTACTAGCACGCTATAGGCCTAGGTCGAATCCGAGCTCTCGCTACTTAGACCGACCTAGGGGTCGTCCTCACCGGGCTCTCGCAACTTAGTGAGGGAACCGAACCCACAAACAACTATCACCCACAAGAGAAAAGCAAGAAAAACAAGCATTCGCACATACTTAGTCATTCAAGCATTTCAACAAACATGTGATGTGCACCAAACCAAGAGGAAGCCCAAATCTTCCACCAACATCTCCAACAATCCCTTAATCATCCAATTAACACCCTAATCACCCTACTAACCCTAGCAAGATACTACTCTAACATATCTATTCTATAACTAACACTAACAAGATGAGCCAACACAAGAACAAGAGGATGCATATATGAAACTAGCAAGAATGAAGAACAAAACAATAAACAAGAACTAAAGATTCAAACTTGAATGATAAAATCAAGATAAAGAAGAAGGAAAAGGGATTATACCATACTAGAAGATGAAAGGAAGAAAGAAACTTGCATAAATGGAAGAACCCAAAACAAACATCCAAGTTTGTCAAGCTTGGTGGAGATCTTGAGGAATTCCCAAATTACAAGTATTAATCTAAGATTAACGATAATCTAAAGGCTAATCTACACTAATCTATGCTAATCTATGCTAAAACTATCTAGGGTTTAGTCTCTAATGAAAGGCATAAGCTTAACATCACAAGGGAAGAGTATATATAGGGTTACAAATGGAAGGGAGAAGAAAAGAATAGAAGGCGGGCAGCAGCACCCCCGTCCCGGCCGAGACGAGGTGGTCCCGGTCGGGATGGGTTCGGTCCTGGACGAGACGAGATGCTCTCGGTCGGGACGAGCCACAGACAGCAGCTCCTTCAATTGCTCCTTCATCCCGGACGGGATGAGGCCATACCCGTCCGGGATGAGCCTTGTAGGCCTCCAATATGAACTTTTTGGTCCCTCCTTGCTTCTCATGGGCTTCCCATCGATTCTCGGGACTCGGGATCGGGTCTCGGAGGCTCGGGATTGGGTCCCAAGGTCTCGGGGTCGATTCCAAGGCATCGAGGCATCGTTCCTTTACTCCGTTGGCTCCAAAATGTGTATGTATCGAGTCGAAATCGCTCCAACTCTTCCAAATCGGTCTCGGGAACCTGAAACGAACTAAAGGAAGCATAAGAAGCCCATAAATCGCTCCCAAGGAGCGATTCCACAAGTTAAATGGGACCAAAACACTACAAAATAGGCACTACAAACGACACTTATCAACAATACAAGAGGGAAGTATTTATATGGGTACAAGAATGAAGGAGGATGAAACAATGAGTTGCGTGCTACAGCTCCACGGTCCCGACCGGGACGGGCAATAACACAGCCTGGTGTTATTGATAACACAGCGCGGTGTTATGCTTGATCCCGACCGGGACGGGCTGGTCCCGACCAGGACGGACCCAGGTCAGTAGCTTCGCTAAATACACACCTCATCCCGGACGGGATGAGGCCTTCCCGACCGGGATGGGTCTTGTAGGCCTCAAATAAGAACTTTTTGGTCCCTCTTTGTTTCTCATGGGCTTCTCACCGATTCTCGGGACTCGGGATCGGGTCTAAGAGGCTCGGGATTGGGTCCCAAGGTCTCGGGGTCGAATCCAAGGCATCGAGTGATCGTTCCTTCACTTCGTTAGCTCCGAAAATTGTATGTATCGAGTCGAATTTGCTCCAACTCTTCACAAACGCTCTCGGGAACCTGAAACGAACTAAAGGAAGCATAAGTAGCCCATAAACCGCTCCCAAGGAGCGATTCCACAAGGAAAATGGTACCAAAACACAGTAAAATAGGCACTACAAACTACACTTATGAACTCCCCCACACTTAACCCTTACTCGCCCTCGAGTAAGCACATACTAACTACTAAACTAGCCGAGTGGGTATTAGCGCACCCAACGCCCTTTCAACTCACGCGAGTACACTTAGAGGAAAAGTGCACTCCGCAAGGCAAGTAAGGTCTTGCGACAAAACTGTGGATGCAACCGGACACAACAACACATAAACAACAGACACACAAACAAACAAGTAAACAGTTGCACCCAAAGAGAAATAAATACCGCTTCCCTCTAAAAAGCGGTGAATGAAACACCGGTTTAGGACTCAAGGCAAGTGACAACGTTCCCAAGCTAGTAATACAAACCAAGATGAACTAAACCCTAATAGTATGACGATAAAGCAACCAAAACGTTGGTAACTTACCTAGGTCCTCCTAACTTTCTTAGAACGTACTACGGGACGATCGACGGAGTGGAAAAGGGATGAACCATGGTGTTAGTCGACACTATAGGTAAGTGAGACCCCGCCCCCCCTTTAGCGATGAGCCAAGAGGGTCATCCCATGCCCAAAACCGCCTAACTAGTCCAAGTAAAAAGGTGAAAATTTTTGCAAAGTGAGGGAAGACCGACCGTTACCGCTATCATCCTTCCTAGGGACTCGGTCCTTTGGTAGGCTCTTCACGGTAATAGTCGATAAAAGGCTTATTTTTGAGAGGGGATTCTTTTTGTGAGACGGTTTTCTTTTGCCATTTTTCTTTCTTTTGCATGTTTGCTTTGTTTGTTGACATGCCATTTCTTTTTCTTCTTTTCTATTATCTTTTTTTTGCTTTTTGTGTCTTTTCTTTTTTTCATTTCTTTTCTTTCTTTCATTTCTTTCATTTTCTTTTCTTTGCCCTTTTGGCTTGATTTGGCTTTTTTGGCAATTCTTTGTGTAACAAGAGAGAGAGAATTCAACAAATTGCAATTTATTGTGTGGATATGTGTAGGAGGTAGGGGAATGGGAGAGTCGGGAGCGCGCTTTCCCATCAAACCCACAAAAAGGGGAGAACTTGGACTAGTCGAGCAATGTCAGACAAGGTCACCTAAGGGACGGGACTCGGCAACCAAGGCCTTTTCACACCGTGGGTGGTCATAATGGTCAAAAGTGCAAATCCCGTAGTAAATCCCTAGTAAGCTAGGTGGACTCAAGGTAAAGGACCAACGAAATCATTGATTTGGGGTCATTCTACTAGACTAAGGTCCAAGACTTGATTTACATTACTAGGAAGGGAAAGTAAACACTCGCACACTAGTCTCTAAACCGGGTTTTCGAAAACCGATTTACACACACGACACAAATACACACACAAAACAAAGACTCGACGAAAACTAAAGAAAAAGAGACAAAAGGCAACAAAACAAAACAAGATAAAACAAACACATAAACAAAACAAACACCACCCCAAATTTCCAAATGAGCAACCAATCATCCATAAATCTTCAGAAAGCTCCACCCGAGCACACAACATCACAAATCTCCTCCACACTCCACAAGAGATAAAGAGGAAGAAGGGATAGAAAGGCGTTACCGGATGTCTTGCAAGCTTTCCAAAGCTAGCGGTGATTAAGCGACCTATAAGGAAAAAGGGAGGCAAAACACGCACAACAAAACAAAAATACGACACAAAAGAAAAACACACAAAAAGAAAATCTTTTTTTGATTTTTGTGAAATTTTTTCAAATTTTAAGGGTTCTTAAAGATTTTTTGAAAAAAATACGAAAATGAACTAAGTTATACTAGAATATCGCTCCCCCACACTTAAACCGAGCAATGTCTTCATGCTCGATCGTAGTGTATGGAGACACAAAAGAAAAGATGAGAACCTACAAAAATAAAGCTAAAAATCAAAAAGAAAAGTGAAGAAATGGTAGAATGTGTCCGGCCGGGGTGTAGTCAAGTCACCATGGGCTGAGACAAGAAAAGATATGGATGGGGGAAGAAATAAAAAGAAGGAAATAAAAGGAAATGGGAGGGGAGGACTAGGTGTAATCAAGTCACCTAGCCCGGATTCCGCCTAAATCCGACTAAATCCTACAAAAAAAAGCTGAAAAACTTGTAAATTTGGATTTTGAAATGACTCTCGATGTAGTCACGTCATCGAGAGTCGGGAGCAATAACTACCAAGGCCTCGAAGGCCACCATGACACCATAACACAAAAGTGTACAAGGGGAAGGGAACAAACACAAAGGAAAACAAGCGATAAAAGACGAAAAAGAAAGGATAGTTGCCGTACCAATAGGTTAGCAACTCACTCGCTCCATCGTCTCATAGATCAATATAGGTACTTTGCTTGTCTTCGGCATTGTCATCCCGCTTCAAACTTGATAAAACCGCATGGTAGAGGTAGTAATGGTGTGAGGGGGTGGGATTTGATGGGAAAGTCGGTGTAAAGGGAAGAGAAAATGAGGTGTACGGGTCATATGATATGAGCAAGGAAAGTTAGGGAGGTTGGGAGGGGGTATAAAGTGGTAGGGTGGGCTCACATGATGAAGAAGAGGCCAAAAGAGGAGAAGGGGACCATCCCGTCGGGAAGCCCTCGTCCCGGTCGGGATGGCTCCACAGAAAGCTTCAATTTTTGCACCCTCATCCCGATCGGGATGGCTCCTTCCCGGTCGGGATGGCACATCCTTCCCGGTCGGGAAGCCTCCTTCTCGGCCGGGAAGGGTCTTCATGACTCCCATGACCACAAATGCTTATCCAAAGCTTCAAAAACCGACTTCCTAACTCAAAGTCCAAGCTCTATCCACAACCATTATCCTCGAGACTTCATATTCACTTCACATCTAGCAAACAAGCTCAAATCGTTCATCAAAATCCCTCCCTCATATCGGTCATCAAAATACTAAAATACAAGGATTTCACAAAAACTAACAATCCTAAAAACCAAAATATCCAAACAAACATAAACACAAATACAAGCACAAAAGAAAAGGGAAAAAATATTTACACTAAGCTACTCTCACCAACTACACCTCCATAGCCATCAAGAGCTCGAAGGAGTAAGTCAAATGCCCTAGCAACATCTTCATTTAAGCTCATATGGCCTATCCTAGCCATCAACAAGAGTTTCCAAGTCGGAGTTGAGAAGCAATTGTCTTCATTATGCTCGGGGTTCTTGTGATCTTCCGGGTCTTCGGAACCATGATAGCAACGACTCTTATGACCATCCGGTGGGTATAGTGGTCTAGAGTCATGCTCGGTGTTATGATGTGGGAGATCACACCCTAGGGGTGTTTCTTCTTCTACGGGGTCGAGAGTGGGACTCTCTTCCACCGCCCGACAAGGATACTCTTCATCAACCGTCTCACAAGACAAGGGACTAGAAATCGAGTGCGATAAAGGAGGTGAAAGCATCAAGTTCATTGGAGGCTTTAGGATCCTCCAATTTCCCATACAAGGCAAGTTCCAAGTCATCTACCTCTTTTTCCGAAGTATTACGTTCCTTTTCACTCGCCTTGTCAATTTGGTCTTGAGGGGTTATCTCTTCACTTGGGTTTGGATTGTCAACATCCGGATCATCACGAAGAAAATCAAACAAATCCAATTTTATCGCCAATACATTGGCTACCCAAGAGTTATCTTGATAATCATGTTCAACTCCCTCCTCATTGTCGACCCTTGAAGCTTCAATTTCCTCTACTCTTCCCCTATCTTCACCACCCAAGCAACATTCAACAATGATCTCTTGATCGACCCTCTCTTCTTCATTTGTAGCTTCATGATCGGGATTACTTTCTTGTGGAGACACCCGACCTTCATGTCCAAATGAAACTTCGTCAACAATTCGTGGAGCTCGAGTGGCCGACATCGTGATACGAGCCATGAGTGCGTTGATGCAAGCATCTTGCACCTCTATTTGGGCCTTGAGCTCCTTTTCAACCCCTTGTTTGTGAGTTATCATCGCTTGTTGACTCTTTTGCATTAAAATCATCATCTCATGTTGACCCTTTTGCAATAGCATTATCGCCTCTTGTTGACTCTTTTGCATTTGAACCAACATTTGACAAGTCTCAAAGTCGGGGATTTTTGGTTGTGGGTTATGTGAGGGTGTTTGGTAGTTGTTAGGATGTTGGAATGATCCTTGACAACTTTCATGATAACCATATGGAGGGCGTTCTTAAGATTGTTGATGAGGTTGACATGGTTGGTGAAATTTTGGGACTTGGCCATTTGCCCCATAGTTGTCCCGTGATGATTGATGGAAGCTAGGACGTGCCATTTCCATAACGTTGCTTAGATACCTAGGATGAACTAGAAGCACTTGAGCAAACGTTAGTATCCTAGTGCTTTTGAGGCACTAGGAAGAGAGAATAGCACACAAGAAATAGAACGGAGATACACAAGGAGAGGAAAACACAAAAATCAAGAACAAAGTCCACAACTAAGCAAACAAAAGTCTAAACTACGCCGTCCCCGGCAACGGCGCCAATTTGATGGGTAGGGATTTTTCGCGGATCCCGCCGTCAAATAATAACCAACTAACCTAACTAAGGTAGCTAGGGCAAGTCGGGTCGATCCACAGGGACGGAAATGCGTTCGGACTAATGGGTGCTACGGTCTAGGACTATGTTCAAGACAAGCTATTCTAAGGGGGAGGCAAAGGACTAGTCTAAGGTATAAAACAAGAAAAAGGAAGACAAAACAAGTAACTAACGACTAAAGAAAGCAAAGAATGAAAACTAGGGTTAGGTCGGGTTCATGGATGCGAAGAAAACAAAAAGGGGGAAACGGGGCCACTAGCATGCCTTCGAGGCCTAGGTAACACCGATCGGGCTCTCGCTACGTATTCGTTCTAGGGGTCGTCCTCACCGGGCTCTCGCTACGTAGTGACACGACCAAACTAACCAACCAAACACATACATACAAGAGAATATGCAAGAAAAACAAGGATTGATCGTCTCTAGTCTCACAAGCATTTCATCGAACATGTGGAGTGCAAGGTTGATGAGAAACAACAAAAACAACATCTAGTACTACCCATCTCACCCTAATCATCCACAATCACAACCAATCTCCCTAATAACCCTAGCAAGAATCTACTCTAACATATCTAAGCTAAAACTAACACTAAGAAGATGAACTAAAACAAGAACAAGAGCATACATATGTAAACTAACAAAAAGGATGAACAAAACAATAAACAAGATCTAAAGACTGAAACTTGAATAATAAAACAAAGATTAAGAGAAAGGAAAAGAGATTATACCAAACTAGAGAGGATGAAAAGAAGAAATCTTGCATAAATGAAAGAAAACCCAAATACATCAACCAAGGTTGTCAATCTTGGTTGGATTCTTCAAGAATTCCCAAATTACAAGAGTTAATCTAAGATTAACGATTAAAGACTGATCTACACTAATCTATGCTAATCTATGCTAAACTAGGCTAGGGTTTAATGTCTAATGAAGTATATCCCACAAACAATACAAGAGGGAAGTATTTATATGGGTACAAGAATGAAGGAGGATGAAACAATGAGTTGCGTGCTACAGCTCCACGGTCCCGACCGGGACGGATCGGTACCGACCGGGACGGGCAATAACACAGCCTGGTGTTATTGATAACACAGCGCAGTGTTATGCTTGATCCCGAACGGGACGGACCCAGGTCAGTAGCTTCGCTAAATGCACACCTCATCCCGGACGGGAAGAGGCCTTCCCGACCGGGATGGGTCTTGTAGTCCTCAAATAAGAACTTTTTGGTCCCTCCTTGCTTCTCATGGGCTTCTCACCGATTCTCGGGACTCGGGATCGGGTCTAAGAGGCTCAGGATTGGGTCCCAAGGTCTCGGGGTTGAATCCAAGGCATCGAGTGATCGTTCCTTCACTTCGTTGGCTCCGAAAAGTGTATGTATCGAGTCGGATTTGCTCCAACTCTTCACAAATGGTCTCGGGAACCTGAAACGAACTAAAGGAAGCATAAGTAGCCCATAAACCGCTCCCAAGGAGCGATTCCACTAGGAAAATGGGACCAAAACAAAGTAAAATAGGCACTACAAACTACACTTATCAGTTTTTGCTGATGACCTTATGGTCTTTGTGCGAGGGGATGTGCCTTCGGTCATTGCAGTAAAAAGACTATTCATGATTTCACGACTATGTCTGGTTTAAGTATAAATGAAGATAAAACTTAGGTATTTTTTGGTGGGGTTACAGCTTCTATCCAGCAGGTTATTATCCACGAATCTGGGTTCATTGAGGGACATCTTCCATGTAAATACTTGGGAATGCCACTTAATCCTGTACAAAATAGCATGATTAACTATGGTGATTTGATAATTAAGGTGCAAAGAGCTTTAACGCATTGGTCCTCTTCCAATTTCTCTTATGCAAGGAGAGTTGAATTGCTTAATTCGGTTGTTTTTGGGCTGGCAAGTTTCTGGTGTGCTACTGCGCTGCTTCCCAAAAATGTGCTGAAACTGATAACTAGACTGTGCAAAAATTATTTTTGATCGGGGGGCTTGGAGAGGAGAGGCATATGTATGAAGAATTGGAAAGCAATTTGTTCACCATGGATTGAAGATGGACTGAATATCAAAGAGCTTCTAGCATGGAACAAAACGAACATCGCTAAATGGATTTGGCAAATTGAAACGTACCATAATAGTCTCTGGATTGCTTGGATCAAGGCTTATGTTCTCAAAGGAAAATCGCTATGGGATATAAAAATTAATGATAGTTTTTCGGATGCCTTGAGAAGTCTTGTGAGAGTTAAGGAAGAGATCCTACTGCAAACTGGTAGCATTGCATCTAGTAAGAGGGTCGTGAACAGCTGGATTGTAGCGTCCAAATTCAGCTCTAAAAAGTGTTATATGTGGTTTCGAAATAAATTCCCAAGAATTCTGCCATTGCGGGCTATCAGGGTTGCTTCAATTGTTCCCAAACACAAGGTAATCCTAACATTTGCTATCCAACAAAAGCTGCCCACGGTTGATAAGTTGCAGGAGAAAGGGTTGACAATGGTAAATAGATGCAGCTTGTGCAGATCTGATTTGGAGACGCATAACCATTTATTCTTCAAATGCTCTTATGCACAGCAGTTATGGGACTCTCTCATGGTCTGGTTGCATATTAACAATTTGGGAAAGGATATTCTAACTATGATGCGTAGAGCCCTGTACAAACCTCAGCAGTCGTGGAAAAGTGAATGGTTCATAGTCGCTGGCTGTGCGCT
This sequence comes from Agrostemma githago, assembly GCA_958450325.1. Lineage (NCBI taxonomy): Eukaryota > Viridiplantae > Streptophyta > Magnoliopsida > Caryophyllales > Caryophyllaceae > Agrostemma > Agrostemma githago. The sequence continues at coordinate 30,556,109 of OY288254.1, read as the reverse complement.
TGTCTACCATATTTGGACTGAGCGTAACAGTAGGATATTCAAGGGTGTTGACAGCAATGTAGAGCAACGCCTTGCCATGATTAAAGTAGAGTTGAGGGTGCGTCTATCAGCAGCTCATCCTAGCATTCTCTTGTTACAATAAGAATCTTTGGGGTTTGTATGTCATGTTTTTTCTTTGTTTCTAATAATGAGTAAAGGATATGTCTTCTTTGTAAGTCATTCTCTTAATTCCCTATATGGATGAATAAGAGAAATAACCTTCTTACAAAAAAAATTAATAATAATAATAATAATAATAATAATAATATTAATAATAATAATAATAATAATAATAATAATAATAATAATAATAATAATAATAATAATAGTCTGTGAAGGAGTTTAGACCTATCTCTTGCTGCACAGTGTTCTACAAAACTGTGTCCAAAATCATTGCAAATAGAATGAAGCCTTTGATGCCTAGTCTTATTGGAAAGGAGCAGGCTGCCTTTGTTACAGGGAGGAATATATTTGATAATATCTTATTATCCCAAGCACTGGTCAAGGGGTACACCTGAAAGTTTCTAACCCCAAGATGCATGATCACAGTTGACATTAGGAAGGCATTTGATTCTTTTCAATAGGAATTTATTTCTTCTATGTTACACTCTATGGGTTTTCCTAATCAGTTTATTCAATGGGTTATGGGCTGTATTACAGGACCTTGGTATTCTTTCAAACTTAATGGAGAAATTACAGGGTTCTTCCAGGGACATAGTTGTATTAGGCAAGGAGATCCACTATCTCCCTACCTGTTTGTACTCAGTATGGAGATACTTTCTCAAAAACATAGAGTAATCTGTCAACAGGAGCAAGTGTCTTTCCATCCCAAGTGTTGTAAGTTACAGTTAACTCACCTAGTTTTTGCAGATGACCTAATGATCTTCACAAGGGGTGATGTCCCCTCTGTGATAGCAGCAAAGAATGCTCTAACTAATTTTGCTATGCTCTCTGGACTTCACCCTAATATTGAGAAGACCTTCATTTACTTTGGAGGGGTTGATGAGAATATTAAGCAACAGATTACTGCTGGCACTGGGTTCTCTAATAGTGAGTTCCCCTTCATATACCTGGGAATCCCACTTACTACTGCTAGGATTACTATTTTACTGTTTGACTCACTTATTCTTAAGGTCCAACATGCTACTTGTCACTGGTCTAATCAGCTTTTATCCTATGCTGGTAAGGCTCAATTGATCAATTCTGTGGTATTTGGATTAGAGAATTTTTGGTGCTCGAGTATGCTTCTTTCTGTAGCAGTCACAAAAGCACTAAATAAGCTCTGTAAGGATTTCTTTTGGGGCATTAAACCTGGACAGAAGAGGCTGGTGTTTAAGAAATGGAAGGAAATTTGCTCACCTTGGAAGTTTGGAGGGTTTGGGATAAAGGATGTGACTACTTGGAATCTTGTACTGCACTCTCAATGGTTATGGAAGCTATCTAAGGAGCCTAATAGTATCTGGCCTCAATGGTGTCAACAATACTTGCTGCAGCAGGAAGATATTTGGTCTATTCAAGCAAAGGAGTTCTTTCCTATGGGGTTTAAGAATATATTAGACACCAGGGACAAGATCATTCAGATTGTTGGTTCTAAGAAGAATGCTATGGATCTCATTCAGGATTGTTCATCAGGGTCCAAATTCCTGGTGAACAAGGCGTATAATCTCATCAATCACTGGAAGAAGAAAGCATGGGGATCTATCTTTACGATTTCTATGGATGTTCCTAGTCACAAGATAATAACATCTATGGCATTGCAGAATCAGCTAGCTACCTATGATTAGTTTGCTAAGAAAGGTTTCTATTTAGTGTCTAGATGTTCACTCTGTGAAGCAGCATTGGAGTATCACAAGCATTTACTTTTCTCTTGCTTATATTCTCATAAGATTTGGCAAGAAATTCTGAACTGGATGTCATTGGGAAGTCTAAGCAATCAATTACATCAATTGATCAAATGGATGAAGAATACACACAAGGCCAAATACTGGAAATTTGATTGGCTATCTACTTGTCTTGCAGCTACTGTTTCTGCGATTTGGCAAGAAAGGAATCAAAGGATTTTTATGGGTACAAAGACTGCATCAGAAGTTTTAGTTGCAAGAATTCAATTTACAGTTTTTACTAGATTTGTTGCACATAAACATAATCCTAAAGTTAGAAGGATTTTAGATAGAATGTCTTCTTTTATGTAAGATGGCCTAGTGTGATATTCTTTTGCACCAAAATGTAATTTCATTAATCAATGAAATGATGAATTTTTCTGCAAAAATAATAATAATAATAATAATAATAATAATAATAATAATAATAATAATAATAATAATAATAATAATAATAATAATAATAATAATAATAATAATAAATAATATAGGTTTCTCTCTCTTCGTTCTAGAGAAAGAATTTCTCTCTCGTTGCGATTTCACCTTCTCCGGTAACGATGACGGGGACAGGACAAGGGAGGGGGAGGCCGCGAAAAATTCAGCAAGATCGACGTGAGGAGCAGATGAAGGACTCTTCTAATGTGATTTTGGAAACGCAGGGTGAGGTTCAGAAGGAGCAATCGGGTAGCTTGACCCCCAAGCAAGGTGGATCAATCAATGAGATAATCCATAACGCCTTCCAAGCGGCTTCTGTAAGGGTCTCTAGTGGATCAAAGGAGAATACAAGACGACGATTGAATGAGAAGGATGAGAATCTGGAGATGGCGAAGATTCATGAAAACAGAGGATCGGAGTCCGATCTTGGATCAGGCTCTAATTCAGGGAAGCTGGTGGAACCTGCTGCGGTGGGACAGAAGACATGGGCAGCGAAAGCAACAGAAACTAAGATAGGAATGGAGTTATATTTCAATAAGGAATGTGTTGACTCAATGGAAATTGATATTGTATTGGAGGATTTTGAGGAGGAGCTGGATATGTGGAAGTTCACATTGATGGGAAACATCATTGGGGCTCGTCCTACTCTCAAACAGATGCAGGAGTATGTGCAGAAATATTGGAATCAGGTACGATTGCCGGTTGTTCAATATTTCAAGAAGGGATGGTTTTCGTTTCGATTCACTTGGCAGAAGGATATGGATGCTATTTTGCGTGGAGGGCCATGGCTTGTGGGTCAGAACACCATGATCCTTAAACAATGGAGTCCCGTTTTTTCGCAAGATATGGAGAGGGTCTCTCTGGTTCCTGTTTGGGTTTTATTTCCAGACTTGGATCCTTATCTTTGGACCGTCTCTGTATTGAGTAAGATGGCTAGCAAAATAGGACGACCAATGTTTCCTGATTCAACGACTACCTACAAGGAGAAAATATCTTTTGCAAGGGTATTGGTTGAGGTTGATGTTTCAATGGAATTGCCTGAATCTGTGTTAATCAATATTCCAATTCTGGGACAATCGGTGCAAAGAATTGATTATGAGTGGATCCCATATTACTGTCAAGAGTGTAGGAAGCTTGGTCACACAAAAGCTAATTGCAAATGGGTGAAGAAGATGGCTCAGGCTACTTCAACTAAAGTTCCTACACAAAGATACACTCCTAAGAAGGATGACCCTCAGAGGGGAGGTGGTACCTCAGTAGGGAAGGATGTGGAGCCTCCTATCCCTATTGTAACGCATCGTGGAACCTCTGAGGAAGTACCGGCTGGAGGCCTCTGTATCACTGGCTCAGGACCCCAGGCACTAGGCGCTTCTGATTTAGGAGACCAAACCTTGATTCAGGGAGATTCAGTGGAGACTGATCCTGGCTCAAGTGTGGGCTTCACTCCTGTTCACAGGCGCTCAGGATGTGCTGGGCAAGGCCCTTTGGTGACAGGCTCTAGTTCAGGTAATGGTGGATTGGAGACAATATTGGAGGTGGTTTCACCTAATCGGTATGAGGTCTTGCAGACTGATTCTGGTCAGGATATGGATGTTGTTCCCCCTGATTTATGTCAATGATCATAGCTTCTTGGAATATCAGAGGTAGAAATGAGATTTTTAAGCAGAATGCCGTAATAAAGCTTATTAGGGATAATGGTATTGATGTTCTAGGGTTGCTTGAGACTAGGATTAAAGAAAATAAAGCTCAATCAATCATTAATAATAAATTTGGCAGCTATGGGGCTTTTCGCAATTATAATAGTCATTATAATGGTCGGATTTGGGTGATTTGGAACCCTATTACTGTTAGGGTTTCTGTTATTGATTCTTCTTCTCAATTAATGCATTGTCTGGTTCATCATCTGAGTTCTGGTATTGATTCTTTGGTTACTATTGTTTATGGTTTGAATGATGCTGATGGAAGAATGGACTTGTGGGCACGATTATCTGGTCTGCAAATTAGTAAGAATTGGCTTGTTACTGGTGATTTTAACATTGTTAGATGTAGAGAGGAGAAGGTGGGAGGTTCTTTTCCAGTGGATAAAGAGATGGATGATTTTAATGCTTGTATTGTTGATGCTGGTCTTCAGGAAATTGTTGGGCAAGGGTGTGAATTTACTTGGACCAACAAGCAGGACCCTACTTCAAGAGTTTGGAGTAGATTAGATAGGGTCTTAATTAATGCACATTGGGTTGCTGCTTTTCCTAACTCTTTTGCTCATTTTATGACTTCAGGAGTCTCTGATCATTCTCCTGTTGTGATTAGAGTGTTTAGGGAAAGGAAGGTGGGTAGAAGATTTAGTTTCTTAAATTGTTGGGTGCAGCATTCTTCTTACTCAGAGGTTGTTGCAGCAGCTTGGGCTAAGAGAGTTTATGGAACTCATGGTTATAAGTTGTTTAGTGAGCTTAAGAATGTTAAGCATGCTCTCATGGAGTTACATAAGCTGAGTTTTTCTAGCATAAGCTCTAGGATTGTGGAGCTTCAAAAAGAGTTGGAGGCTAGTCAATGTCAGTTGCAGGGTGCCCCTTTCTCTGATAGTTTGATGATCCATGAGGAGAACTTTCTTGGGAGTATTAGAGATCTTCAAAAAGCTGAAATTAGTATTCTGGCACAACGAGCAAAAATGGAAAATATATCTTTGGATGATTCTGGGACAAGATATTTCCATTCTAGAGTCAAAGAGAGAAGGTGCAGCAAGTTATTGGCGTTCTTACTAATCATAATGGTAATGAAAGAATTGGGCCTGGTGAGATTGGCTTCATCGACTATTATTCACATTTACTGGGTCAGGAAGTAGAGGTTAAGGATCTGGATTCCTCTTTTTTTAAGGCTGGAGGAGTTGTGGACCAATCTGATTGGGATGCAATGCTTCAGTTGCCTTCTGAAGTTGAGATTAAATCAGTCTTATTCGCCATGGGCTCTTTGAAAAGTCCAGGGCCTGATGTCTTTTCGGCAGGCTTCTTCAAGTCCTCTTGGAATTTGGTTAAGGAAGATTTCTGTGCTACTGTGCTAGAGTTTTTTGAGAAATCTAAAATGATTAAGCAAACTAATACTACTTTACTGGCCCTTATCCCTAAAAAGAAGGTCTGCTCTTCATTTCTTGATTACAGGCCTATCTCTTGCTGTTCTATAATGTATAAAGTGGTTAGTAAGTTGCTTACTAATAGGATTAAGTTGGTAATTGATAAGCTGATTGGATGGGAACAGGGTGCTTTTATCAAAGGGAGGAGCATTTAGGATAACATTGCACTTTCTCAATCTCTGATTAAGGGATATAGTAGGAAGTACTTGACTCCCAGGTGTCTTATTAAAGTTGATTTGAGGAAGGCTTTTGATTCTGTTCAGTGGAAATTCATTAGAGGTATGCTGAGGGGGCTTAATTTTCCTCCTAAGTTCATTGATTGGATATTGGAGTGCATTCAGGGATCGTGGTTCTCTTTAAAAGTTAATGGGGCTATTCATGGTTTTTTAAAGGCAAAGGGGGAGTTAGACAAGGTGATCCTTTGTCTCCTTACCTTTTTGTCCTTAGTATGGAGATGTTGTCTTGAATTCTCAAGTGTATTGATCAAGGCAAACAAGTCTCTTTTCATCCTAAATGCAGACAACTTAGACTCAATCATTTGATTTTTGCTGATGATTTAATGATCTTCATGAGGGGGGACTTACCTTCGGTTGAAGCTGCAACTAGTGCTTTAGACAGATTTGTAGGTGTAGCTGGCTTGCAGGCTAACAAGGTCAAAAATGAAATCTATTTTGGGGGTATTGCAGCTGAAGTTAAGGATCTGATTTTGTTACAGACAGGTTTCAAGCAAGGCTCATTTCCTTGTAGGTATTTAGGGCTTCTGTTGAATGATGTTGTTAATAGAATGGATCACTATGCTGGGTTGTTGAGCAAGATTCAGGAGATTGTGGGGAGGTGGTCTTCTTGCAGTCTTACTTTTGCTGGCAGGATTCAACTCCTTAACTCAGTCATTACAGGAATTATGAATTTCTGGTCTTCTAATGCTATAATTCCGAGCAATGTTATGGAGAAGATTATTAGAATGTGTCGTAATTTCTTTTGGACAGGTTCAAATCAAAGAAAGGGGTTGGTTTTAAAGAGTTGGGATAGCATTTGTTTGCCTTGGGATGAAGGAGGGTTTGGTATCAAGGATTTGAGAGCTTGGAATAATGCTTTAATAGCATTTCGGCTTTGGAAATTTCAGCAGGACAAGGGGGATCTTTGGACACTTTGGAATAAAGCGTATGTTCTAGGTCCAAGACTCATTTGGGAAATACACAAGCAGGACAGATTTTCGGGCACTTTGAGAAGCATGATACAGGTAAAAGATATGCTTTTGCAGGCTGAAGGTAGTAAAGAGCAGGCCATACAATTATTGAATGGCTGGGCGGATGGAACTAAGTTTCAGCTGGCCGCTGCTTATAGTTGGTTTAGAAGGGGAGATGGCAGTCTTGGCTTCGAGCTCTCAATGGTCAGCATATTCTTCCAAGGCATGGGGTAATTGTATCTTTAGCATGTCAAAGTCAGCTAGCAACAGTTGATGTTTTGCAGCGGAGAGGCATTATGTTGGTGAATAGGTGTGTTCTCTGTTGTCAGATGAGTGAGACGCATTCTCACTTGTTCTTTGATTGCAGTTATTCGACGCAGATCTGGACATTGCTCAAGGATTGGATGAAGATCAGGAATAGAGGCACTGATTTACTCACTGAAGTTAAATGGTGTATGGTTAGGGGCAACAGGAAACATTGGAAGCATAGGTGGTATTGTGTGTGTCTTGCTGCTGCGGTATACTACATTTGGGCTGAACGAAATGGTCGTATCTTTGAGGCCAATATTAAGCCTGTAGAAGTTATTTTGAAATTAATTAAATTTGATGTTTTTGTTAGATTAAGAAAATCTGGGGTATTGTAAGGAGGGTTGATGCTTATGCATAGTAGGGGTTCTTCTTTGTAAGTTAGGCTCTTTTATTCCCTTCATGGATGAATAAAATGAGTCATAATTCCTTGCAAAAAAAAAAATTAAATAATAATAATAATAATAATAATAATAATAGAAGAAATCAATAATAATAAATACAATAAACGTGCGTAGTGAGAGAAAATTTTTCTCTCTCTAGGACTGTTTTTCTCACAAAATTCTGTTACGTCTGTTACTTGAAGGTTCCTTCAATGGCGTCCGAACCTCCAATCAAGCGTGGTCCAGGTCGCCCTCCAAAGAAATATTTGCACAACAGCCATTCTCATCGCCATGAATCTACTGGTCCGGAAGCGGGGAAGAATGATGCAGAATTGAACAAGAATTCAGAAACCCAGAGTACTTCGCCGAAATCTTCGATTAATGACTACATTCTTAATGCTCTCAAATCTGCTGGTAAAATCGTTCATACTGATACTTCTGATTTTTTGTCTAAGGATTCTAATGTGATAAACCCGAATTATGATGTGATAAACCCGATTAATGACAGTACTGTTGTCCCCCCTGTTTCTCAAAAGCAAGAGGAGCCTAAGAAATGGGCAAAAATTGTCCAGAATCATAAACAATTTGGGATGAATCTCTATTTTTGCGATAACAGCTCGAATTCTTCTGAAATTGACATTGAATTGGATGATTTTGCTGATGAATTGGAATTGTGGAAGTTTACCCTAATGGGATATGTGATTGGGTCTAAACCAACATTGTCTGTGATTCAGAAATTTGTGGCGGATAATTGGGGTAATATTGCTAAACCTAAAGTGCAGTATTACAAAAAACGCTGGTTCTTCTTTAGATTTTCATCTATGGAGGACATGACTAATATCTTGAAAGGGGGTCCTTGGAAAGTAGGTGTCTATAGCCTTATTCTTAAGGAATGGACGCCCACCTTTTCTGTTGAAATGGACAAAATTCACACTGTACCAGTCTGGGTCTTGTTTAGGGACTTGGATCCTTTTATGTGGTCTGAAGTGGTGTTGAGTGAACTGGCTAGTAAGGTTGGCAAACCACTGTGTGCTGATCTAGCTACTACTACTAAAGCCAAGTTATCCTTTGCTGGGGTGTTAATTGAAGTTGATGTGTCTAAGCCATTGATTGATCATATACTGATCAACACTCCTTTTACTGGCCCTTCTGTTCAACAAGTGGAGTATAAATGGGTACCCTATTTTTGCCATGGCTGTGGCAAATTGGGGCATACTGTGTCAAGTTGTAAGAAGGAGAAAAAGAAGCAAAAGGCCAAGAAAGATGCTAATGCAGCTACTGTACCAAGAGAGCTAGGTGGTACCTTAGGAATTAGTGGGGATAGTAAGTCAGATGAGGGAAGGAAAGCCTCCAATTCTGATGTCCTATCACTCACTTCTAATCCTAAAATGCACTCAGGATGCTCTGAGCCTAATGAATTTGCCCAGGATCAAACATTTGTTCCTGTTCAAAAAAGGAAGTCTGCTTCCTTCAAACCTAGGGAGTCTATTTTGGAGCCCCTAGTTCTGGAAAATCCTTTCCAGATGCTCCATGGGAGCTTGGAGAATAGTGGTGAGGAAGAGCTATTGTTGAGGAGGAAAAGGAAGGCTCAGAATGTCATGGACTAGGCCTTGATTTTCCCCTCCTTCCAGATGATGGTTCAGTGGAAAATCCTGTAATGCATCAAGAATGCTCTGAAGTGGATTTGGTGGGTGATTCTGTTCCTCCTGACAAGTATAAATGAAGATTGTTTCTTGGAATGTAAGAGGATTTAACAAGCCTTTAAAGCAATAGTGAAGTTTATGAGTTTATGGTCTCTAATAGTGTGGATCTTATTGGTCTTGTGGAAACCAGGGTTAAGGAAAAAAATGCTAAAAATATTGCTAAGAAATTCAAAGCTTGGGAGGTTGTGACTAACTATGATTACCACTACAATGGTAGAATTTGGCTTCTTTGGAATCCTAGAACTATTAAAATTACTGGTATTGTCATGTCTGCTCAGCATATCACTGGACAGATAACTCACTTTGCAACTAATAAAGAGATGCAGATTAGTCTTGTTTATGGAATGAGTGATGGGGCTAAAAGGGAGGAATTATGGAAGGATTTAGAAGTTCTTAGTACTAATAGTCCTTGGTTAGTCTTGGGTGATTTCAATGTAGTTAGATCTCCTGAGGAGAAGCTGGGGCATGTTCCACCTAATCTCCAAGATATGTTGGATTTTAACTGCTGTTTGCTAAACTGTAAATTGGATGACCTTCCTTGTAGTGGTGGGCAAATGACTTGGACTAATAAACAGGATGTGGAGACTAGAACTTGGTCTAGGTTAGACAGGGCTCTAGCTAACCCTCTCTGGACTACTAATTTTGCTAACTTAAATGTTGTTATTGGGGAACCTGTGATATCAGATCATGCTCCAGTTATTGTAGATGCAACTCAGGACTCTCCACATAGAAGGCACTTCAGTTTTCTTAACTGCTGGACTTCTCATCCTAATTTTCTTAGAGTTGTGTCCCTTGCCTGGAAGGAACAGATTGCTGGTGCTCCAATGTTCTGCTTATTCCAAAAGATGAAAAGAGTTAAAGTGGCTCTTAAGTCTTTTCACAAAACCCACTTTCAGAAGTTGTCTTCTGCTGTCCTAGAGGCTAAAGAAGAATTGTCTGATTGTCAAAAACTTCTTAGTTCTAATACTTTTTCTGATAATCTAATTAGTAAGGAGAAGAGTTTGTTGGCCAATTATTGTCAACTGAAGGATGCTGAGCTGAGTATGTTGCAGCAAAGGGCTAAAGTCCGGCATATTCAGCATGCTGATTGTTCATCAAAATACTTCTTTTCTAAAATTGCAGAGAGAAGATCTCAGCAGATGATAGGAGCTATTCAAGATGAAAATGGGAAGCTTTGTGTTGGTGATGCAGAAGTTTCTCAAGCTTTTCAGAGCTACTATCAAAATCTGCTTGGAAAAAGCACAAAAATTACTGGATTAATGACCAATACTGCGAGTATATCCTTGAATGATCAGGTCAAACTTTGTATGCCTATCTCTACTGAGGAAATTAAAAAGGTGGTGTTTAATATGGACTGTAATAGTAGTCCTGGGATTGATGGTTTTTCTGTGGGATTCTTTAAAGCTTGTTGGAGTATTATTGAGAAGGAGTTTTGTGCTAATGTCTTACACTTCTTCAAATATGGGAGAATGTCTAAACAGGCCAACTCAACTCTTGTAACTCTAATTCCCAAAAAGAAGGATGCTCAATCTGTTAAAGAATTTAGGCATATTTCTTGCTGCACAGTGATTTATAAAACTGTCTCTAAGATCATTACCAACAGAATGAAGCCCCTTATGCCTCATCTTATTGGTAAGGAGCAGGCTGCATTCATCTCTGGCAGGAACATTTTTGATAACATCTTGCTTTCCCAAGCCTTAGTAAAAGGCTACACTAGAAAGTTCTTAACTCCAAGATGCATGGTCAAAGTAGACATAAGGAAGGCCTTTGATTCTCTCCAATGGGAATTCATTTCTTCTATGTTGGTTTCTATGGGGTTTCCTAATCAGGTTGTCAAGTGGATCATGGGGTGCATCTCTGATCCTTGGTACTCCTTCAAATTAAATGGTGGAATAGCAGGGTTCTTTCAAGGTCACAGTTGAATCAGACAAGGAGATCCATTATCTCCTTATATTTTTGTACTTAGCATGGAGATCTTGTCTCAGAAATTAAGAATGCTTTGCAATAAGGATCAAGTCTCATACCATCCTAAGTGTTGTAAACTGCAATTAAATCATCTAATTTTTGCAGATGACTTAATGATTTTTGTTAGGGGGGATGTGCCATCTGTTACAGCAGTCAAAGACGCTTTGTCCAACTTTGCTATCCTGTTAGGACTGCATCCTAATATTGAAAAGACCTGTATTTACTTTGAAGGGGTTGATGTTCATGTTCAGCAGCAAATCACTGTCACTACAGGTTTCACTATTGGTAATTTTCCATTCAGATATTTGGGGATTCCACTCACTATTGCCAGGATAACTATTCCTTTATTTGATGCTCTCATTCTTAAAGTTCCGCATGCTACTTGTCACTGGTCTAATCAGTTACTATCTTATGCTGGCAAGGTTCAGTTGATTAACTCTGTGGTTTTTGGATTAGAAAATTTCTGGTGCTCTAGCATGCTGCTTCCTATTGCTGTCACTAAGGCTCTAAATAAACTGTGTAAAGATTTCTTCTGGGGGATTAAACCTGGACAGAAGAGGTAAGTTTTCAAAAGATGGAAGGATATGTGCTCTCCTTGGGATTGTGGAGGCTTTGGGATTAAGGACATTGATACCTGGAACCTGGCTCTCATCTCCAAGGGGCTATGGGTTCTCTCAAAGGAGCCTGTTAGCATTTGGTCTCACAAGTGTAAGGGGTATTTGTTGCAGAAGGATGACATCTGGTCTATTCAATCCAAGGAGTTCTTTCCTATGGGGTTTAAGCATCTCTTATACACTAGGGACAGAATTATCCAAATTACTGGCACTAAAAGCAATGCTATGAAGTTAATTCAAGACTGTTCACTAGAGTCCAAATTCCTGGTGAACAAGGCGTACTGTCTCCTCAATAATTGGAAAAAACAGAAATGGGGATCTATTCTAAGCTCATCTATGATTGTTCCTAGCCATAAGGTTACCACTTCCTTGTCTATTCAGCACCAACTCACCACTACTGATATGTTCACAAAAAAGGGCTTCTCTCTGGTATCTAGATGTTCTCTTTGTAAAGCAGAATCAGAGGACCATCAGCATCTATTCTTCTCTTGCTCTTTCTCTCATGAGGTCTGGCAAGCAATGCTAAACTGGATGTCTTTGGGCAGTCTCAGTGATCAACTGCATCAACTACTTAAATGGATGAAGGATCCACGCAAATCTAAACACTGGAAGCACAGTTGGCTAGTCACTAGTCTTGCTGCTGCCATTTCAACCATATGGCAGGAAAGGAATCGAAGAATTTTCAGTGGAGCCAAAGCTACTCCTGATGCTCTAGTCTCTAAGATACAATTTATAGTGTACACTAGATTCAATGCTCATCGTGACAATCCTAAGATAGGTAGGATTATAGATAAGATGGCTACTTTCTTGTAAGGAAGCTTAGAGAGTTATACTTTTGCATCAAAATGTAATTTCATCATCTTAATGAAATGATAAATTTTCCTGCAAAAAAAAATATTAATAATAATAAAATAATAATAATAATAATAATAATAATAATAAGCTTTCTCTCTCAATGCGATCAGATTAACTCCGGCAATGGCGGGGACAGGGCGAGGGAGGGGAAGGCCGCGAAAGGTTCAGTTTGAACGGCAGGGGGAACAGGCTAACTCTGAAAAGGTTTTGGAGAAGATTGATGAGGATGATCGCGCCATTGAAGGGAATCGAACTCCGGTGACGTGAGGTTCCATCAATGATATTATCCACAAAGCTTTTCAATCGGCTTCTAAGGCTATATATAAAGAGTCGAGAGATGCTTCTCAGTCGAGCAGCGCCAGGAGGACCGAAGCTCCGACGACTGAGGAAGTGAACAAAAACAGGGGATCGGAAGAGGCCGTGATGGAGGAGCCTCGTTCTGCGGATGTTGCTATTCCTGGTACAATTAATACTTCGCCTTGGGTTGATAAAGCTAAAGAGCGGAAGATGGGGATGAAGTTATATTTTGTTGAAGACAGTGTCATATCTACAGAGATTGACATTGTTTTTGATGATTTTGAAGATGAGTTAAGCTTGTGGAAATACACTCTAATGGGGAATATTATTGGGGCTAAGCCAACTTTGAAGCAGGTCCAGGACATTGTTCAGAAGAACTGGAATCAGGTTCGCCCTCCTATTGTTCAATATTTCAAACGGGGTTGGTTTTCTTTCCGATTTTGTGGTCAAGCAGATATGGATTCAGTGATGCGTGGAGGACCTTGGCTAATTGGTCAGAACTCATTGATTCTGAAAAGATGGAGGCCTAGTTTTTCAATGGAAATGGATCGTGTATCCATTGTGCCGGTTTGGGTTCTGTTTCCTGATCTTGACCCATATCTCTGGTCTTCTTCAGTCTTGAGTAAAATGGCCAGCAAGATTGGGAAACCCATGTTCACAGACACTACAACAACGTACAAAGAGAGGTTGTCCTTTGCAAGGGTACTTGTGGAGGTTGATGTGTCTCAGGAGCTGCCGGAGGCTGTGGTCATTAACATACCAATTTTGGGGCAATCTTTTCAACGTATTGAGTATGAATGGTTGCCTTACTACTATTCTAGTTGTGGCAAATTGGGACATACAAAGGCAACGTGTAAACGTGAAAAGAAGAAAGACAAGACAGCTACATTACCTGCTCCTGTGCAAAGATATACACCAAAGAAGAATGGCCCTCAGAGGGGAAGTGGTACCTCAGTTGGGATGGATGTGGAGCCTCCTACCCTGACTATAATGCATCGTGGAACCTCTGAGGAAGAGCTGGCTGGAGGCCTCTATATCACTGGCTCAGGACCCCAGGCACTAGGCCCTACTGTTGCAGGAGACCAAGCATTGGTGCAGGAGGCTGCAGTGGTGATACTGGCCTCATCTGACACCAATGTTGGCTTCACTCCTGTTCAGAGGCGCTCAGGATGTGCTGGGCACGGCCCTATAGTGACAAGCTCTGGTTCAAGCTATAATGGGGGATTGGAGACTATCTTGCAGGTGGTTTCCCCTAATAGGTATGAGGTATTGGAAGGCATTGAGGAGGGACAGGAGGAAGGATGTGGTTCTCCTGATAGGGTGACTGTTCCTCCTGACAAACTGATATGATTATTGGTTCTTGGAATATTAGGGGAGGAAATGAGCCCTTTAAGCATAATGCGGTTTTAAGTTTAATAAGGGATAGTGGTATTGATGTGCTTGGTCTTTTGGAGACTAGAGTTAAAGAGAATAAGTCTTTAGCAGGTATAAGGAATAAATTCGCTAAATACATGGTATTTTGTAATTACAGTAGCCATTATAATGGTCGAATTTGGGTCATTTGGAATCCTGCTACTGTTAGCCTGATGGTTTTGGGTTCTACTTCTCAAGTGGTGCATTGTAGGATTCAACATTTTGAAACTAACTTCTATAGTTTAGTTTCTTTTGTGTATGGGTTTAATGATGCTACTGGGAGATTAGAGTTGTGGGATAATCTGGAGGGCATGATGCCTGGTGATAGTTGGATAGTCCTTGGAGATTTTAACATTGTCCGTTCTAGGGATGAGAAAATAGGGGGTTCTATTCCTGCGGACAAGGAAATGGATGAGTTTAACTCTTGCATTACCAATTGTGGTTTGGTTCAGCTTAATGGCCAAGGGTGTGAATTCACCTGGACCAATAAGCAGGAGGTTGATTCTAAGGTTTGGAGTAAGTTGGATAGGGTTCTTGTCAACTCCCAATGGTTGACTAGCTTTCCTAACTCTTTTGCTCATTTTAGGGCTGCTGGAGTTTCTGATCATACTCCTATTGTTGTGAAGGCTAGCTTAAGTGTTAAAATTGGTAGACGGTTCAGTTTTTTAAATTGTTGGGTGTCTCACCCTAGTTATTCTACTATTGTTGCTGGCGCTTGGAGGGGACCTATGTATGGGACTAAGGGGTTTCAATTTTTTAAGAAGTTAAAAAATGTTAAGGAGGCCTTAAAGAGATTTCATAGGAGCAAATATTCTAGTATTGGTGAAAGAATTGAGGTGGTGAGGAAAGACTTGGAAGAATGTCAATTTCAGCTGCAGGTGGCTCCTTTTCTGAGGCTCTTTTTAGGAAGGAGCAGGATTTGCGAGTTAGGCTTATTGATTTGCAGAACGCGGAGATCAGTATCCTCTCTCAAAGATCTAAAATGGATAAAATTACTGATGCGGATGCTGGTACTGCTTATTTTCACTCCAGTGTGAAGGAAAGAAGACTTCAACAGGTTATAGGTGTCATTACAGATCACAAGGGCTGTGTTAGGCATGGTCCTGATGAGGTAGCTATGGGTTTTCTGGAGTACTACCAGACTCTACTGGGGCAGGAAATTGATGTTCAGAGTATAGATCCTTCATTGTTTAGTAACGGAGGCACTGTTAAGGTGGAGGAGTGGGAAAGAATGCTTAGCATTCCTGATGACAAGGAAATAAAATCAGTGGTTTTCTCCATGGGTTCGGATAAGAGCCCAGGTCCTGATGGTTTTTCAGCCGGGTTCTTTAAGGGCTCTTGTGAGGTGGTAAAAAAGGATTTCTGTGATGCGGTTAAGGAGTTCTTTGTTTAGTCAAAATTAGTTAAGCAAGCTAATACTACTATGTTAACTCTCATTCCGAAGAAGAAGACTTGTAATACTGTGCTTGATTTTCGACCTATTTCCTGTTGTTCTATTATGTATAAATGTATCAGTAAGATACTGACTAACAGAATGAAGGGTTGTTTGGATGAAATTATAGGGGGTGAGCAGGCTGCATTTATAAGAGGTAGGAGTATTCAAGATAATATTGCTTTGTCTCAGTCCTTGATCAAAGGGTATAGTAGGAAATTTTTATCTCCCAGGTGCTTAATGAAGATTGATTTGAGGAAGGCTTTTGATTCTGTTCAACGGTCTTTTCTAAGACAGATGCTGGATGGGTTTAAGTTTCCTCCAAAATTTATTGGTTGGATTATGGAGTCTGTTTAGGGTTCTTGGTTCTTTTTGAAGATCAATGGTATGTCCCGTGGGTTCTTTAAAGGTAAAGGGGGTGTGAGGCAAGGAGATCCGCTCTCTTCCTACCTTTTTGTTTTGAGTATGGAGGTATTATCCAAACGACTTAGGCTTATAAGGGCTGAACCACAAGTTTCTTTTCATCCTAAGTGCTGCAAATTGAGACTTAATCACTTGATTTTTGCTGACGATCTCATGATCTTCATGAGGGGAGATCACCCCTCTGTTAAGGCTGCAACAAAAGCTCTTGATGCTTTTGCTCTTGACACTGGGCTGTATGCTAATAGAGATAAATCTGAGATTTACTTTGGAGGGGTTGATGTTGTCGTAAAGGAACTCATTATTCAGGATACTGGTTTCTCCTTGGGAAACTTTCCTTGTAGATACCTTGGCCTTCCCCTGAATGATATTATCAATAGAATGGAACACTATTCTGGGCTTTTAAGTAAGATTGAGGCAATTATAGGAGGATGGTCTGTTCTTACTCTAACCTATGCAGGACGGGCTCAATTAATTAACTCAGTCATATTTGGGATTTTCAATTTTTGGGCAGCCAATACCTTGATTCCTGGTAATGTGTTGAATATAATTATTGTTTGCTGTAGGAAATTTTTATGGACGGGTATGTTGGTTAGGAAGGGACTGGTTTGTAAGAGCTGGAATAGCATCTGTTCCCCATGGGAGGAAGGAGGTTTCAATATTAGGGAATTGCGTGCTTGGAATCGAGCGCATATAGCAGGTAGACTGTGGCAGGTGCTACAAGGAGGTCATGATTTGTGGTCTCTTTGGGTTAAAGCGTATGTGATCGTGCCGCGAAGGATATGGGAGATACATAAGCAAGAGCGCTTTACAGGCACTCTAAAAAGTTTGTTGCATGTTATGGAAGAACTCATTACTGCTGAGGGGAGTCCTGCTGCTGTGGTGAAGTTGATGAGTACCTGGACTAAGGAGGGTCAATTTAGTTTGCATCTGGCTTATGACTGGTTTAGATTGAAATTTAGGAAACAGCATTGGCTCAAGATATTCAAGAGGCAGGAAGTCCTTCCTAGACATGGTGTTATCTCATCTCTTGCCTGTCAAAAGAAGCTGCCATCAGTGGATTTTCTGCAAAGTCGGGGGCTACCTATGGTAAACAGGTGTTCTCTCTGTCTTCATGCATCTGAATCATGCGAGCATTTGTTCTTCTCCTGCTCCTTTTCTGCTCAGACTTGGATGGGTTTGAAGGCGTGGATGAGGGTTAGAGGTCGAAGTAATCATTTGATGACTGAAGCGAAGTGGGTTTCTACAAGGAGAAGCATCAAGCATTGGAAGAATGGGTGGTATCGAATTTGTATTGTTACTGCTGTCTACTATATATGGGCTGAGAGGAATGGTCGTCTTTTTGATGGTAATGTAAAGCCTATTGAGACTATTTTAAGCCAAATTAAGTTTGATGTGTTCATTAGGATGAGGAAGGTTAATGTGGATTTGAGTAGGAGGATGATTTCTATGTAGTTCATTCTATAGGGGCTTTATCTTTTCTAAGTAGGTTCATGTTGTTCCTTCTTTGGATGAATAATATGAGTCATAATCTTCTTGCAAAAAAAAAAATTAATAATAATAATAATAATAATAATAATAATAATAATAATAATAATAGTAATAATAATAATAATAGTAATAATAATAGTAATAATAATAGTAATATTAATAATAATATTAATAATAGTAATAATAAAAATAATAATAAAAATAATAATAATAATAATAATAATAATAATAATAATAATAATAATAATAATAATAATAATAATAATAATAATAATAATAATAATAATAATAATAATAATAATTTTAGTGAATGTTTCTACGGAACAGGTGCCTAAGAAAAGATTCAGCTATCTTAATTGTTGAGCGGACCATCCCGATTATTTAAATATTGTCAAGAAGGCGTGGGATATTAAAGTGGAAGGATCTCCAATGTTTCGATTTTTCCAGAAACTAAAAGCTGTTCGGAAAGGGCTAACTGTTCTTCATTCTGCAAATTACACAAACATATCACTTCAAGTTAAAGAATCCAAGGCTGCATTGCTTGAATGTCAAGGTCAATTGGCCTCCAATCTTTCTTCCTTATCTTTGATTGAAAAGGAAAAGCAACTCCTTGCAGGATATCTGAAGATTAAGCAGATTGAAATTGGTATTCTTAAGCAGCGGGCTAAGGTAAAGCACATACAACATTCAGACTGTTCATCGAAATACTTCTTTGCTAAGATTGCCGAACGTCGAAAATCATTGGGGCAATTACGGATGCGGATGGGGTTCTTAGGTCGGGTACTGATGCAGTATCAGTTGCTTTCCAGGACACTTATACTAGACTATTGGGTCATGGATTTCAGACTGCAACTATAGAAGATATGGATACGACAATCCTTCCAGACAACTGTTGTTTCACTTACGGCCCCAATATCCAACCTGGAAATCAGAGCTGCGGTTTTTGACATGGATGTGCAAAGTAGTCCCGGACTGGATGGTTTCTCTGTGGGTTTTTTTAAGTCCTCATGGAATGTTATTGGTACTGATTTTTGTTCTGCAGTTCTCAGTTTCTTTAAGAGTGGTCGGATGTCAAAGCAAGCTAATACTACTTTGGTTTCGCTAATTCCTAAGAAAAAGGAGGCTGCATCAGTTATGGACTATCGGCCCATCTCTTGCTGCACGGTTCTCTATAAAACTACTGCTAAGATACTGGCAAATCGTCTCAAGCCTTTTCTTCCCTCTCTTGTGGGGGAAAAACAGGCAGCTTTCATCGCAGGTCGGAGTCTTTTTGATAATACTATGCTTTCTCAAGCATTAGTGAAGGGTTATGGTAGAAACTTTTTGACTCCTCGATGCCTCATAAAGGTCGACATTCGTAAAGCTTTCGATTCACTTCAGTGGTCGTTTATAAACCAGATGCTTATTAGCTTTGGGTTTCCAGATCAGTTTAGAAATTGGATTATGAGCTGTATAAAAAACCCTTGGTATACATTCAAGATAAACGAAGGTGTCTCAGGTTTCTTCCAAGGGAAAAACGGTATTCGGCAAGGAGATCCCCTCTCTTCGTATATCTTCGTTATGAGCATAGAAATTCTATCTCGAAAGCTAAGAACTCTTTGTAATCAACCTCAAGTTTCTTACCATCCCAAAATGTTGTAGGCTTAAGCTAACTCATTTGATATTTGCGGACGACTTGATGATCTTTACTCGAGGTGACCTACCTTCTGTCATGGCCTGTAAGGAGGCTTTGGATTCTTTTGCTCTAGTTTCTGGTCTCACGGCAAACCTCGATAAAACAAATATTTACTTTGGAGGTGTCGCGTCTCAGGTCAAGAGGAGTATTTTGCAAAATTCGGAATTTGTTCCTGGTGATTTTCAGTTTAGGTACTTAGACGTGCCTCTTTCAGATGCTCGTATAAGTATTGAAATGTTTTCACCTCTTCCATTGAAGATTTAACGAAAGATTAGTCATTGGTCCTCACAGCTACTTTCTTATGCTGGCAGAGGTCAATTACTTAATTCGGTAATTTTTGGCATCGATAACTTTTGGTGCTCAAGCTTTCTTCTTCCAGTTTCAGTGCTCAAAACCATATCCAAGATGTGTACAGATTTTTTCTAGGGCATAGCTGATGGAGACCGTCTACTGGTATTTAAAAAATGGAACGATATTTGCTTTCCTTGGGAGGCTGGTGGGTTTAATATAAAGCATCTGCAGACCTGGAACTTGGCCTTGATTTCCAGATGGCTATGGATCCTCTCAAATCCTCCAAATAGCATCTGGAGTCGGTGGTGTCACGAAATATTTTTAGGGATAGTTCAATCTGGAGTATTGAAGCAAAGGAATTTCATTCTGCAGGCATTAAGCATTGCATTACAGTTCGGGATAGGGTCATCCAAAGACTTGGATCAGTCGCTCTTGCTCGACAGTTTGTGACAGACTGTGTTTTTCGCTCTAAATTTCAGGTACAGACTGCTTATAACAGGTTGCGACAGGCTGATAAGAAGAATTGGGGATCGGTGGTTACGCACAATATCATAATGCCGAGTCATCGAGTTTTTCTGTCTATGGCCATTCAAAATCAGTTGCCCACCACTGATCTCTATTGCAAGAGAGGGTTTCATATGGTGAACTGCTGCAGCCTCTGTGAAATGGAGTCTGAGAGCCATCAGCATATATTCTTTCAATGCTCTTTCTCGAGGGATATTTGGCTAGTAGTTACTCAATGGATGAATGTGAATTATGTGGAATGTCGGTTGTCTAAGATTTTGAGATGGATGTCTCTAGCTTATACTTAGAAGCATTGGAAGATGGTTTGGATGAAAGCAAGTCTAGCGGCCACGGTATATACAATATGGAAGGAGCGTAACAAGAGGATTTTTATTGCTAAGAAATCCACGATAGACAATTTAGTATTTCATATTAAATTTTTGGTTATTACTAGATTTTCTACATACAAATCATGTCCTAAATATCGTAGGATTATAGAGATACCAATGTAGACGAGATCCTATAGTGGATAGTTTTTTGCAAAAATTGTAATTTCTTTTCACATTGAAATGAAATGATAACTTTCCTGAAAAAAAAAATTAATAATAATAATAATAGATCTCAGGAAAGCCTTTGACTCCCTACAATGGAGCTTCTTTGAGCAAATGATGGATGGTTTTAAGTTTCCAAAGCAATTCACGAACTGGGTTATGCAATGTATCAGAGGCTCCTGGTTTTCTATCAAAGTAAATGGAGCAAATCATGGGTTCTTTAAAGGAGGAAGCGGGGTACGACAAGGGGATCCCTTATCGTCGTACCTGTTTGTGCTCAGCATGGAGGTTCTATCTAGAAGGCTGAGGCAAATTGTACTGAACCCTCTTGTATCGTACCACCCAAAGTGCTGCAAGCTCAAGCTAAATCATTTTGTGTTTGCAGACGATCTGATGATCTTCACCAGAGGTGATAATCCATCTATGAGTGCTGCTGTCGATACTCTTGAAGGATTTGCATGAGAATATGGCCTGCAAGCTAACAAAAATAAAACAAGCATTTTCTTTGGAGGGGTAGCTGACAGTTAAGGAACATATTCTGGGGGAAACTGGGTTTCAACAAGGCTCCTTCCCTTGTCGTTATCTCGGATTACCCCTCAACTCCATTAGTAATAAGAAGGAACAATATGAGACTCTCATAAATAAGATACAACAAAACATTTTCTGCTGGTCTGCGAATCTTTTGACTTATGCTGGCAGGGTTCAACTTTTGAACACAGTAGTATTTGGTCTGACTAGTTACTGGAGCGCCAACACACTCTTTCCAGTTAATGTTACAAAAAAAATTAATCAGATTTGCAAGAACTATTTCTGGAATGGCAGTAGGGGTGGAAATCGTATGGTGTGTAAAGGTTGGAAGAGCATTAGTGTACCTTGGCAGGAAGGGGGATTCGATATTAAGGATCTGGTGTACAGGAATAGAGCATTGATGGGTCAATGGCTTTGGAAAATTCTGAATGACAAGAAAGGGAATTGGGCAAAGTGGCATCAAAATTATGTCTTAAGTTCTGAGAGTATTTGGAAAATTCAAAAGAAGGAAAGGTATACAGCCACATTCAAAAGCATACCACAAATTAGGGATGAGATCTTGAACAAAACTGGAGGAGAAGAGGAAGCGAAGTTGCTATGCAACAGCTGGTGCACGGAGGGTAAATTCCGGGTTCGACTAGCTTATGAATGGTTCAAACAGAAACTTCCGACTGTTCCTGGATGGCTAGAATGAAACACAAACATTTGGTTCCAAAGCACAGGTTCATTGTTGCAATGGCTGGTCAGAACGCGTCAGCAACGATGGACAATATGCAAAGGAGGGGGATGTACATTACTAATAGATGCATTCTGTGTAAACAGGAGAACGAATCACATCATCATCTGTTCTTCTCGTGTTCAATCTCGAGACTGATTTGGCAACATTTATTAAACTGGATGCAAATTACTGGAAGAAGCTACGATCTTGTTACTGAGTTGCATGGGGAACAAGAAGACGAGTTCTAAAACATTGGAAGAACGCCTGGTTTAATGCTAGTATAGCAGCAGCAACAGCATATAGTATCTGGCAAGAGCGAAATAATAGGATTTTTGGTAACACAACTAAGTCTTATCAAAGCTTAGTCGGGCAAATAAAATTTGAAGTCTTTGTTAGGCTGAAAAGCAAAGGAATAGATTTGGCTTACAAGCAATATTGTAGTAGTGGCATTGTTTTTTGATGAGTTTTTGAAAACTTTAGGGGATATGACTTTTTTTGTAAGAAACCTGCTTCTTTATTAAAAAAACGAGGCATAACTGTTCTTGCAAAAAAAAATTATTAATAATAATAATAATTAGCGAAGAGTGAGAAAGTTTTCTCTCTCTTGGAATTCTCTCTCGTTTTGGCGATTCTGTTACGCGAGCTTGCTCTTCTCCCATGGCTTCCAACTTCGTTAAACGGGGTCCTGGAAGGCCAAAGAAGGCGAACCATTCTCTTCCTCCTCCAATTAAAGGTGATTTGGACAAGCAGGAAGATGCAGAGTTGCAAAACCAAGAAAATTCTCAGGGTTCTTCGCGCAAAATCTCTCTAAATGATGTGATTCTTAATGCCATGGCTTCTGCTGGTAAAACTTCTACTCAATATAATTCCGATGTTAATCTTGAGGTTAATAGCGAGATTCCTGCTGTTAATAATGTTGTTAATAATAAAGAAGGTCCTCCCCCTATTTCGGGTTTTACTAAGACTGATAATACTTGGTCTAAGATAGCTGAGAAAAAGCAACAATTAGGCATGTCTCTTCAATTTTTTGGGGATATAGGTGAATACACGGAGATTAGTATTGAATTGTGTGATTTTGAGGATGAACTTGAAATCTGGAAACACACTTTAATGGGTAATGTCATAGGTTTAAAGCCTACTCTGCAGCAGGTTAAGAATTTTTTGCTGAAAAATGGAGTAATTTAGCAGAGCCGAGGGTTCAATACTTCAAGAAGGGATGGTTCTCCTTTAGATTTGACTCAAAGGAAGGCATGGATAGGGTTCTTGGGGGAGGTCCTTAGAGTATGGGCAATTACACGCTTATCTTGAAAGAGTGGTCTCCTTCCTTTTCTGATACTATGGATAGGATCACTAATGTCCCTATTTGGGTTTTGTTCCCGGATTTGGATCCTTTCTTTTGGTCTGATGTTGTTCTAAGCAAACTTGCAAGTAGAATTGGGCGTCCTGTTTGTGCTGATTTGGCTACCACTTCTAAGACCAAATTGTCATTTGCTAGGGTTCTCATTGAGGCTGATGTTTCTCAACCATTGCCTGACCGGATTATCATTTCTACTCCTTATAATGAATACTCAGTCCAAAGGGTCCAATATGAATGGATCCCTTATCATTGTAAGGGATGTGGCAAGTTAGGGCATACAATTGGCAAGTGTAAATGGGAGAAG
Source organism: Agrostemma githago (assembly GCA_958450325.1). NCBI lineage: Eukaryota > Viridiplantae > Streptophyta > Magnoliopsida > Caryophyllales > Caryophyllaceae > Agrostemma > Agrostemma githago. The sequence goes on along the minus strand of OY288254.1, from coordinate 30,532,638 downwards.
AAGAAGACAGATCCTTTACAAAAGGCTACTAAGGTTGGGCAGGTGATCCCATCTAAGGAGGATCCTGTAGCAGTTGTCAAGTCTAATGAGGAGCTAGGTGGTACCTCAGAGCTCTTGGGGGCGATGAGTACTCCAGAGGTGGGGTGTGAGACTCTCTTACCTGGAGGAAAACCTCTTGAGAAAGCGGCTGTAATGCATCAAGAATGCTCCTCTGAACTGCTAGATGATTTTCTTCCTGTTTCAAAGAGAAATCTTCAGCTGTAAAAACACAAACTGAAATTTCTAAAGAACCAATGCTTTTGGTCAATAAATTTCAGCTATTTCAGATTTCTTCTGATCATTCTGGTGAAGGTGGACTAGGTGGTACCTTAGAGGCTTTTGAGAGTGATGAGTACCCAGTGCTTTGGCCTGGTGGAAAACCCTATGAAGATTCTTCTGTAATGCACTCTTTACGTCTACAAGGGGAGGAGGATATCATTAGTGGGAAGGAGAGGGTCTTTAAGGTCCCTCCTGACAAACAATCCCATGAAGATAGCCTCCTGGAATGTTAGGGGCTTCAATACCCCTACAAAACATAGTGTGGTTCTTGACTTTTTGTTGACTAATAAGTTGGATGCTCTTGCAATTTTGGAGACTAGAGTGAAGGAAAGAAAAGCCAACAAGATACTAAAAAGATGGTTTAGTAGTTGGAGTGTGATTCATAATTATGATCATCGCTTCAATGGTAGAATCTGGTTCTTGTACAATGCTTCTACTGTCAGGTTTAATCTTATCAGTAAATCTGATTAGCATATTTCTGGGTCTCTTCTTCATTTCCAAACTAATCAAAGCTTGCAAGTTAGTTTGGTCTATGGTCACAATGATGGTAAATATAGAGATAGTTTGTGGCAGGACATGTTACAATTAGCTACCTCTTCTCCTTAGATAGTCATTGGTGAATTTAATGTGGTGCGTAGTCATGATGAGAAATTAGGGCAGAATCCTCCTGATTTCAAGGATATGTGGGAATTTAATGACTGTTTATTAAAATGTCATCTGGATGATCTTAATAGTTCTGGCTGTGGTCTAACCTGGACTAATAAAAGGGACCCTAATGATAGAGTTTGGTCCAAAATGGATATGGCTATGGTAAATCCTAGCTAGCTCTCTAGTTATCCTGCCTCTTCTGCAGTATTCTATGAAGCTGGCATTTCTGATCATTCTCCCATCTTGATTCATATTTCCTATGAGAAAATACTCAAGAGAAGATTTAGTTTCTTGAATACCTGGATTGATCATCCAAATTATCATATGGTGGTGGCTCAAGCTTGGAGTAAGTATGTGGCTGGGTCTTCTATGTTTGTCCTTTTTCAGAAGCTTAAAAATGTTACACATGCTCTAACTTTACTGCATAGAGACAAATACTCTAATATCTCTACTCACGTTCAGATAGCTAAGGAAAAATTACTGGTTTGTCAAAAGAGTCTTATGGATAACCCTTTCTCTTTAACATTTATTGAAGAGGAGAGGGCTCTTACTAGTGAGTATTGTACTTTGAAGAGTGCCGAACTTAGCATGCTTTCTCATTAAAGGGCTAAGATCAAGCATCTTCAGCTTACTGATTATTCATCCAAATACTTCTTTGCTAAAATAGCAGAAAGGAAAAGTCAGCAAATCATTGGTGCTATTAATGACTCTAATGGTGTAACTCATACTGGAATGAAGGGTGTTTCTAATGCTTTTGAGCAATATTATATCTCTTTGTTGGGGCAAAGTAAGGTGATTTTTGGGGACATCTCTTTTCTTTCCACTTCCTTAGGTGATGACCTAATTTCTGGATTGATAAAGCCTATTTCCTATGAGGAAATTAAGACTGCCATTTTCAGTATTGATGCTAATAGTAGTCCAGGGTTGGATGGGTTTTCTGCAGGTTTTTTTAAGGCATCTTGGAATACTGTTGGGTCTGATTTCTGTAAAGCAGTCCTCAGTTTCTTCAAAAGTAGTAAGATGTCAAAGCAAGCTAATTCTACATTGGTTTCTTTAATACCAAAGAAGAAGGATCCTCAAATGGTTACTTATTTTCGACCTATCTCCTGCTGCACTGTCTTCTATAAAAATGTGTCCAAGATACTGTCCAACAGATTAAAACAGGTCCTTCCTTCTATAATTGAGGAAGAGCAGGCTGCATTTATTACTGGCAGAAGTATCTTTGATAATATTCTAATGTCTCAGGCTCTTGTAAAAGGCTATACAAGGAGATTTCTGACTCCTAGAAGTATGGTGAAAGTGGATATAAGGAAGGCATTTGACTCCCTTCAATGAGGATTTATTCAAAAGATGCTTGTTAATTTGGGGTTTCCTGATGTTTTCATATCTTGGATTATGGGTTGTATAAGTAATCCTTGGTACTCTCTAAAAGTAAATGGGGAAATCCATGGTTTTTTCCAAGGGAGAAGTGGCATTAGGCAGGGGGATCCTCTTTCTCCCTACCTATTTGTCATGAGTATGGAAATACTCTCAAAATCTTTCAGGCAGCTCTGTTTGCAAAGTAATGTTTCTTATCACCCAAAATGTAGCAGAATTGGGCTCACTCACCTCATCTTTGCTGATGACTTAATGGTGTTCACTAGAGGGGACCTTCCCTCAGTTCTGGCTATAAAAACTGCTATGGATTCATTTGGTGTGTTATCTGGATTGGTGGCTAATGTTGAGAAGACCTGTATCTACTTTGGGGGAGTGGAAACTGCTATTAAGCAGGTTATTCTTGATCAAACTGGATTTGCTGAAGGATCCTTTCCATTTAGATACTTAGGCATCCCTTAGACAGATGCTAGAATCAGTATAAATATGTTTTCCTCTCTTATTCTGAAGGTGCAGCAGTCTTCGGGGCACTGGTCTACTCAATTACTATCCTATGCAGGTAAAGCTTAATTGCTGAACTCAGTTATCTTTGGATTGGAAAACTTCTGGTGTTCAAGTCTTCTTCTGCCTAAAGGGGTCACTACAACCTTAAACAAACTCTGCAAAAAATTCTTCTGGGGTATTAAGGATGGCTCTAGACGACTAGTGTTTAAAAAGTGGAAGGATATTTGTTTTCCTTGGGAATCAGGAGGCTTTAATATTAAGGATGTCAGGGATTGGAATATATCTTTGCTATCAAAGTGGATATGGTTATTCTCTCAAGAACCAACTAGCATATGGATCAAATGGTGTAAATCTTATATCTTTGGTACTAATACTGTTTGGAGTGTTGAAGCTAAGGAGTTTTTCCCTTCTGGAATGAAGAATGTTCTTACTGTCCGTGACATTCTGGTTCAGAAGTATGATGGATCGGTGTATGATGCTCAAAAAATGTTGGATGCTTGCAGTGCAGGTGGCCAATACAAGGTGCCGAAGATGTATAAAGAAGTCAGAACTCATGTACTAATGAAATGGCACCAATTTTTCTCTACTGTTGTTTTCTTGCCAAGTCATAGGGTTATTTTTTCTCTAGCTATGCAGAAGCAGCTTGCTACATGTGATCTTTTTCAGAAGAAAGGGTTTCATCTAGCTAATAGATGTACTCTATGTTATAAGGAGGAAGAAGCCATACCACATCTGTTCTTTAAATGTGAATTCTCTAAGCAAGTTTGGAAGAGGATCTTGCAATGGATTGGAATAAGTATGGGTGAAATGGAGTTAACTGCTGCTGTGAAATGGATGTTAGCTGCTCGCAATAGAAAGCACTGGAAGAATATTTGGCTCAGAGTCAGTACAGCTGCGTTGGTTAATGGAATGTGGAAGGAGAGGAACAAGAGACTATTTACTAGTAAGGAGGCTAGTGTAGATGCAATTTTTACACATACTAAATTTGTGGTTCAGACTAGATTTGTTGCTAAGGAAGGAAATCCTAAATATTCTAGGATTTTAGAGCATGTGTTATAGTCTTAGTATTATGCCATAGTGTGATAGTATTTTTGCATCTTGTAATTTCTTTCAACATGAAATGAAATGATAACTTTTTGCACAAAAAAGAGAAAAAAAATAAAATAATAATAATAACTCGCCTGGTGAACTTTCTCTCTCTAGAGAAAAACCTCTGAAAATAACCGATTTCTAACAAACTTTCCACCATTAACCACCATGGCTACAGAGCCAAGCTTGCCTCGAGGACGAGGACGACCTCGGAAAAACAGTAATACTGAAGCAGATGCTATTAACAAAGTGAATTCGAGCATAAATGTGGGGATTGGAGCATCCTTGCGTTCGCATACTCAGACTTCGCAAATGGCGGGAACTCAGGTTCTTCGCTCAACTCAGCCTCCAACTGATTCCATTGTTGTACCTGACGGAAATGCATCTAGAAAAGGACAGCAAAATGATTTAATAGAGGATGTCGCCATTGATGACAAGGTATCCCCTGTTCGATCGTCAAATTTGCTTAATGACTTGATTGATAAGGCATTTTCGTCCAAACCTGGAATTCATACTGTCATAGATTCACAGATTAATCAATCTGTGAAAAAGCCTATTATTGAATCGATTGCTAATAAACCTGATATTGAACCGATTATTGACAAACCTACGTGGAAAGATATGATCTCTAAACAGAAAAATGTTGGTATGGAGCTCTATTATGATCAATCAATTGTTGATGTTACGGAAATTGACATTGAACTTGATGATTTTGCTGATGAACTTAAGAAATGGAATTTTACACTCATGGGGCATGTTATTGGGGCTAAACCAACTCTTCAGGGTATGAAAGATTTTACTGTCAAAAATTGGACTACTGTTACTGCACCTAATGTTAGGGTGTACAAAAAAGGGTGGTTCAGCTTTGGTTTTCTGACATTAGATGACATGAATACTATCTTAAAAGGAGGACCTTGGAAATATGGGATTCATTCCATTATTCTCAGGCAATGGACTCCAACTTTCTCTCAAGAGATTGAATGCATTTCCATTCTTCCAACTTGGGTACTTTTTAGGGATCTTGATCCTTTTCTTTGGACTGATATTGTGCTTAGTAAATTAGCTAGTAAGATTGGTAAGCCCCTTTTTGCTGATCTTACTACGACTACTACTAAAGCACGTTTGGGTTTTGCTAGAGTTCTTGTTGAGGTAGATGTATCTAAGGAACTTCCTGAATCCTTGGCTGTTAATGCACCTATTATAGGTCAGTTTGTGCAGCCAATAGAATATGAATGGATTCCCTTCTTTTGTCATGAATGTAAAAAGTTGGGGCATCTTAAGAACACTTGCAAGCTGGTAAAAAAGAAGCAGCGGAAACAGGTTTATAAGCCTAAAGTAGACATGGGGGGGTGTAAAGGAGGGGAAAACTGTGCTAGGTGGTACCTTAGGCCATCAGCAGAAGATTGCTCTGAGCATTCAGGCTGGGGCTGGTGATACTTAGCTTGAGGCCATTGCAAACCCTGTTGACTTGCCTAAAATGCATCAAGAATGCACAGATCAGGGAGCCTTATTAGATTCTTTCATTGCCATTGGAAGAGCTAAGGGTTATACAGGACCTATGAGAAGAATAACTCCAGATGGTCAGAAAAAAGGAATAGCATTGCGTAATAGTTTTGCTATCATGAATGAGATAGATGAAGATCCTCCACTAGGTGGTACCTCAGATGGGGATGGAGGAAATATACTGGCTCTGAGAATGGAGGTTGATCAAGGATGCATTGAGCTAGGTCACAACTCTTCTCATCCAGTTGATCCTGCCACTCCTCAGGCTGTAAAGCACTCAGCATGTGGAGAGAAACAAAGGCTAGGCTGTTACCCTAGTATTGGAATTAACAAGGAGGATAGGACAACTATCCCTCCTGATAAATCAATATCATGATTGCTGCCTCTTGGAATATCAGAGGAGGTAATGATCCACTCAAGCAAATTGAAGTTCTAAATTTCATAAAAATGAATAGGGTGGATCTTATGGGTATTCTGGAAACTAGAATTAAAAAGAAAAAAGCTTCAAAGATTATAAGAAAGTATTTTCAGGGTTTTTATGTTGCTCACAATTATGAGGCTCATTATAATGGAAGGATATGGGTAATCTGGAATCCTTCCACGGTTAATGTGAAGGTTAAAGTTACTCATGCTTAGTTTATGCATTGTAGTGTTTTGCATCATGCATCTAATAGTTATATGGACATCTCTATGGTCTATGGGTATAATGATGGAGGTGATAGAGAAGATCTCTGGAATCAACTATGTCAGATTAGCAATTCTGTTAAAAATTGGCTCATCCTTGGTGATTTCAACATTGTCAGGGATGTAAATGAAAGAATAAGTGGGACTGACCCAAATTTATGTGATATTCTGGCCTTTAATGCTTGTCTTAATGCTTGTGGATTGGATGATGTTGCTACAACTGGATGTCAATATACTTGGACTAATAAACAAGAGGATGGGGCTAGGGTTTGGTCGAGAATTGATAGAGCTCTTGCAAACTCTGAATGGCATAATATGTTCTCTGAGACAAATGCTGTTAATCTTCCCTCTGGAATCTCAGATCATTCTCCTGTTCTGGTTAATATTCTCAAACCTGTTAGATTACCTCCTAGATTCTGCTTTCTTAATTGTTGGATTACTAATCCCAATTATCATGATGTTGTTAAGCATGCTTGGGATACAGAAGTTCATGGGAAAGAGGGTTTTAAATTGTTTGCCAGGCTCAAAAATGTTAAAAATCAGCTCAAGAATATGCATAAAAGCCATTATTCACAATTGAATAAAAGAGTTAAGGATGCTAAGCTGGCTCTTGATATTTGTCAAAAAGAGTTGCAGGATAACCCCTTATCCTCCGAACTGATGCAGTCTGAGTATGATCTACTAACTGAGTACAAGAATCTTAGAGCTGCAGAAATGAGTATACTCCAACAAAAAGCAAAAATTGATTATATTACTCTTACTGATACCTCATCCAGTTACTTCTATAACAGGATAAGAGAAAGATACAAGCAGCAGGTTGTTGGTAGTATTCTAGACATGAATGGTACTCTTTGTAAAGGCCAGGATGCTGTTGCAGAGGGCTTTATTAACTATTACAAAAGCTTATTTGGGTCTACTACGCCAGTAATAACTTTAGATGAGCAGTTCCTTCAGCAGGATCCAATCATTTCTACAGATATGTGGCAATGCTTGCAATGCTTACCCTCCTTTGAGGAAATTGAGGCGACCATTCTTGGAATGGGGACTCACAATAGCCCTGGTCCTGATGGGTTTTCAGCTGAGTTCTTCAAGGCCAGTTGGCCTACTGTCAAACATGATTTTTCTATGGCTATTTTGGATTTTTTCAAGCATGGACATTTAAGTAAAGAGGCGGCTACTACTCTTGTTACTTTGGTTCCAAAGAAGACCATTTGCAGCACTGTTATGGACTACAGACCGATTGCCTGCTTTACTACATTCTACAAAACGATTAGTAAGATTATTGCAAATCGTATGAAAAAGGTTTTGAGCCATGTCATTGGTCCTGAGCAGGCAGCCTTTATAGCAAATAGAAGCATTCATGACAATGTAGTGCTCTCTCAAGCTCTTATTAAAGGCTATAACAGATCCTTCCTTACACCTTGGTGTATGCTCAAAATTGATATGAAGAAAGCTTTTGACTCACCACAATGGCCCTTTATCAAGAACATGTTAGAGGTTATGAATTTTCCTCCTCAGTTCATTGGTTGCATCATGAGTTGCATTACAAGTCCTTTGTTTTCTCTCAAATTAAATGGAGGAGTTGTGGGTTTCTTTAAGGGTAAGAGTGGCATAAGACAAGGGGATCCTATTTCCCCTATCTCTTTGTCTTAAGTATGGAAATACTATCCAGGTACCTCAGGAGGATGAATAACTTAGAGAATGTCTCAAATCACCCTAAGTGTGCAAAACTAAGACTTACCCATCTTGTTTTTGCTGATGATCTAATGATCTTCTCCAAGGGTGATGTTCCCTCTGTGATGGCTAATAAGGAGATCTTGCTTCATTTTGCTAATCTTTATGGTCTACACATTAACAAGGATAAAACTAAAGTGTTTTTTGGAGGCATTAAGCCTTTGATAAAGGAGGAGATTTTAAGGGCTACTGGATTCATTGAGGGTCAGCTTCCCTGGAAATATTTGGGAATGCCACTGAATGCTATTAAGAACAGCAATGCTAATTATGGCAGTCTCATCACCAAGATTCAGGGTTCTCTTCTACACCGGTCTACTAATTCTTTCTCATATGCAGGTCGAATTGAGCTTATTAACTCTGTTATTTTTGGAATCTCCAAGTTATTGTCTTGGAATAAAACGCTTATTGTGAAGTGGATTTCGCAAATTGAGATTGGTCATCACAGTCTTTGGGCTAAATGGCTAGAGTCATATGTGTTTCATGATACATCACTTTGGACCCTGGAAGCGAAAGATAGACATGCTGAAGCTATAAGAAGTATAATCCATGTCAAAAATGAAATTTTGGAGAGAAATGGTTCTGTTGAAGCCAGTAAAAAGCTCATTCTTAGTTTGTCTGCAGGGCAGAAATTTGCTACCAAAAAAGCATACGAGTGGTGTCGTGGGAGGAATAACAAGCTGCAATTCCTTAAAGTACTGAAATTGAATGTAATATATCCCAGGCAGAAGGTGATTACTTCATTAGCAGCTCAACATCAGCTTCCTACTGTTGATAAACTGCAGACTAGGGGACTGTTGATGGTGAACAGATGTGCTCTTTGCAAGATGGCTTTGGAATCGCATAGTCATTTGTTCTTTAGATGCCAGTATTCGAGGCAACTACGAGCTAAGGTCCAACAGTGGCTGCAGGTGAAGATATACCAGCAGGATCTTCGACATGAGCTCAAAAAGTTGAGTTATCAACCCATGAGTCATATTGGTTATAAGGTGGATGTATGCTCAATTGTTTATAACATTTGGGAGGAAAGGAATCATAGAATTTTCAATAACATAGATAAAAGTATTGATCAAAGACTCGAGAAGATTAAAATGGAGGTTCGAGCTAGAGTGAATCAGTTATAGGATTGTTTTTGTTTGTTTGGTCTTTTCCAAACTAAAGGGTATGGCTTTGTAAGATCATCTCTTCATTTTCCCCATTGTGGATGAATAAAGGGATTAATTTTCTTGCAAAATAATAATAATAATAATAATATTAATAATAATATACTCTACAGGCGTTAAAAGATAAGCACCCCACTGTTCCGCCCCCTTCCTTGCCGCCTTTGCCTGCCGCTCACCCTCAGCTCGTCGCGTTTATGACCGTCGTGATGGATATGATCAGGAGTTTTCCTCGTGGCACTTCTTGTGGACGGGACGGTTTTCGTGCCCAACATCTTCTGGATTGTTTGAGCGGGGCCGCGGTTGCTATCTCGGATGATCTGATCACCTCTATCACTAGGGTGGTTAACCTGTTTCTCGAGAGCAGATGCCCGCAGGTTCTCAGTGAGTACATCGCTAGTGCTCCGCTCACCCCGCTTGTTAAACTAGGTGGTGGGGTCCATCATATTAATGTGCGCACGGTTTGGTGACGCCTTGTCTCCAAGGTTGGGGCTGTTCTGATTGGTCCTTCGCTTTGCGGTTATTTTGAGGGCCTCCAGTTTGGGGTCGGGGTTTCCGGTTGAGGAGAGGCCATTTTGCATGCCTTGAATTGGTTTACAGAGGATTGTGGTGGTGATGTGGGCTTTTCCATGCTTTTGGTCGACTTCCAGAATGCTTTTAATTTGGTCGACCGCGAGATCATGTTGCGCGAGGTTCGTCGTTATTGCCCTGTTCTTTCCCGCTGGGTCGAGTTTTGCTACTCTCGGCCAGCCAGGCTTTTCTACGGGGAGCACAGCCTTTGGTCTTGTCAGGGGGTCCAGCAGGGTGACCCTTTGTGCCCTCTTCTTTTCGATTTGGTCTTGCATCCCTTGATTTGCAAGATCCGTGACTCTTTTCCCTTGAGCTTGCAGGCTTGGTACTTGGACGTCGGCACCATCGTTGGAGATACCTTGGTCGTGGGGAAGGTTTTGGAGCTGATTTTGGAGGATGGTCCTCGCTTGGGTCTTCACCTTAATGTCGGGAAAACCGAGGTTTTTTGGCCAAAGGAAGACCCTAGGAGTCGACTTCCGGGTGTTTCCCCACTGATATTTCTCGACCGCTGCGTGGTGTCAAAGTTCTTGGTGGCCCCTTCAGTATCTGCCGTACTTTCAGCAGTGAGCTTATGGATTCAGTTGCCAGGATTGAGGACCCACAGTGCGAGCTATTGTTAATTCGTGCTTGTGCCGGTATTTCTAAGCTTTCTTTCTCTCTGCAAACCTGTCCCCCTACGGTCTTTGGCTCGGCTAAGACCTTTGATGCGGCATTGCGGTCTAACCTGGAACGCATTGTCACCGCGTCCGGCCCCGGGTTCGGGGACTGGCAGTGGCGTCTTTCCACACTGCCGTTTAATTTCGGAGGATTGGGTGTGTACAGCGCCGTGGATGTCCTGCACTATGCCTTTTTGGCTTCTCGCCTTCAGTCCTCTGAGTTGCAGGCTATGCTCCTTCGGCCTTCAGCTGTCTCTACTCCCGGGTCGACCTTCGATGCGGCCTTGGCTCTGTTTAGCGAGACCACCGGTTCCGACCTTTTCCGTAATCCTAGTGAAGTCGCTGCCCCCAAACTCATGAAGAAATTGGCAGATATATATTTCACAAAGGTTGCTGCTTCTTTAGAATCGGTTTTCTCCTTGACTCGACGATAGGTGGCTTTGTGGAAGTCTCTGCAGGGTGCTCACACGTCTGACTGGTTGCGCGCGGTACCTATCTCTGGGTTGGGACAGACCATGAATGGGAGGACTTATCGCTCTGTTCTTAGCTATCGGTTGGGTGTCCCTTTGTTCCCGGTACCTAAGCTTTGTTCTGCCTGTTCCCGAGTTTTTGAGGGGGACATTTTTCGAGATCATGCTGTGTCGTGTGCTGGTACCGTTGGTATTAAGCATAGACATAACCTGGTTCGCGACACCCTTTTGGATATCTGCTTCCGATCTAGAATTTCGGTCGATAAGGAGGTAGATGTCGGTTTGATGGATGGGCACGACAGGCCCCTACGCCCGGAGGATTTGCTTCTTTTTTCCTGGGATAGGGGCCGTGATGTGTGTGTCGATTTGATGGGGTCGTCCCCTTTGACTTAATCCGCGATGTCTTATTTTCTGCCTGGTCGCGCGGTCGCTGATGCTGCTCAGCGCAAGTGCGCCAAGTATGGCGATTTGTGCACCAAGACTGGGTATGGGTTCCTACCTTTATCTTTCTCTTCTCTAGGGGAGCTCGACGCGGAGGCCGCTGCTTTACTCAAGCGGATTCAGAAATTCTCTATCTCTGTAATACCCGCATTTTTTTTGTAGACAGTCAAACTCGAGTCAAAACAGTTAAGTTGGGTCAAACATGAGTAACCGTACAAAAACCGAACAAGTTAACCCAAAATGGATTAGTGGGCCGCAACACAAACAATTATAAAAGAATTTCACTTCTTTTAATTAATGGGCCACTCACGGACAAAACAATGGCAAAACAACTACACTTCTTTTAATTAGATTAACCTACTCACCCATTGTTAGCAGCCATTACGAGTAGCCACGCTTACCATCATCATCCAACGCACACTCGCACTATTCTCTCAACCCTAGCGTATAATCAGTCCACGGAGCAAGGGGAAGTCGAGTCGGGACGTCGATTATATCGTACATGCAATTATAGTATGTTTATGTTGTGTTTTGGTTCTAGCATCGTTAGTCGATATTCGAATGTCGAGATAGGAACGTTGGGAATTGAAATGTCGAGGTTGTGGTCGTAGTTGCTATTATGGTGGGCTATTGTTGTCATTGTTGCGTCACTGCTTTCGTCTTAGTGTTGTTGCTGCCACGGTGTTGTTATTGGTGTCGGGCATTGTGTCGGGTTGATATTGCTACTGCGTACTACTCCTATAGTTGTTGTCCTGGTTGGTGCATATTGTTGTCGGAGCAAGTGTATGTGTATTGTCGTTTTGAGTGTTGTGCCGCCTTTTTTGTGAGAAGGTGTGTTTATAGTGTCGGTTTAGTTAATTAGTGGGTAGATGGGGCTGAAAAGTCATGGTAAAGTTTTTGTAGTATAGTATATATGAATACTTTATTACTTGTGTCTTATATGAATAGGTCAGGGCACATGGTTAAATTGAGGGTAAGTTATACGTGGTATAATAATGAATCAATGAGTTTATGTAAGGTCGGCTAGTGTGTCTAGGGTAGGTAATTATTTAGAGCGTTACCGATTTCATTTTATAATTTAATTACGCTAGTATCGAAATTAATTTGAGTATATAATATTTTATTAGGATCGGACTTCGTAGAGTTTCCGTGGTGATTTATAGTACCAACACGGTGGTGACTTGCTGATTAGGTAAGGTTTAACCTTACTGTGGTACGAATATATCTTGGTTGATAATATGTTGAGCATGAGTATATGAATGACATTGTGATAGCATGTATGCATTATTTATGATGAGATATTATGATCAGACATTGTGATGAGTTGGAATTATTGAGATTCCGATACAGAGTACGATATGAGAGGCTACGGCCGCGTTGGTGTCTGCGGACCCACGCTTTTGGATACTGTAGGTTACCAGAGGAGTAACCTAGGTTCAGTTGATCTCGAACCTGCCCGTTTATTCGCCTCCTTTGGGTTGCCCTCTGGAGGGATGTGCACATTAATGAATACAGGGCCCCTGTTACTATTGTGGTTTCTATTGTGGAAACTGAGTTTGGAATTGAGCTTGAGGTTGGAATCGAGATTGAGATCATTGAGATCTTGGTCATAGTATGATTTTATTACCGTGATTGTATGTTGGTACGTATCCGAATTGTCTATTGCATGTTCAACTATTACTTTAATGAACTGTATGATTATTCCTTACTCAGCTTTGCTGACCTTGTTACCTTGTCTAAATTGTACCCTATTTTATCGGGGGCCTGTGATGATCCGATTGGTATTTTTGACCTTTTGGGGAGCAGTTAATCGTGCAGGTTAGATTGTGATGTGATGACATTATGGATGCTTGAGCGGGATGGGTTGAGCGACGACAGACTATACTTAGACGATAGATTAATTTCATCTCTCGCTGCGTCTTAATACTCTGATTCTAGTTTCGGATAATTTCTTTTGGCTTTTGGGACTCCCGTTGTAATTTAGAACAGTTTGACTTGGGTTTTAATTCAGTATCTGGTTGGATTGATTGTATTGTGACTACTACCTCGGGTCAAACCGAGATAGTAACGCCTTTATTTACTCGAGAATGTCTTGATAAGGCTCCTGAGTAAATGAGGGTGTTACAATCTCTCAGGATGCGGGAGCTCGCGCAGTTGCTTTTATTTTTACTCGTCTTAGTTTTTCTATTGTTAAGGGAGTGGGTGCCCAGATACTATCTCGGCTACCCACTAAACTTCTTGTAATTTGTTTCGATCTTAATACAAGTTCTGGTTTATAATAAAAAAAAACATAATAACAACAACAACAACAATAATAATAATAATGATCCTAAAGCAATGGACACCAACTTTTTCCTTGGAAATGGATAGAGTTTCCTTGGTTCTTGTTTGGGTGTTGTTTCATGGTCTTGATCCAGTGCTATGGACTGAAAATGTACTTAGCAAGATTGCTAGCAAGATTGGGAAGCCATTATTTGCTGATCTGAATACTACTTTTCAGGAAAGGGTCTCATTTGTTAGGGTTCTAATTGAGGTTGATGTCTCTAAGGAATTGCCAGAGACTATACCTATTAATGCTCCCATTATTGGCTATTTCTCCCAACCAATTGAGTATGAGTGGGTGCCTTACTATTGTAAGGAATGTGGTAAACTGGGGCACTTGAAGAGTAAATGTAACAAGATGAAGAAGCTGACTGAGCCTAAGAAGAAGTATGTCCCAGTTAAGAAGATTGTTGAATCTGGTAGTGTGCTAGGTGTTACCTCAGGGGATCAACAAGGGACACTCCTGGCGGCAGGATCTGAGGTTGGTAATACTCAGTCTGAGCACCCAGGAATCTCTGTTGTTTCAGCTGTAAAGCACTCAGGATGCACACTTGACCTAGTGGTTTCAGAGCTCATTGAAAAAGAGCGTCATAGGGGATACGTTATTCCTGCTGGCAGTAAGTTGAAGGTTGCTCTTTCAAACTGATTTGATGTGCTTGAAAATATGGAGTCTGAAGGTGGTGACTCACTAGGTGGTACCTCAGATGGCGCTGTGGGTGTGGTGGTTGAGAAGAATCAGGAAGGGAACTCAGGATGCCAAGGGCTAGGTTCCACTCTGATAAGCTCTCCCCCATCTCAGTCCCATGCTGTAAAGCAGCAAGGATGTCAGTCTCAGCGAAAACCTGCCACTCAAGTAGGCATATTGGAGGATTCTGACCCAATCCCACCAGATAAATGATAGTCTCATCCTGGAATGTTCGAGGAGGGAATGATCCAGTAAAAATTGCGGACATTGCAAAATTTTTAAGGATCAATAGAATTGATGTTTTTGGTATTCTTGAAACTCGTATTAAATTGCATAAGGCTAAGGGTCTGATTAAAAAGTATTTTACTGGTTATGGGGTTCAATGCAATTATTCTTCCTACTATAATGGGCGAATTTGGGTGGTTTGGAAGGAGGCTACTATCTCATTCGTAATCCTTCATTCTAATGCTCAGGTTATGCATTGCTAGGTTTGTCACCTAGAGACTAATGCCAAACTGGCGATTACTTTTGTTTATGACTATAATGATGCAAAAGATAGGTTTCAATTGTGGAATGCTCTGCAGTTTGTTGATACCCAGGATTGTCCTTGGCTAGTCCTTGGGGATTTTAATGTTGTGAGAAATTCAGATGAGAAAATTAGTGATACCCCTCCTGTTTTATCTGAAATGATGGATTTCAATGCTTGTATTAACTCCTGCAAATTGGAGGAGTTGCCCAACTCGGGTTGCAAGATGACTTGGACTAATAAGCAAAAGGTCTCTTCTAGAGTTTGGTCTAGATTGGACAGGGCCTTCATGAATAAAGCTTGGATTGATGCATTTCCAAATGCCAATGTGATTTGTCTGCAGCCTGGGTTATCTGATCATTCCCCTCTCTTGGTGAAAGTGTTTGATAAGGCTAAAACTATCCCTAGATTTAGCTTCCTAAATTGTTGGATATTCATGAGAGGGGATCTTCCCTCGGTTATGGCTATTCAAGATAAGCTGAAGTTATTTGCTACTAATTCAGGACTGACTGTTAATTCTGATAAGTCAAACATCTACTTTGGTGGGGTTAAACCTGAGATTAAACAACTGATTCTGATGAATTCGGGGTTTGTTGAAGGGTCCTTCCCCTGTAAATATCTTGGAATGCCACTAAATGTTGCAAGAAATAACATTGACATGTTTAGCAGCTTAATCACCAAATTTCAGAATAATGTTATGCATTGGTCTTCACAGCTTGTCATATGCTGGTAGGGCGACACTCATTAACTCTGTCCTCTTTGGTATCGCCAATTATTGGTGTGCTTCTGCTCTGCTGCCTAAAGGGGTAATTAAGATCCTCAATAGAATTTGCAAAGACTTCTTCTGGTCTAATCAACCTGGCAGGAAAAAGATGGTGTTCAAAAGTTGGATAAGTATCTGGGCCTCTTGGAAGGAGGGTGGTTTCAACATAAAAGAACTCCTTGCTTGGAACAAAACGCTGGTTGGGAAGTGGCTCTGGCAAATTGAAAACAATCATCAAAGCCTTTGGATGGGATGGATCAGGCAGTATATTCTACAGGCTAGATCTATCTGGACCATTCAGGTTAGAGATGCTTTTTCAGAAACATTACGTAGCATCATTAGCATTCGCTCTGAAATCCTGGAGCAGGAAGGTACAGTTGAGAATGGGAAGATGCTCCTTCAATCTTGGACAAAAGGAGGGAAGTTTAGCACGCAGCTTGCTTATAATTGGTTTCGAACTCGACAGAATGTTCTCCCTTGGTGTAAGGCAATTCAATCTGCTGCTATTGTTCCTAGGCACTGAATCACTGCATCCTTAGCATTGCAAGGAAAGTTAGCCACAATTGATGCACTACAGCAGCGAGGTCTACCTATTCCAAACAGATGCATTCAATGTGGGCAGTGTGCTGAGTCTCATGATCATCTCTTTTTTAAATGCCAGTTTTCAATTGAGCTAGTTGATTACTGCACTACTTGGTTATTGAGTCGATCTTGGTCTTGCTATTCACTCTTAGGAGTGGCAAGGAATATCAGTTTCAAGCCATATAAATTCAGTTGGATGAAGGAAGGTGAAAAATCTCTATTATTTGCTCTGATCTACGTTATATGGAGGGAGCGGAACGCAAGGTTATTCGCAAGGAAGGAGAGCTCGTCTTTACAATGCTTCCATCTCATAAGGGAGGAAGTTAAAGTCAGGATGCATTCTAAATTTCCTAGTATGCACCAATTTGTATAGGAGTCTTGGTTGTTTGTTTCTTACTTGGGTTTAATGGCTTTCTTTGCTTTGTCAAAGGTTTGGGTATGCTTGTAAGACTTGTTCTCTTTTCTACCCTTCATGGAGGAATAAGAGTTCTAAATTTCTTGCAAAAATAATAATAATAATAATAATAATAATAATAATAATAATAATAATAATAATCAATAATATGCGAAGAGAGAGAAAACTTTCTCTCTCTAGGTTTGTTTTTCCCTCCCAAATTCTGTTACGCAAGCTTTCTTCCATGGCGTCAATCCCTTCTGCCAAACGAGGACCTGGGCGACCGAGCAAGAAATCACAGCAATTCATTGTCCCTCCTGGTCTGGATCATCTTGATTCAACTTTGAAGGATAATGATGCAGAAATGGCAGAGAAAACTAAAACCCAGAGTTCTTCGCAACGACCTTCGCTCAATGATGTTATCCTCAATGCTTTGCAATCTGCTGGTAAAAATACTTCTCTTGAATCTAATCCTACTGTTTCTGCTCAATCTAAGCAAATAAATCTGTCTGTTGTTGATAAACCCGACACTGCGGAAGCCATTGATGTCTCCCCTGTTTTTGATAATACTAAGAAATGGTCTAATATTGTTCTTAAGGATAAGCAAATGGGGATGAATCTCTTTTATTGTGATGAAAGTGCAAATTCGACTGAAATAGACATTGAATTAGAGGATTTTGAGGATGAACTGAAGCTTTGGCAATTTACTCTAATGGGAAATGTTATTGGATCTCGTCCTACCCTACAAGCTATGCAGAAATTTGTTTCTGAAAGTTGGGGAAGTATTGCTAAGCGGGTAACCACAGTACCTGTATGGGTTCTGTTCCCCGAGCTTGAACCATTTATGTGATCTGAAATGGTGTTGAGCAAGCTGGAAAGTAAGGTGGGAAAGCCATTATGTGCAGATCTAGCTACTACGACCAAGGCAAAGTTGTCTTTTGCGAGGGTCCTGATTGAGATTGATGTTTCTCAACCTCTCATTGACTATGTGGCTATTAATACTCCTTTCTTTGGGAAGTCTTTTCAGAAAGTTGATTATGAATGGGTGCCCTACTATTGCCATGGATTTGGTAAGCTAGGGCATACCATATCCAGTTGCAAACGAGAAAAGAAGAAGAAAGCTGCTGAGGAGGCTGAAAAGGCTAAATTGCAGGAAGAGCTAGGTGGTACCTTAGCACCTAAGAAGGATGATGGACTCACTAAGGATGGATTTGTCCTTACTAAGGTCACTAAATCACCTTCTAGTACTATAATGCATCAAGAATGCTCTCTAAAGAACACTTCTGAGGAGGAGTTTCATCCAGTTTCTAGGCATTCCTCATCAAAAACGATTGTTCCTAGCATCACCAAGGAGGATATGCCTCTTGGAAATACATTCCATGTTTTAAGTAATGAGGAGACTGCTCCTCCAAAGTTTTATCAGGATGACCTCTATTTTGATAATAAGAAGGAATCCTCAAAAAAGTCTAAGGTGTCTATCTTGAAGCCCTTAGTTCTGGACAAACCTGTCCAGATACTCCTTAGAAGTCAGAAAAATGGTAGTGGTGAAGAACTAGGTGGTACCTCAGACCCTCCTTGTGCTTCTCTGGTGGAAAAAAAGGATGAATGGTTCTGGTTCTGTTAGGCCAAACTCCTGCTCCCCTGATAGCCTTAGAAGTGTGTTTGTAAAGCACCAAGTATGTTCTATAGTGGAGAATGTTGATGAGGTTGTTCCCCCTGATATTTCCACATGAAAATCGCTTCTTGGAATATTAGAGGGTTTAATGACCCAATCAAGCATAGTGAGGTGAAAGAGTTCTTATTTACTCAGCAGTTGGATGTGTTTGCTCTCATTGAGACTAGAGTGAAAAGCTCTAAGGCTAATAAAATCATTTGTAAGAAGTTTACTAAGTGGAATATTGAAACAAATTATTTTCATCACTATAATGGTCGGATATGGCTCTTCTACAATCCCTCTATTGTTTCTATTAGTCACCTATCTATGAGTGTCAAGCAGATCACCTGTAAGGTAACTCAAATCCTCACATGCTCTCACTTCTGGCTGAGTGCAGTCTATGGATTTAATGAGGGTAAAGATAGAATAAGTCTATGGGATGACTTGGCTAAATTGGCTACTAATGACCCATGGTTGGTTATTGGAGATTTCAACATCATTAGATCTCCTGAGGAGAAACATGGCAACAATGCTCCTTCTTTACATGATATGATGGTTTTTAATGCTTGCTTAAACCATTGCCAGTTGGATGATATGAATAGTTCAACAAACAGAATCCATCATCTAGGATTTGGTCTAAGTTGGATAGAGTTTTAATTAACCCTAGTTGGTTTTTTGTCTTTCCTTCTTCTAGTGCTCAGGTGAATGAATATGGAATTTCAGATCATTCCCCTATTATTATCACCATTTCTCAGGAAAAATCTCTGAAGAAAAGGTTCAGTTTTCTTAATAGTTGGAGTGATCATTCTGATTACATTCCCACTGTTCAGGCAGCCTGGAATACTACAGTTTCTGGTTCCCCCATGTTTTGTTTCTTCTCAAAACTAAAAGCTGTTAAGAGGGCTTTGAAGAGGTTTCCAGCACTTCTCTATTATCTCAAGTAGAGTTAAGGAAGCAAAAAATTCTCTTTTATCTTGTCAAAGTAAATTGCAGAATAATCCTTTTGCTCCTGACTTGATTGATGATGAAAGGCTCTTAACTACTCTCTACCTTGATAAAAACCAAGCAGAATTAAGCATGCTAAATCAGAAGGCTAAAGTCAAGCATATTCAGCTCTCTGACTACTCTTCAAAGTATTTCTTCTCAAAGATTACTGAAAGAAAGAACTAATAGATGATAGGCATTATTACTAATTCTGATGGATTGATCAAAAAGGGTCCTAATGAAGTTGCTCAGGCTTTTCGAGAGTATTATCTGAAGTTGATTGGCCAGAGTACTCCTGTTGTTCCTATTTCTTCCTTATCTGGTAGTATTCCTGATGATGTCATAGTTAAGTTGGTTGCTCCTGTTACTTCTTTGGAACTTAAGAATGCTATTTTT
Source organism: Agrostemma githago (assembly GCA_958450325.1). Lineage (NCBI taxonomy): Eukaryota > Viridiplantae > Streptophyta > Magnoliopsida > Caryophyllales > Caryophyllaceae > Agrostemma > Agrostemma githago. Next base: position 30,513,184 of record OY288254.1, on the reverse strand, counting down.
CAAATGGATTATAATAAGCAGTCCCGGAATTGATGGGTTCTCTGCTGGTTTCTTCAAGTCTGCTTGGAGCATTATTGAGCATGACTTCTGTAAAGGTGCTTTTAGCTTCTTTAAAACAGGTGTTATGTCAAAGCAAGATAATTCCACTTTGATTTCCTTGATTCCAAAGAAACCTGGTGCTAGTTCAGTAATGGACTTCAGACCCATTTCCTGTTGCACTGTTTTTTACAAAGAAATATCTAAGGTGTTAGCAAACGGGCTCAAGGGTATCCTTCCTTCCATTATTGGAGAGGAGCAGGCTGCATTCATTAAAGGAAGAAATATTTTTGATAACATTTTGCTCTCTCAATCATTGGTTAAGGGCTACACTAGGAAATACTTAACTCCTAGATGTCTTGTGAAGGTGGATATTAGAAAAGCTTTTGATACACTTCAATGGACTTTTATTGAGTCCATGCTCCATGGATTATGATTCCCTTATATGTTCATTAAATGGGTCATGGGTTGTGTTAAAAATCCATGGTATTCTTTCAAACTGAATGGAGGTATTGAAGGTTTCTTTCAAGGAAAGAGTGGTATTAGGCAAGAGGACCCTCTATCCCCCTACCTTTTTGTTCTAAGTATGGAGATACTATCTAAAGAGCTTAGACAGATTTGCACTAAGCCTAATGTCTCTTATCACCCAAAGTGTACTAAGCTCAATCTTACTCATCTTGTTTTTGCTGATGACCTTATGATTTTCTAGAGGTGATTGTCCTTCTGCATTAGCTATAAAGGAAGCTCTTCACAATTTTGGATAGAAGTCTGGGCTTTGTGCTAATCTAGATAAGACTTGCATTTATTTTGGTGGAGTCTCTCCTGAGGTTCAGCAGCAAATTCTGGCTGCCACTGGTTTTAGTTCTGTCTCCTTTCCCTTTAGATATTTGGGTATGCCTTTGAGTAAGTCCAGGGTTAGCATCATGCTTTTTGAGCCTCTAATTCTCAAAATTCAGAGATCTCTTACTCATTGGACTACTCATTCACTCTTTTATGCTGGTAAGCTTCAGCTTCTGAATTCAATAATTTTTGGGATTGAAAATTTCTGGTGTTCAAGTGTGTTGTTTCCTAAAGTTGTTACCAAAATGATCAATAAGCTATGTAAAGACTTCTTTTGGGGCATCAAATAAGGTGAAAGGAGATTTGTTTTTAAAAAATGGTCTGACATTTGCTCACCATGGAATGTTGGTGTTTTCAATGTCAAAAATCTGGAGATCTGGAATCAGGCTCTTCTTTCTAAGTGGGTTTGGCAATTATCTGAGAATGTTGGTAGCATCTGCACAGATTGGTGTTCAGCTTATATCCTCCAGGGTTGCTCTATATGAGATTTAACTTCTAAGAAGTTCTATCCTTCTGCCCTGAAGAATATTGTGACTATCAAAGATTTTTGCGTACAGCAGTTTGGCTCTGCCCAGAATGCTAAAAGTTTCCTGCAGGACTGTAGCATCAACTCTAAGTTTCATGTATCTAAGGTTTATATTCAGTTGCTTGGGCGTCACCAAACTCAGAGAGTTGATGCACATGCTTCCTGGATAAAGCCTAGTCATAGAATCATCATGAATCTTACTTCAAAGGCACAACTTCCTACGGTTGATCAGTTGGCTAGAAGAGGAATTCACATTGTGAACAGATGTGTTCTTTGCTGTAAAGCATCAGAAAGTCATGTTCATTTATTTTTTCAATGTCCTTTTTCTTCTCAAATTTCGGACAAGGTTGCTAGTTGGATGGATGTTCCGCGTAATAGTGCTAAGTTGAAGGACATACATAAATGGTGTCACCATTCAACCCATAGGAAACACTGGAAGAGCCCTTGGGTTTGGGTGAGTTTAGCAGCAACAATACATGCGATATGGAGGGAAAGGAACAAACGAATTTTTATTGATAAGGAAACTTCTATAGAGGCTATACTTGATCAAATAAAATTTAGTGTATATGCTAGATTTAATGTTCATTCTTCTAATCCTAAAATTAGTAGGATTTTAGCTAATATTAGTCTAGGCTAATTGTCTCCTAGTGTGTTAGTCTTTTTGCTCCAAAATGTAATTTCTATCACAATGATATGAAATGATAAATTTTTCTGCAAAAAAAATAAAATAAAATAAAATAAAATAATAATAATAATAATAATAATAGACCTTTGTCTCTCTAACCCTAGAGAAAGAATTTCTCTCCTGGTGATCTTCTGATCACGATGCCGGGACCGGGGAGGGGTAGACGAAGGCCGAGAAAAGCACAATTTCACAAAAACAACGCTAATGATTCGGGATTAGGAGGGGTAAATTTGGATAGAGAAGAAATGATGGAGAGTGAGGAAAGTAGAACTCCGCGATCGCAAGGTGGGTCGATTAATGAAATTATCCAGAAAGCTTTTCAATCAGTATCAGGGATGAAGAACTCTGGGAAAGCGAAGGAAGTACCTCAGGGTACCCAACTGATGGAAGAAGCTGGCAAGAATATGGGTTTAGAGGAAACTCAGGAAATCAATGCTGCGATTTCGGTGCAGACCAATAGTGCGATTCCGGCGCAGACGGGGGTCAATACTGCGGTTCCGGTGCAGACGGGGGTCAATACTGCGATTCCGGTGCAGACAGGGGTCAACTCGTGGGCTGGTAAAGCTAAGGAATCAAAGATGGGAATGGAATTGTTTTTTGATGAGGTAAGTGCCGCTTCTACTGAAATTGATATAGGAATAGAGGAATTTGAGGAGGAACTTAGTCTGTGGAAATTTACCTTCATGGGTAATGTTATTGGAGCAAGACCAACTTTGAAACAGATTCATGAATTTGTATTGAAGAATTGGAATGTTGTTCGTCCTCCAATGGTTCAATACTACAAGAGGGGTTGGTTCCCTTTCATGTTTGCCTGTAGAGGGGATATGGATGCTGTGATGAGGGGTGGTCCATGGATGGTTGGGAAGAACACATTAATTCTCAAACAATGGAGTCCATTGTTCTAGCAGGAAATGGATCGGGTTTCGATAGTACCAGTATGGATTCTTTTCCCAGACTTGGATCCTTACTTATGGACTTCCTTGATCCTGAGCAAGATGGCTAGTAAGGTGGGTAGACCAATGTTTGCGGACACGACCACTACTTATAAGGAGCGACTTTCATTCGCGAGGGTTCTTGTGGAGGTAGATGTTTCACTGGAATTGCCTTCGGCAGTTATTATCATTGGTCAGTCGGTACAGACGGTGGAGTATGAATGGCTACCATATCATTGTTCAGGATGTGGGAAGCTGGGACATCTCAAAGCAACTTGTAAATGGGAGAAGAAGAAGGAGCAGGTTGCTTCTAAGAAACCTACAACACGGTTTACACCTAAGAAGATTGACCCTCAGAGGGGAGGTGGTACCTCGGTGGGGAAGGATGTGGAGCCTCTTATCCCTACCGTAATGCATCGTGGAACCTCTGAGGAAGAGTCTGATTGGAGGCCTCTGTATCACTGGCTCAGGATCCCAATCACTAGGTGCCATTGGTGTGGGAGACCAAGAATTTGACCAGGGGGTTCAGTACAGGCTGATCCTGGTTCCATTGCTGGCTTCACTCCTGCCCATAGGCGCTCAGGATGTGGTGGGATAGGCCCTATGGTGACAGGCTCCACTTCAGGCTATAATGGGGGTTTGGGTACTATTTTGGAAGTTGTTTCACCTAACAGGTTTGAGGTGTTGCAGGGTAACAATGGGAGTAAAATTGATGAGGATGAGGCTCTTGATCCAGGGGTGGAGGGAGCTTTCTCGGATTTAATATGATTTTTGCCTCTTGGAATATTAGAGGTTGCAATGAGCCCTTTAAGCAGAATGCAGTGGTTGATCTTATCAGGGCTAGTGGTACAGATGTTCTGGGTCTCTTAGAAACTAGAATTAAACTTAATAAATCAAAAGCTATTATTAGAAGGAAGTTTAGTAATTTTCAGGTTGAGTTCAGTTATTCTTGCCATTATAATGGGAGAATTTGGGTGATTTGGAATCCTCTACTGTTAGAGTTTCTATTATCGCTACTTCTGCTCAGTTTATGCATTGTTCTATACATCATTTTGGTTCTGGTACTGATTGTCTGGTAACCTTTGTGTATGGAAAGAATGATGCTGGTGGGAGAGTTGAATTATGGGATGGGTTAGTGGATTTAAAGACTAATATGAGTAATTGGTTGGTTTTGGGGGATTTTAATACTGTTAGGAATAATGAGGAAAAGATTGGAGGGTCTGCTCCCGTTGATCAGGAAATGGATGACTTCAATAACTGCATTTCTGTAACTGGATTGGAGCATCTTAGTGGGCATGGATGTGAGTTTACTTGGAATAATAAACAAGAACCAGATCAGCGGGTTTGGAGCAATGATGGGAGGGATTCGTCACGTCCCAACCGATCAATAATATAACCGGCTAATCCTAACTAGGGTAGATAGGGCAAGTCGGGTCGAATCCACGGGGACGGTAAGAGGCGTCTAGACTAGGTCGGCCTAAAAACGAGACTAAGTCAACGAGCTAAACTAAACTAGACAATGACAAGAGGGGGAGGAAACTAGACTATGACTAAGGTGACGATGAAAACAAATAAGGAAAACGGGCTAGGATTAGGTCGGGGTCAAAGGGGTAATGGAATGGTCGAGGAAGAACTAGAGTGAAGGGAGTAGTAGGGTAATCTAGATGTGGTCCGGGCTCTCGCTACGTAGACCGACCTAGAGGTTTCACCTAAAACCCATCTCGGCGACACACATGACAAACGGGGTTACTAGCGCGCTATAGTGGCCTAGGTCGCATCTGGGCTCTCGCTACGTAGACCGACCTAGGGGTCGTCCTCACCGGGCTCTCGCTACGTAGTGAGGGAATCAAACCCACAAACAAACTATCACCCACAAGAGAAAAGGCAAGAAAAACAAGCATATGCATATACTAGTCATTCAAGCATTTCAACAAACATGTGATATGCATCAAACCAAGAGGAAACCTAAATCTTCCACCAACATCTCCAACAATCCCTTAATCATCCATCAAACACCCTAATCACCACTAACCCTAGAAAAACTCTACTCAATCATATCTAAAGGAAAAACCAACAATAACAAGATGAATCAACACAAACATCAAAACATACATAAACAATCTAGTGAAAACAATGAACTATGAACATAACAATGAAAAAAGATTAAAACTTGGATAAACAAACAAGATAAAGAGTAAAAAGGAAGAGAAGATTGTACCAAACTAGTGAAGAAGAAAGATTGAAACTTGCATTAATGAGAAGAACCCAAAACAAACACCCAAGGTTGTCAATCTTGAATGGATCTTGAAGAATTCCCTTAATACAAGTACTAAACTAAGATTCAAGACTAATTACCGACTAATCTACTCTAATCTAAGCTAATCTAACCTAAAGTAATCTAGGGTTTTAGGAATAATGTCTAACATGTGCTTTACAAAACAAGGGAAGAGTATATATAGGGTTACAAGTGGAAAGGAGAAGAAAGAAAGGGGCGCGGGGTAGCAGCACACTCATCCCGCCCGGGACGAGATGGTCTCGCCCGGGACGAGATGGTCCCGCCCGGAACGAGTCCTTCTCGGCCGGGACGGGCTCAAGTCAGGAGTTGGTTGGTTTGTGCACTCCTTCCCGGTCGGGAAGGCCACTATCCCGCCCGGGAAGGACCTTGTAGGCCTCCATTATGATCTTTTTGGTCCCTCCTTGGTTCTCATGGGCTTCTCACCGATTCTCGGGACTCGGGATCGGGTCTCGGAGGCTCGGGATTGGGTCCCAAGGTCTCGGGGTCGACTCCAAGGCATCAAGTGATCGTTCCTTAGCTTCGTTGGCTCCAAAAAGTGTATGTATTGAGTCGGAATCGCTCCAACTCTTCATGAATGGTCTCGGGAACCTGAAACGAGCTAAAGGAAGCATAATTAGCCCATAAACCGCTCCCAAGGAGCGATTCCACAAGGAAAATGGGACCAAAACACTACGAAATAGGCACTACAAACCACACTTATCAACTCTCCCACACTTAACCCTTACTCGCCCTCGAGTAAGCACATACTATCTACTAAACTAGCCGAGTGGGTATTAGCGCACCCTACGCCCTTTCAACTAACGCGAGTAAACTTAGAGGAAAAGTGCACTCCGCAAGGCAAGTAAGGTCTTGCGACAAAACCGTGGATGCAACCGGACACAAAACACATAAACAAACAAACACACAAACAAACAAACACAAGGTTGCACCCAAAGAAAAACAAATACCGCTTCCCTCTAAAAGCGATGAATGAAACACCGGTTTAGGACTCAAGGCAAGTGACAACGTTCCCAAGCTAGCAATACAAATCAAGGTGAACTAAACCCTAATAGTATGACGATAAAGCAACAAAAACGTTGGTAACTTACCTAGATTCCTCCTAACTTTCTAAGAAACGTACTACGGGACGATCGGCGGAGTGGAAAGTGATGAACCACGGTGTTAGTCGACACTGTAGGTAAGTGAGACCCCGCCCCCTTTAGCGATGAGCCAAGAGGGTTGTCCCATGTCCAAAACCGCTCAACTAATCCGAGTAAAAAGGTGGAAATATTGCAAAATGAGGGAAGACCGACTAATGCCGCTATCATCCTTCCTAGGGACTCGGTCCTTTGGTAGGCTCTTCACGGAAAAAGTCGGAAAAAGGCTTATTTTTGTGGGGTTAGGTTCTTTTTGTAAGACGATTTTCATTTGGCATTTTTCTTTCTTTTTGACATTTTTGCTTTGTTTGTCGTCATGCCATTTCTTTTTCTTCTTTTCTATTTTCTTTTTGGCTTTTGTGCCTTTTCTTTTTCTTCATTTCTTTTCTTTCTTTCATTTTTCTTTCCTTTGCCCTTCTGGCTTGATTTGGCTTTTTGGCATTTCTTTGTGTAACAAGAAAGAGAGAATTCAACAAAATGCAATTTATTGTGTGGAAATGTGTAGGAGGTAGGGAAATGGGAGAGTCGGGAGCGCGCTTTCCCTTCAAACCCACAAAAAGGGGAAAACTTGGACTAATCAAACGATCCTAAACACGGTTACCTAAGGGACGGGACTCGGCAACCAAGGCCTTTTCACACCGTGGGTGGTCATAATGGTCATAATGCAAATCCCGTAGTAAACCCTAGTAAGCTAGGTGGACTCAAGGTAAAGGACCAACGAATTCATTGATTTAGGGTCATTCTACTAGATTAAAGTCCAAGACTCGATTTATACAACTAGGAAGGGAAAATAGACGCTCGCAAACTAGCCTCTAAACCGGGTTTTCGCAAACCTTTTACACACAAGACACAAATACACACACAAAACAAAGACTCAACAAAGAATGAAGGAAAAAGGAGCAAAAGCAACAAAACAAAATGAACACACACACAACACAAACACCACCCCCTAGCATCCAAACAAGCCATCAAATCAACCACAACTTTACAAAGCTCCACCCGAGCACACAACATCACAATCTCCTCCAAACTCCGCGAGAGATAAAGAAGAAAAAGGGATAAGATGTTACCGGAAGTCTTGAAAGCTCTCCAAAGCTATCGGTGATTTAAGCAACCTATAAGGAAAAAAGGGGGGCAAACACACACAACAAAACAAATATACGATACAAAGACATAAAAAGGAAAACACACAAAAGAAAATCTTTCTGATTTTTGTGAAAAAATTTCAAATTTTTAGGTTTTTTAAAGATTTTTTTAGAAAAACTACAAAAATAAAACTATTTACGATAGAATATCGCTCCCCCACACTTAAACCGAGCAATGTCCTCATGCTCGATCGTAGTGTGCGGAGAGACAAAAGAAAAGAAAAGAAACTACGAAAATAAACCTAAAAATCAAGGATAAAAATGAAGAAATGGTAGAAGGTGTCCGTCCGGGGTGTAGTCAAGTCACCATGGGCCGAGACGAGAAAAAGATATGGATGGGGGAAGAAATAAAAGGAAGGAAATAAAAGGAAATGGGAGTGGAGGGCTAGGTGTAATCAAGTCACCTAGCCCGGATTCCGCCTAAATCCGACTAAATCCTCAAAAAGAAAGTGAAAATCTTGTAAAATTTGGATTTTGAAAATGACTCTCGATGTAGTCACATCATCGAGAGTCGGGAGCAACAACTACCGAGGCCTCGAAGGCCACCATGACTCCATGACACAAAAGTGTACAAGGGGAAGGGAACAAACACAAAGGAAAACAAGCTATAAAAGACGGAAAAGAAAAGGATAGTTGTCGTACCAATAGGTTAGCAACTCACTCGCTCCATCGTTTCATAGATCAATGCAAGCACATAGCTAGTCTTCATCATTGCTATCCCGCTTCAAACTTGATAAAACCGCATGGTAGAGGTAGTAATGGTGCGAGGGGATGGAAATTGATGTGGATCTCGGTGTAAAGTGAAGAGAAAAATGAGGTGAGGGTATGTAAATGAGGTACATGGGTCATGTGATAAGAGCAAGGAAGGTTAGGGTGGTTGGGAGGGGGTATAAAGTGGTTGGGTGGGCTCACAAGACAAAGAAGAGGCAAAAAGGGAAGCAGGGGACCATCCCGGTCGGGATGACATGTCCTTCCCGGTCGGGATGCTCCCATCCCGGTCGGGATCATGCTCCAGTAAGCTCAAGTTCTTGCACCCTCATCCCGATCGGGATGGCTCCTTCCCGGTCGGTATGCCTCATCCTTCCCGGTCGGGATGCTCTCTTCCCGATCGGGAATTGTCATCCAACACTCCACAACTCCAAAAGCTCATCGAAAGCTTCAAAAACCGACTCCCTAACTCAAGATCCAAACTCCAACCACAACCATTCGTCTCTAGGATTCATCTTCACTTCACACGTATCAAACAAAGCTCATATACACATCAAATTCGCTCCCTCACATCGCTCATCAAAATACCAAATCAATTACAAGAATCCCGCAAAAACAAACAAATCCAAGAAACAAATTACACAAATACAAGCACAAGTACTCTAAAGAAGAGGGAGGGGAATATACAACATGACGGTTCTTTAGGAACTCCATCAAACCTAGGATGGTGGACTCTTCTTCAACCATAGCCCTCAAGGGCTTGAAGGAGCAAGTCAAATGCACGACCGACATCGTAATGAAGGCCCAAGAAAACGAGCCAAGCTAACCTCCACGGCCTCCAAGGTGGAGGCAAGAAGTAGGAATCCCAAGACCCAAAATCATCTTTCAAATCGTCTTCGGGGTCTATCCATCCTACGAGCTTTACCGACATCTTCCTCACTAGGCATCGCCTCCAATCACAAGCAAGCTTCATTTCTAAGAAACGAGGCACAAAAAACGACTTTGGCCTCGTCTCCTCCTTGCACACCCCCACACTTTCCTCAAGTTGTGGTTCCCCATCTTCATCATTTGGCCCCACATCATCTTGGAGGAGAGAATCGAAACTTCTACAGGCGGTTTCAATCTCTTCCAAACCATCGCTTGGTGTACTAGCAAGGGGCTCTTGATGCTTATCAACATTATCGCACATGGGCAACTTGGGCTCATCAATTTCACCCAACAACTTCACAAACTCCACCGACTCATCCAACTCACTATCCTCCTCCAATTCCTCACCAATGTTGCCTTCACCAAGGGTCATATCCTCATCCGTCTCTTTTTGGGTAGGCGATTGAGGTTCTTCAAAGAAAACTTCTCCTTTAAAGGGAACTACATCGGCGGCTTCATTCGTGATTAGGTTGCTCCCCTTTCTCAAGTGGGCACCCTTCATCCAATTGAGACGATCGGGATAAAAACATTACGGTTTGAACCGATAATGCATTTAATCGAGCATCCATCGCCTCGTTATCCCTTCGAAATTGGGCCAAGAGTTCCTTATTCTTTTGCGATTGGATGGCCATTTCTTGTTGCATTTGAAGCATCGATTGATGTAACTCCAAGTTTGGCATTTGGTGGTCATTGGGGTCTTGTAAAGTTCCTTGAAAATCTTGATGATACCCAAGGGGTGGGGTATCATATTGTTGGTAGTCAGGTTGAAGTGATCGGTAGTATTGTGGGTCATGGGTTTCATATTGTGGTTGGGGTGGAGGGTAATATGGTGGGTTTTGGAGGCATTGGCTTCCATAAGGTGAATCTTGATTGAACATGGTGGGTTCACATTGATAACTCGAGTAATAGTCACCATGATCGTAGGATTGGTAATCGTTCACTTGTTGGTAGCCGTTTCCATATTCTTGAAGATCATACCCGTCTTGATTACCCCAAGAAGCTTGATAGTAATTAGGAGTCATCATGTCATAGCTTTGGTTTATAGAAGAAGAGGAGTATCTCATATCGGCTTCCATGTGTGGGGAGTTTAGATCAAACCCCATGCTCGCTCGAAAATCGTAGCTCATACCCGGTTGAGGACTTCTCAATCTAGCAACCGTCCGTTAAAGCGGCTCTAAGTTGCAAGAAGAAGATGGTTACCACCTCTAAGCACAAACTGTAGACTAAGAGAAAACGTGAGAAGTCTAGTGCTTTTTGGGCACTAGACAAGAGAGAAATAAACCTCACACACACAAGAAGCAAAAAAGGAACAAAAAGAAGAAAAAAGAAAAACACAAACACAAAGACAAAGTCAAGTAACTAGGTAAACAAGGTCTAAACTAGCACCGTCCCCGACAACGGTGCCAAATTGATGGGAGGGATTCGTCACGTCCCAACCGATCAATAATATAACCGGCTAATCCTAACTAGGGTAGATAGGGCAAGTCGGGTCGAATCCACGGGGACGGTAAGAGGCGTCTAGACTAGGTCGGCCTAAAAACGAGACTAAGTCAACGAGCTAAACTAAACTAGACAATGACAAGAGGGGGAGGAAACTAGACTATGACTAAGGTGACGATGAAAACAAATAAGGAAAACGGGCTAGGATTAGGTCGGGGTCAAAGGGGTAATGGAATGGTCGAGGAAGAACTAGAGTGAAGGGAGTAGTAGGGTAATCTAGATGTGGTCCGGGCTCTCGCTACATAGACCGACCTAGAGGTTTCACCTAAAACTCATCTCGGCGACACACATGACAAACGGGGTTACTAGCGCGCTATAGTGGCCTAGGTCGCATCCGGGCTCTCGCTACGTAGACCGACCTAGGGGTCGTCCTCACCGGGCTCTCGCTACGTAGTGAGGGAATCAAACCCACAAACAAACTATCACCCACAAGAGAAAAGGCAAGAAAAACAAGTATATGCACATACTAGTCATTTAAGCATTTCAACAAACATGTGATATGCATCAAACCAAGAGGAAACCCAAATCTTCCACCAACATCTCCAACAATCCCTTAATCATCCATCAAACACCCTAATCACCACTAACCCTAGAAAAACTCTACTCAATCATATCTAAAGGAAAAACCAACAATAACAAGATGAATCAACACAAACATCAAAACATACATAAACAATCTAGTGAAAACAATGAACTATGAACATAACAATGAACAAAGATTAAAACTTAGATAAACAAACAAGATAAAGAGTAAAAAGGAAGAGAAGATTGAACCAAACTAGTGCAGAAGAAAGATTGAAACTTGCATTAATGAGAAGAACCCAAAACAAACACCCAAGGTTGTCAATCTTGAATGGATCTTGAAGAATTCCCTTAATACAAGTACTAAACTAAGATTCAAGACTAATTACCAACTAATCTACTCTAATCTAAGCTAATCTAACCTAAAGTAATCTAGGGTTTTAGGGATAATGTCTAACATGTGCTTTACAAAACAAGGGAAGAGTATATATAGGGTTACAAGTGGAAAGGAGAAAAAAGAAAGGGGCGCGGGGTAGCAGCACACTCATCCCGCCCGGGACGAGATGGTCTCGCCCGGGACGAGATGGTCCCGCCCGGGACGAGTCCTTCTCGGCCGGGACGGGCTCAAGTCAGGAGCTGGTTGGTTTGTGCACTCTTTCCCGGTCGGGAAGGCCACTATCCCGCCCGGGAAGGACCTTGTAGGCCTCCATTATGATCTTTTTGGTCCCTCTTTGGTTTTCATGGGCTTCTCACCGATTCTCGGGACTCGGGATCGGGTCTCGAAGGCTCGGGATTGGGTCCCAAGGTCTCGGGGTCGACTCCAAGGCATCAAGTGATCGTTCCTTAGCTTCGTTGGCTCCAAAAAGTGTATGTATTGAGTCGGAATCGCCCCAACTCTTCATGAATGGTCTCGGGAACCTGAAACGAGCTAAAGGAAGCATAAGTAGCCCATAAACCACTCCCAAGGAGCGATTCCACAAGGAAAATGGGACCAAAACACTACGAAATAGGCACTACAAACCACACTTATCAAGCAAGCTAGATAGGGCTTTAATCAATTTAACTTGGTTCAATAGATTTCCTAATTCTTTTGCTCACTATATGGTGCCTGGAGTGTCAGACCATTCACCTATTGTGGTCACGGTGCTACAGGAAAAAAAGGTGGGGAGGAGGTTTAGTTATTTGAATTGCTGGGCTAAGCATCCTACATATTCTGATATTGTTCATAAAACTTGGAACAAAAGAGTCTATGGTACTGAGGGTTACAAATTGTTTAGTAAGATGAAGAATGTCAAGTTGGCTTTAAAAGAGTTTCATGGTAATAGTTTTTCTAGTATAGGAATGAGGATAGCTGAAGCTAAACATGAACTAGAGGTGTGTCAGCAGCAGTTGCAGGGGTCTCCCCTTTCTGTTGAGCTTATTATGAAAGAAATAAGACTTAATACTTGCTGGTTGGAGCTCCAAAAAGCTTAGATTAGTATATTATCTCAACGGGCTAAGATAGATAACATCAATTTGGCTGATTCTAGGACGGCATACTTCCATGCAAAGGTGAAGGAAAAGAGAATGCAGCAGGTGATTGGGATGATTACTGATCATAATGGGGTTCAAAGAGTTGGGCACGAAGAAGTGGCGAATGGTTTTGTGGAGTACTATCAATTTCTCCTTGGAAGTAAGGTGGAGGTTGATGCTATTAACCCTGCTTTATTTAGGCAGGGAGAGAGGATGACTGAGGATGATTGGGTAAGATTATTATTGACTCATGAGGAGGGGGAGATGATGGGTGGGATTTGTCGTGAATCCAACCGTCAAATAAAACCGGCTAAACCTAACTAGGGTAGCTAGGGTAAGTCGGGTCGAATCCACAGGGACGGGAGGTCGGACTAAGGTATGCTACGGTCAAGGACTAGGTTCGAGACAAGCTAGTCTAGGGGGGTGGCTATGGACTAAACTAGGTCTAAAACTAGAGAACTATCAAAGGAAACGGGCTAGGGTTAGGTCGGGGTCAAAGGGGTAACGGAATGGTCGGAGGAGAACTAGAGGTGAAGGAGGTAGTAGGGTGATCTAGGTAATGCCCGGGCTCTCGCAACTTAGACTCACCTAGAGGTTCCACCTAATACCCAACTCGGCGACACAACACAAACGGAGTACTAGCATGCTATAGACCTAGGTCGAATCCGGGCTCTCGCGTCTTAGACCGGCCTAGGGGTCGTCCTCACCGGGCTCTCGCAACTTAATGAGGGGACCGAACCCACAAACAACTAATACCCACAAGAGAAAGGCAAGAAAACAAGCATTCGTACATACTTAGTCATTCAAGCATTTCGACAAACATGTGATGTGCAACAAACCAAGAAGAAACCCAAATCTTCCACCAACAACTCCAACAATCCCTCAATAATCCAATTAACACCCTAATCACCTTACTAACCCTATCAAGAACACTACTCTAACATATCTAAACTAAAACTATCACTAACAAGAGGAATCAAACCAAACAACAAAACTAACATAGTGAAACTAGTCTAACAAAGAACTATGAACAATAACAAGAACTAAAGATTCAAACTTTAATGAATGGAACAAGAAAAAGAGTAAAAGAGAAGAGGATTATACCAAACTAGTGAAGAGGAAAGAACAAAACTTGCATTAATGAAGAAAACCCAAAACAAACATCCAAGGTTGTCAAGCTTGGAGAAGATCTTGAATAATTCCCTTAATACAAGTACTAATCTAAGATTAACGATAATCTAAGGACTAATCTACTCTAATCTATGCTAAAATAATCTAGGGTTTAGTCTAATATGAAGTGTGCATCCTTAACATTACAAGAGGAAGGGTATATATAGGGTTTAAGAATGAAAGGAAATGAAAGGAAGTGAGAGCAACAAGGCGCGGGTGAGCTGGAGGAATTCCGGGTCGGGAAAGTCATTCCCGATCGGGATCATGGGGATTCCCGATCGGGATTTTATGTTACCGATCGGGAACAACCTCCAGTAGCGGCGCTTCGTGTTCCTCCTTCATCCCGGACGGGATGAGGCCATACCCGTCCGGGATGAGTCTTGTAGGCCTCCAATATGAACTTTTTGGCTCCTCCTTGGTTCTCATGGGCTTCCCATCGATTCTCGGGACTCGGGATCGGGTCTCGGAGGCTCGGGATTGGTTCCCAAGGTCTCGGGGTCGATTCCAAGGTCTCGAGTCATCCTTCCTATATCTCGTTGGCTCCAAAATGTGTATGTATTGAGTCGGAATTGCCCCAACTCTTCCAAATCGGTCTCGGGAACCTGAAACGAACTAAAGGAAACATAAGAAGCCCCTAAACCGCTCCCAAGGAGCGATTATACAAGGAAAATGGGACCAAAACACTAAGAAATAGGCACTACAAATGACACTTATCAGGAGATTAGATCTGTTCTGTTTTCTATAGGGTCAGGGAAGAGTTCGGGGCCGGATGGTTTTCCTGCGGATTTTTTCAAGATCTCCTGGGATGTGGTCAGGGAGGATTTTTGCTCAGCTGTTAAGGAGTTTTTTCGTAACTCTAAGATGTTAAAGCAGGCCAATCCAAAGAAGAAGATCTGCTCATCTGTTATGGATTTCCGACCTTTGTCGTGTTGCTCTGTTTTGTATAAGGTGGTGAGTAAGCTGGTTGTTAGAAGGCTGAAGTTAGTTATTGAAAAACTAATTGGAGGTGAGCAGGCTGCATTTCTCAAAGGACGAAACATTCATGATAATATTGCGCTTTCTCAAGCATTGATCAAAGGGTATAGTAGGAAGTACTTAACCCCTCGTTGCTTAATGAAGATTGACTTGAGAAAAGCATTTGATTCTGTCCAACGGAAATTTATTGAAGATATGTTGGGAGGTCTGAATTTTCCTAATCAGTTCATAGGTTGGATTATGGAATGCATTCAAGGCTCTTGGTTTTCGTTGAAAATCAATGGGTCGGTTCATGGATTCTTTAAGGGGAAAGGGGGAGTAAGGCAAGGGGACCCATTGTCTCCTTATCTATTTGTTTTAAGTATGGAGATGTTATCGAGGAGGTCGAGACAAATCAGTTATATGAAGGAGGTTTCATTTCACCCGAAATGTAGCAAATTGAGGCTTAATCATCTGGTTTTCGCAGATGATTAGATGATATTTATGAGGGGAGATGTGCCTTCTGTTAAGGCTGCTGTTGATTGTTTGGATATGTTTGCAGGAGAGGCTGGCTTGAGGGCTAATAAGAACAAGACCGATATTTATGGAGGTGTCAATTTGGATGTTAAGGAATTGATTCTTGCTGAAACTGGGTTCAAGCAAGGCTCGTTCCCGTGCAGATACTTAGGGCTACCTCTGAATGATATCACTAATAGGAAGGAGCATTACAATTGCCTTATGGTGAAGATTCAAGAATATTGATGGGTAGGATTCGTCACGTCCCAACCGTCAATAAAATAACCGGCTATTCCTAACTAGGGTAGATAGGGCAAGTCGGGTCGAATCCACGGGGACGGTAATGTATAGCCTAGACTAGGTCGGCCCAAATACTAGACTAAGTCAACGAGCTAAACTAAAATGATAAGGAGGGAGAAAAGCTAGACTAAGACTAAGGCTAAGGAGAAAGCAAACAAGGAAAACGGGCTAGGATTAGGTCGGGGTCAAAGGGGTAACGGAATGGTCAAGGGAGAACTAGAGTGAAGGAGGTAGTAGGGTGATCTAGGTCGGTCCGGGCTCTCGCAACTTAGACCTACCTAGAGGTTCCACCTAGAACCCAACTCGGCGACACACATGACAAATGGGGTTCTAGCGCGCTATGGTGGCCTAGGTCGAATCTGGGCTCTCGCTACTTAGATAGACCTAGGGGTCGTCCTCACCGGGCTCTCGCAACTTAGTGAGGGAACCGAACCCACAAACAAACTATCACCCACAAGAGAAAGGCAAGAAAAACAAGTATATGCATCTGATCTACTAGTCAATCAAGCATTTCAACAAACATGTGATGTGCACCAAACCAAGAGGAAACCCAAATCTTCTACCAACATCTCCAATCACCCAATTAACACCCTAATCACCCTACTAACCCTAGCAAGAACACTACTCTAACATATCTAAAGTAAAAACCAACATAAACAAGGTAAACAAACTCAAACAACCAAACATACACAAACAAACTAGTGAAAACAATAGACAACAATCAAAGATGAGAACTTGGATGATTAAACATAAAAGATTAAAGGAAAAGAGGAAGGAAAGATTATACCAACTACAAGGGATGAAAAGGAGAACACTTGTATAGAAGAAAACCCAAATAATTCCACCAAGGTTGTCAAGCTTGAATGGATTCTTCAAGAATTCCTTAATACAAGAGCTAATCTATGATTAACAACTAATTACCGACTAATCTACACTAATCTAATCTAATTAACCTAAAGTAGTCTAGGGTTTTAGGAGAAGTGAAGAATATAACATAAGATTACAAGAGGACGAGTATTTATAGGGTTACAATAAGAAGGGAAAAGAAAGGAATGAAGTGCGTGCTACAGATCACTCATCCCGCCCGGGACGAGACGGTCTCGCCAGGGACGAGATGGTCCCGACCGGGACGAAGTCCTTCTCGGCCGGGACGGGCTCAAGACAGTAGCACCTCTAAATGTGCACCCCATCCCGGACGGGATGAGGCCTTCCCGACCGGGATGGGTCTTGTAGGCCTCCCTTAAGAGCTTTTTGGTCCCTCCTTGTTTCTCATGGGCTTCCCATCGATTCTCGGGACTCAGGATCGGGTCTCGGAGGCTCGGGATTGGGTCCCAAGGTCTCGGGGTCGATTCCAAGGCATCGAATCATCGTTCCTTAGCTCCGTTGGCTCCAAAATGTGTATGTATGGAGTCGGAATCGCTCCAACTCTTCATGAACGGTCTCGGGAACCTGAAACGAGCTAAAGGAAACATAAGTAGCCCATAAACCGCTCCCAAGGAGCGATTCCACAAGGAAAATGGGACCAAAACACTACAAAATAAGCACTACAAATGGCACTTATCAACTCCCCCACACTTAACCCTTACTCGCCCTCGAGTAAGCACATAACATACTAACTACTAAACTATCCGAGTGGGTATTAGCGCACCCTACGCCCCTTCAACTCACGTGAGTACACTTAGAGGAGAAGTGCACTCCGCAAGGCAAGTTGGGTCTTGCGACAAAACTGTGGATGCAACCGGACACAAAACACATAAACAAACAAACACACAAACAAACACATAGACGGTTGCACCCAAAACAAAAGAAATACCGCTTCCCTCTAAAAGCGGTGAATGAAACACCGGTTTAGGACTCGAGGTAAGTGACAACGTTCCCAAGCTAGCAATACAAACCAAGGTGGACTAAACCCTAATAGTATGACGATAAAGCAACAAAAACGTTGGTAACTTACCTAGGTCCTCCTAACTTTCTAAAAACGTACTACGGGACGATCGGCGGAGTGGAAAAGTGAAGAACCACGGTGTTAGTCGACACTGTAGGTAAGTGAGACCCCGCCTCCTTTAGCGTTAGCCAAGAGGGTCGTCCCGTGTCCAAGACCGCCTAACTAGTCCAAGTAAAAAGGTGGAAAACATGCAAAATGAGGGAAGACCGACTAATGCCGCTATCATCCTTCCTCGGGACTCGGTCCTTTGGTAGGCTCTTTACGGCAAAAGTCAGAAAAAGGCTTATTTTTGTGGGGATTTCTTTTTGTGAGACGGGTTTTCTTTTGGCATTTTCTTTCTTTTCGACATTTTGATTTGTTTGTTGCCATGCCATTTCTTTTTCTTCTTTTCTATTTTCTTTTGGCTTTTGTGCCTTTTCTTTTTCTTCATTCTTTTCTTTCTTTCATTTTTCTTTCTTTTTTTTTTCTTTGCCCTTTTTGGCTAGATTTGGCATTTTTGGCATTTCATTGCGTAACAAGAAAGAGAGAATCAACAATTTGCAATTTATTGTGTGTATATGTGTAGAAGGTAGGGAAATGGGTAAGTCGGGACGACGCCTTCCCTTCTAACCCACAAAAAGTGGAGAACTTGGCCTAATCAAAACAATCCTAAACACGGTCACCTAGGGGACGAGACTCGGTAACCAAGGCCTTTTCACACCGTGGGTGGTCATAATGGTCAAAATGCAAATCCCGCAGTAAATCCCTAGTAAGCTAGGTGGACTCAAGGTAAAGGACCAACGAAATCATTGATTTAGGGTCATTCTACTAGGCTAAAGTCCAAAACTCGATTTACACTACTAGGAAGGGAAAGTACACACTCACACACTAGCCTCTAAACCGGGTTTTCGAAAACGATTTACGCACAAAACACACAACACAACACAAAACAAAGACACGACGAAAATGAAAGAAAAAGAGACAAAAGATAACAACACAAAACAAAATAGAACAAACACACAAACAAAACAAACACCACCCCTAACTTCCAAACAAGCCTCCAAATGCACCACAAACTTTACAAAGCTCCGCCCGAGCACACAACATCACAAACCTTCTCCAAACTCCACAAGGAATAAAGAAGAAAAGGGGTGAAGAGATGTTACCGGAAGTCTTGCAAGCTATCCAAAGTTAGCGGCGATTAAGCGACCTAAGAGGAAAAAGGGAGACAAACACAAACAATAAAACAAATATACGACACAATGACACAAAAGGAAAACACACAAAAGAAAAATCTTTTTGATTTTTTTGTGAAAATTTTTCAAATTTTTAGGGTTTTTAAAGGTTTTTTCGAAAAAAGGGAAAAGATAGAATATCGCTCCCCCACACTTAAACCGAGCAATGTCCTCATATGCTCAATCGTAGTGTGCGGAGAGACAAAAGAAAAAAGAAAAGAAACTACGAAAATAAGGCTAAAATCAAAAAGAAAAGAAACTACGAAAATGAAGCTAAAAATCAAAAAATAAAGTGAAGAAAAGGGTAGAAGGTGTCCGGCCGGGGTGTAGTCAAGTCACCATGGGCCGAGACAAGAAAAGATATGGATGGGGGAAGAAATAAAGGAAGGAAATAAAAGGAAATGGGAGGGGAGGGCTAGGTGTAATCAAGTCACCTAGCCCGGATTCCGCCTAAATCCGACTAAATCCTCAAAAGGAAAGAGTGAAAAAACTTGTAAAATTTGGATTTTTCGATTGACTCTCGACGTAATCACATCGTCGGGAGTCGGGAGCAACCACTACCGAGGCCTCGAAGGCCACCATGACATCAAGACACATAAGTGTACAGGGGGAAGGGAATAAACAAAGGAAAACAAGCAACAACAAAAACGGAAAAGAAAGGATAGTTGTCATACCATAGGTTAGCTACTCACTCTCTCCGTCGTCTCATAGATCAATAAAGGTACGTGCTTGTCTTCATCATTGCTTTTCCGCTTCATTTTCGATAACAACGCATGGTAGAGGTGGTAAAGGTGTGAGGGGGGTGGGATTTGATGTGGATCTCGGTGTAAAGTGAGGTGTATGGGTCATATGATAGGAACAAGGAGTAGGGAGATTGGGAGGGGGCATAAAACGGTTGGGTGGACTTGATTTGCGAAGAAGAATCACAAAGGCGGAGCAGAGGACTTTCCCGGTCGGGAAGATTGATCCCGATCGGGTTACCTCATCCGTCCCGATCGGGACACCCTAATCCCGGTCGGGAAGGACTCACAGGGAGCTCGAAATATGGTGCACCCTTCCCGATCGGGAAGGCACCCTTCCCGGTCGGGAAGCCTTACCCTTCCCAGTCGGGACGTCTCATCCCGATCGGGATGGGCCTTCTTCAACTTCCACAATCCCAAAAGCTCGCTCGAAGCTTCAAAAACCCGATCCCCGTGCTTACAACCCAAGGTATATCATAGCCACTCTTCTCTAGGAGCATTCTCATTTCACCTATCAAGCAATACTCAAACACACATCAAACTCTCTCCCTCACAACGCTCATCAATCAATCCAAATAACAAGAATTCACAAAAATCCAACTAACTACAAGAAAGAGATATATACAATGAGACGGTTCTTGTGGAACTCCGTCAAACAAGAATGAAGGAGAAGAAAAGAAGAAATGCGGGTGAGCTGTAGCTCATCCCGACCGGGACGGATCATCCCGATCGGGAAGGGTTCTGCTATCCCGATCGGGAAGGGCTCAACCCGACCGGGAAGGACCCACAGTGGCGCTTCTAAATGTGCATCCCTTCCCGATCGGGAAGGTCATTATCCCGACCGGGAAGGGTCTTGTATGCCTCCAATAAGAGCTTTTTGGTCCCTCCTTGTTTCTCATGGGCTTCCCATCGATTCTCGGGACTCGGATCGGGTCTCGGAGGCTCGGGATTGGGTCCCAAGGTCTCGGGGTCGATTCCAAGGCATCGAATCATCGTTCCTTAGCTCCGTTGGCTCCAAAATGTGTATGTATCGAGTCGGAATCGCTCCAACTCTTCATGAACGGTCTCGGGAACCTGAAACGAGCTAAAGGAAACTTAAGTAGCCCATAAAACGCTTTCAAGGAGCGATTCCACAAGGAAAATGGGACCAAAACACTACAAAATAAGCACTACAAATGGCACTTATCAAATATATTGGGGGTTGGTCTGGTCATCTATTATCCTTTGCTGGACGTATTCAGCTTATTAACTCGGTTATTATGGGAATTATGAACTTTTGGTCTGGTAATACGTTGATGTCAGGTAATGTACTGGATGCTATTGTTAAAATTTCAGGAACTATTTTTGGACGGGATCTGATCAAAGAAGAAAGATGGTTCTTAAGAGTTGGGATAGCAATAGCACTCCATGGGAGGAAGGAGGATTTGGATTAAGGGATATAAAGGCTTGGAATAGGGCTCTAATATCGCAGAAATTATGGAGATTACATCAGGGCAACAATGATCTTTGGTCACTTTGGAACAAGGCTTATGTTATCGGGCATAGGACCATTTGGGAAATCCATAAGAATGAATGGTTTACGAGTACTTTGAAGAGTATTCTGGCTGTTAGGGACATACTGATGGAGTCTGAAGGAGGGTGGGAGAAGGCCTTGCCGTTAGTACAGGTCTGGGGTGCCGGAGGATCAGTTAGTGTGTCCACAACATACGAGTGGTTCAGATTTAAAGGGAGGAAACAAAATTGGCTTAAGGGGTTCAGGGGACAGCATGTTATGCCCAAACATGGGGTCATTTCTTCTTTGGCGAGTCAGAATCAGCTGGCAACGATTGATGTATTGAAGCGAAGAGGGATGACGATGGTTAATAGATGCATTTTGTGCCATAATGATCTTGAGTCTCATGAACATCTGTTTTTCAATTGTCCTTTCTCACTGGAAATATGGACAGGTTTAAAGTGTTGGATGCGAGTACGAGGAAGAAGTAACAGGCTTATCATTGAAGCAAAGTGGTATGCAGCTAGAAGAAACCAAAAACATTGGAAAGCTAATTGGTATATAGCATGTTTGGCAGCAGCAGTATACTATATTTGGGATGAGAGAAATAGCAGAATATTTGATACTAGTTATAGGACATTAGGAGTAATTTTGCAGCTTATCAAATTTGATGTTTTTATTAGGTTAAAGAGGGGTAATATTGATTTGAGCATGCGATTGGTATAAGTTAGCATACTAGGGGGTCTTCTTTGTAAGTTGGTCCTTTTTATTTTGATTAATAAAATGGGGCATAAATTCTTGCAAAAAAAATAAAAGAAAAAAAAAAAAAAAAAAAATAATAATAATAATAATAATAATAATAATAATGAAGAAGAAATTGGCAGTAATAATAATCTGTTTTCTCTTTGACTCCTCGACGGGTTGCCCTGTGGAAATCTCAGCAGGGAGACCATTCTTCTGACTGGTTGAGGGCTGTCCCTATTACTGGGCTTGGGCAAACTATGAACGGTCGGACGTATCGCAGTGTGCTTAGTTACCGCCTAGGATCCCTTTGTTTTCGCTATCCGGGACTTGCTCTTCCTACTGCAGGGCCCTCAGAGAGGATATTTTTGGGGATCACGCGGTTTCCTATGCTGGTACTGTGGGGATTAAACATCGTCATAACCTTGTCCGTGACACACTATTGAATATTTGCTTCCGGACGGGGATCTCTGCAGGCAAGGAGGTGGAGATTGGCCTTTGCGACGATAACGACAAGCCCTTGCGACCTGCCGATCTTCTGCTCTACTCGTGGGACAGGGGGCGTGATGTTTGTGTTGATCTGACCGGGTCCTCTCCTTTGACCCAGTCCGGCTTGACTTCTTTTGAGCCCGGACGGGTCGTTGCTGATGCTGCTCGTCGTAAGTGTGCAAAGTATCGGGCACGCTGCTCGGCCATTGGGTATGGTTTCCTTCCTTTCTCCTTATCCTCTCTCGGTGAGCTCGACTCGGAGGCTGTCTCTCTGCTCCAGTGGATTCGTAAATTCGCTATGTCACAGGATGCTGGAGCGCGTGCCGCAGTTCATATTTTCACTAGAATTAGTTTTTTGATCGCTAAGGGAGTGGGGGCCCAGATAGTATCTCGGCTCCCCTCTAACTTCTTGTAATTTGTTCTTATGTTAATGCAAGTTCCGTTTATAATTAAAAAAAATTAATAATAATAATAATAATAACAACAACAATAATAGAATAGGTATCTAATACGTAAAACATATATTAATTTGTATCTAGTGAACACATGTTAAAACACTGTTAAAATATATATTTTCCAACTTAAAAAATGGTAATGAAAAATACGGAAGAAACTATCTCAGACCCATGTTCTAACATTAATCAAACTCGTGATTTGTATAGTTCGCTCCTGAGTGAAAACGAGTTGAGACAAATCAATTATTAATTAAAGTTCTTAATGCGTAAATAAGAAATTAAAAAATTTTATAAAGAGAATAACACAATAAAACTAAGTAACAAAGCCTAATGGGAAATTTGTAAACATCATGAATCAAGATGAACAATTTTGGAAATGGAATTTATGCAAAAAGTGGGGTAAATGTGATGAGCAGGACTTAGCATAACATACTATATTAAGGTACTCCCTCCCATCTATTCAATTCTTTACACTTACTATAAATGGACAATCCAATCAATTCTTTACATTCCTCTTTTGGCAAAAGACTTTACCATATAACCCTCTTATCTTTCCTCTATTTACACAAAATACCACTACCTTTTCTTTACTTTAAATTTGGTGGACCCCATAAAACCATTTGATTTACCAATAATACCCTTACTTTTACCACTTTCCTTAAAATTTGTGAAACCCTCCATGTAAACCATTGAATGGATGGGAGGGAGTAATAATGACACTTTTGTAAAATTGTCCATAGTGAAGGCAAGGTTGTCCTAAGAAAGTTAGGCAAAAGTCAAGTTGGGTTGACTTGTTCTCCCTCTTTTTATATAGTGAATGATGAAATGATAATCCGAGAGATGCTTGTGGTTGGAGAATATACCCCTACGTTTCATTTGATTGTTTGCATTTATTTTTTCACACTTGTCAATGCACGTTTTCTTTTGTCTATATCTTTAGTTATGTATTTCTAAAAATTATAAAAAATTGATGTTTATAACGTAGTTGATTAAATAATTTAAATTATATCTCAAATTACTATATCTTATCTTATATATTAGAAGTTACATTGACTATTTAATTCACCTATGAGGTACCAAAAAACAAATGCAAACAATCAAATGGAACGACTTACCTTAGCTTTGTAAAGCATAGCAGAGTAGCGTAATAGGGCCACGCACCAGATAACACACACTCACACTGTACATATAGATCACATAAAATGTATGGCAGGGGCAGACCTAGGACTCTAGGAGGGGGCCCGAGAGGTCACGCCCCCCCGGCAATTTTCGAAACAAGTAGTTTTGGTTCGATCTTTCTTAAGGACATTTTGTTTGTTGAATTATTTTGTAGCTTCTCAAAAGACAAATGTGTAGATAGGGGGATTCGAACTTAACCACTTGTATGAAATGTTATTAATGTAACCAATTTCCCCACCTTATACTTCATGTTGCATATTATTGAAAAATTTATATTATATTTAAACTATTTCTCAAAACTTTCAAGTATTATAGAAAAAATAGTAGCGTAAAATATGGAGTAGGTAATTTATTTAGAAAATAATAACGTACAGTGTGTAGTAATTTATAAACTTAAAAAATGTCGGATTTTTTTTTGTGCCCCTACGTGAAAAATCCATGATCTGGCAGTGACATGTAGGATATGGGTCAATAACTCAATATAGGTCCTGATTTTATCTCTCATATTGTATCATCATACTAAATCTTTGATCTTTCGTGATTAAAGACATCAGTTTTGCTTTCAAGATAAATAATGTCATTAGACAGCTTAATGCCTTAATGGAGGAAGCATAATACATGTATGTGTTTGTAATTCCTACTCAAATCAGAAACTACAATACTCAAATCGTATGAATAAAAAGATATTTATTAAGTGAAGCAAAGATCATAAATCTTTGCACCACTAAGCCCGAAAACCCCAAAATGTTTCTCATATACCTCGCCATTCTTGTTATCTTCATCAAATAAATCAAATAAAAAAATCTCCATGCCAACCCCAGGCCTCTTTGGTGTACCAACGTTTCCTAGTGCCCTCTTGACAACATTTTCGTTAAAAACCCTGGCATTTTCGATTCCCGCTGCATCGTGACCCGCCGTGGGCCACCCTGTTTCCGATACCACCAATTCTATCCCGCTAAACCCCTCCCTTTCTATGGCGGCCATAAAGGAGTCCAACGTGGCATCAAAAAGATTATTATAAAGTAATCCCCTGTCGTCTAAAACATTAGGGGCGTTAAAAAGTGCGTAGTCTAGTCCAATATCTTTAGGGTTATTAATGTAACTTAAAAAAGGGTATACGTTAACCATTAAGGGTGAATCAGTCTCATGTAAAAATTTTAATAGAGAACTTATATGGGGTAATAGTTGAGGGTTAAAAGTACCATTTGAGGGTGGAAAAGAGGTACTTAGTACACAAGCCGCTTGAGGGGAAGAGAGTTTAATACTTTGATCAAGATTAAGTGAGATTAAAGCTTGATTAAGGTTTGTGATAGAAGGTACTAAAAATGGAGTGAAGTAGGGGTCTTGTAGTAGGATTTCATTACCAACCGCCAAGTATTTGATTTGGGTTGGGGGGATGTAGGTAAAGATGTTGTCTTGCAACCATTGAGAGGAATAAATAATTGGATTTTGGGCTAATGAAGGTAGAACTTCGTTTGGGACACCTATCATCAACCGAATCCCTGTTCCTGAAAAGGATTGAAGTACTTCTGGGTCGGGTTTAAAGACCCTAACCGTCTCTATTCTGTTGGATTGGAGGATGGAGACAACAGTTGGTGGAGGTGGAAGGTTGCTAGCTACTGTTCCATAGCAGATTCCTACCTGTGCGGCAACTGCATCAATTCCACAAAACAAGTATATGATTCAGAAACTAACCAACTAATTAGCATATCTCACCATCATTAGCATCAATAACTAGGATCATTTGACTATGTATGCTCCTATTTTATCTAATCCAATCATAAATGTTCCTCCTATTTTAAAATATGAAAAGATGTTTGTCCTTGCAATACAAAAGAAAGAAACAGGGTACTCTGCAATCGGCATGACTTAGTATAATGAAAGTGTATCGTGGCCTCGTGGGAATTGAATTTATGCATGAACTGCATCATATTTTGCACATAAAAAGTATTGCTCCTTAGAAAATGAACAATACTCCGTGTCACGATTTTTTTTGGTAAAAGAGATGACGTCACCCGGTAGCGCTTAATTTGTGCGTCACCGAGGGTGTTATAGTATTTTACCTAACTAGTACAAAATCCGTGCCTACGCACGGTTTTTTTAATTAATTTTTGCTTATTTAGTTACTTACTAAATTATATTACCTCTGTCCAAGTGTATAATAACTTAATCTTTTTTTTTTAGTATTTCAGTCAACCGTTCACGTTTCTGTATTTTGATTATTTTACCCTTTAATTTTTGTTTTAAAGCATAATAAATACAAATCTCATTGCCTTATTTTTTTGTATGAAATAATATTTTGTTAGGATAAGATGACTCGTCAAAATCCGACCAAATGGATCGACACATTGGATACTTGGATTATGACGTGTCATTAAAACTATCTTGATATTAGTATTTATATGAGTATGTAATATTTAAAATAACAATTAAAAAATTCTTAAATTTAATATTATAAATTACGAAAAGAATAATTTTATATAAATTTTATAACTATATACATTTTATAGCATCTAATAGTAAAATATATTTTTTATGAATAATATAATTTTTTACTTATAAATACGATAATTATTTAATTTAACAACATTAGTGATGTTAAATATGATTAATATTAAAAGAGATACTTTGTATTTTTTATTTGATAAAATGTATGGCGTTAGAAATTATACATGCTCGATATTCTGACTTAATTCGATCTGGACATTTATTTGACCCGACCCCGTAATTTGTCCAACCCGTATGACCTAACCTGTTCATCCCGTTTAACATGTTTATTCAAAGCATAGAAGAGATTTTTGGTTATTACTCTGCATGTTACAATATAATATATTTTTTTTCCCCAAATTTATGTATGGAGTAATTGGTAAAAATTGATTGATAGTAAAGATTTTGGTTATTGTATGGTTGGACATTGAAAAATTGAGCTTTTAATAAATGTAGACAAAAGTTTATTTTCTCAAGCCCAATCAGGTAATGAAAAGGTAGAATTTTGGCGCGAAAGTTGAAATAACTCATTTGTCACAATATATTATGTCTAAAAATATACTGTATTTTTTCCTAAATGTTGTAACTGGATGAATAAATTATACACAATTGAGCTATATTTAATGAATTTGGACAAAAGTTAACTTAGGTATCACGATATTTTCGTGAGATTAGTATCATGATAGAATATAATTTATTAGAAATCTTTTTGTTAGGATACAGCTTAGGTATCTTTTTGTTAGGAAAAAATTCTTGCTTATATTAATAGAATATAATTTATTTTTACGTGATAATTAGGCCTCATTTTTTAGTAGCAATGGATTTTATGCCTGTAATTAAAAATGAAATTAATCCTAGTTTTTTTTTTTCACTTATGAGCATTATACAACTTATTAAACATCATACATTTTATTTCCATCTTTATTTATTTTAGTACTTCATGTAATTATTTATCTAAGAGTGATTTTATGTCCACCTATAAGAAACTAAATAAATATAACAGTTTAAAATAAATATTGTCTAATAGTTTAAAAAATATAATAAAATAAATAAATTAAACATCATAAATTTTATTTCCATCTTTGTTTATTTTAGTAATTCATGTAATTATTTATCTAAGAGTGATTTTACGTCCACCTATAAGAAACTAAATAAATATAATAGTTTTAAAAAAAATATTGTCTAATAGTTTAAAAATTATAATGTACTAATAGTTTTACGTCCACCTATACAAATTTATTATAATGTATAATTATATTAGACAATATTTTTTTTTATTATAATTTTTAAACTTTTAGACAATATTTTTTTTAAAAAAAAATTAAAAAAAAAAATTGTCTAATATAATTATACATTATAATAAATTTGTATAATTGGATAATTGGATAATTGGATGCTGATTGAATAGGGCTTTAATCTTGCAAACTTCATAATTGTTTGTTATTTAGCAGTTGCCGAAGTCCACATTGCAAGAGCCCAAGTTGCTTAATTTAGGAAGAGTATTTTGGCGGGAAAGTTGAAAAGACGATCTTGCCCCTTGGTTTTTGTTTTAGTGAATAGGGGATTCTTTTTAAAACTTAGAATTTAAAATAATTATTAGTGAAAGGATAGTTTATGAACTTTATATTTATGATTATTTTAAAAAAATAAACCTTGATTTATTCCCTAGTCTTTTTTTGTTACAGCTAACCTTAGCTTTCATGAGTTGAGCTAATTAATCGCATGTATGTTACATCCAAACAAAGAAACGAATTCTAATCATGAAAATTTTGAGTGTATATATAAGAGGAAAAGAAATCATTATGTATCGATAATATTTAATGATGGAAAATGATAGTAGATTAATAGTTGGGTAGGGACGACACGATCCAATGCAATAACATGATACGAACCCAACACGTAATTAATAACAATTTGGGTTAAGACTTAATAATTCATTTATGTATGTGGATCGATACGAGCACAAAATGTTATTTAATTGGGTTGAAGCTCATACCATGAGCCTGACACGATTCAAATTAGTCTAAGCATCTTAATTAATTCTTCGATACATAAATAAATATATATACACTTTCCAAATACTAATATATGATAAGTATATGAATACCCGACAGAAACCAAACATGAAACTAACGAGTTTGGATTGAGATTTAATACATTTATGTAAGTAGGCCGACGAATCAACACGGAAACGACATGAAATTTAAATGATCGAGTTTTGGTTGCAGGGTTTGTGTTACATGTGACACCACCCGAATTCGACTAACCACTAAAGATTGAATTCGATTCAATCTTTCATTAGCACTACCATTAAAGATTATTATGTGTAAAAGAAATGTTAACTTAATTAAATTGTATCGTAATTGAATAGATATAAAATTACGTACATATCTGGCCTTAAGTCTTTCGCACAAAACAAAACACTCAATTTCAATATTTTTTTATTTTTTAGTTAAGGTGGCGCCGAAATTCAGCGCCCCCGATGACGCCCTATCATCATCCTTTTTTTTGTTCGAAGACGTGTGCACTAGGCAGGAGAAGTGAATCGACTAACTACCAATCTGATGTTTGGAGTAAAGGAACCTTTATCACTTGAATTAACCATTATTCTTTGAAAAAATTAAAATTAATTTAAGAATGCACGATATTCCGTTTGTTCATGCGAAAAAGGTAAATATGTTATTTCGGGATGTTCATTTTGTTTTGATGCATTCATATATTGGTACTCGTAACTTTTACTCCCCTTCTTTGTCATCTTTCACAATTTTGTTTTGGCATATTTACTAAAATCTTTCACATTTCTTTTTTGGAACATTTTTTGTGACCCCACATTTTCCCTCTGATTTCATTTTCCTCCATATATTTCCATTTTCTTATTTTTTTTCCAGAGAAATAAAGTAGAAGATTATAGGGAAGGGATGGACTAACATTTAAATGTACTAATATATTCTCCCCTCTATGGACGATCCACCAAACATACAATACATTTTTCTAAATATAGTGGAAAACGAGATAGAGGAAAGTCGCATACGGTAACTTTTTGAGAAAGGGTATGATGTAAAATAACCCCACGAATCTTATAACGGAAATAAAGATTCGATCTTTGAACTTCTTAGAATGAAAAGTAGTGATTTAGTGTCTCAATGAGACGTTTTGGTGAATATAAGGATAGTATTGTAATCTTGAAAGATTACGGTTTTGTTAACTCTTAACCTCGCAAGGTATAAATAACACGAGTTTGAGAACTATCAACCTCGCAAGGAATCTAGAACTCAATTTTTAACCTCGCAAGGAAGAAATGATTATTTTGATCTCGCAAGAAAGAAATAAAGAACTTATAACTCACAAGTAATAAGAACAAACAAGAAACTCTTGTATTAACTCTCCAATTCCATCACCTAAAACTGAATACAAAGTCCTCTATTTATAGTAGATGAAGCCATAAAAAATAAGGAAACTAGAATAAGAAAAGTTGAATTTAGAAAACTCTAACAATAGAAAACTCCAAAATAAAGAAACTAGAAATAACAAACTAGTAAATAACTAGCTAGATTTAATTAGGAACCTAATAATCGCATCAGTTACTTTTTGTACTTATAGTACTTTTCTTAAATTTGTCAAATAAAACAAACATACCTTATTCAAATGGACGTAGGGAGTATAAATTTGTAAGTAGTGTAGCGTTGCAGTTGAACACCTTAAAGCCATATAGTAATTTTTGTATCTTTGGTGCGTTTGAATTCAAGGATTTTAATAGGAGAGAATTTGAATCTTTCTATTACCATCCTCTAAGCTAAATTATTTGTTTTCAATAATGATGATATTTGGAGAGAAAATCAGCCCCTCCATTCTCTATACCTTCATTTTCATCCCTTTCTCTTCCCTCATCCCTCATCCCCCATCCTCCTCCATTTCCTTCCTTATTTAAAACACAACCTTATTTTTATTTAGTACAAATTATTATTTTAAAAATGCATGTACCACATAAATTAATTGCCCTATTAAGCTAAAATATGCAAGTTACAATGTCAGATATGAGTTTATATCACTCTGTATTTTCTAGTAGTTCCTACAAACGTAAATTGCACGTTAATCATAACTTTGATGCTTGTGACAATAAGAGTTCATTGAATTGTGATAGAATTATCGTTTTATGAAAGTGTACCTATTGAATGTGAGCAGCTCAGAAGAAGATAAGACAATAAAAGCACAGTCAAGGGGCCTTTCATATTTGAAAAAAAAAAGTGATTGAAATAAAATAAAAAAATAATGGATGTATGAGTATATATTAATAGTGGATTTTAAAAATACAGGAAAGAGTTAGCTGCAAAGTTTCATAAACAAGTATGTTTGGATAAGGGTTAGTTCAGTTTTTGTGTTAAATAAATAATTGGACATGTATCAACCATGATTTGTTGTTTTTTTTTTTTATTGGGATCCGTTTATTAATCTTTAGCCGTTAAATGTAGAAAATAATTTCTACAATATCAAAAGTTGGTGAGCTTCTTTTTATCAACATCTAAAAGAAGCAACTTTTGCCTTTTGTGATTGGTGGGGTTAGTCAAAACACGTGGCGGACCTAGGATTTCTTTCATAGGGGGCACAAAAAAAAATTCCGATATTTTTATTTAGATATAATACAAATCTTCCAATGATATATTCCGTATAACATGAAGTTGAAAGTGGTAGAGTTGGTTGTGTTGACAATATTTCATACAAGGGGATGGTAGAGTTGAAAATCTATTTGTTTCGGGGGTTGGGGGGGGGGGGGGGGGGGGGGGTGTCCGGGACCCCCCAGGTCCGCCCCTGGTCAAAACAATTCCTTAAAGGAGTGATTTAGGTCCACGTTGATTTTTCACTTTCGCTTCTCGTCCATAATTTTACTTAGTATCATCCGTATTTTAATTAAATATATCCATTTTACCCTCACTTTGTTTAACTGTTTTTACCCACCCTCCCCTTTACTCATTAAATCAATATTATATTAATAAAGCAGGAACTTTTAGAGCGATATGATTGGTCCAAATTTTTTAAACAAATTAATCAAAAGTTTTAATATATTTTTTAATTTAAATAATAGTATAAGAATTTGGATAGGAAAAACATCAATCCTACTGCACCTAAGGCTCAAGCGATATAAAGTTCGTATAGGAAAAAACAATCCTACTACACGTAAGATTAAAAAAAACTTACCACTATATTAACAGTCAATTATCTCTTCAGAAGACAACAAAAATTCAATAGAGACCGCGTGGAACACGTAGTCAGTTCGGCTTGATGACTTTTTTTTAATATTTATTTATTAACCC
This sequence comes from Agrostemma githago, assembly GCA_958450325.1. Lineage (NCBI taxonomy): Eukaryota > Viridiplantae > Streptophyta > Magnoliopsida > Caryophyllales > Caryophyllaceae > Agrostemma > Agrostemma githago. Next base: position 30,481,428 of record OY288254.1, on the reverse strand, counting down.
TCTAAAAATTTTACAAACTCTAAGCATATAATTTTTTTTAAAATAATAATTAAAAAATCAAATAAATAAATTATTATTCTAATATAAGTACATATATTTTATTATGATAAAATTATCCTAATAGAATTAGATTTACATTTTTAATAAAATAATTTCTGAGAAATTATAGTTTTATGTAAAATTATTACATTTCGTCTCACAAAAAAGTTATCGTAATTTTGCTTTTCCTATGTTGAAGAAATAATGTAGATATTCAATATTACATATATATATAATATAATATAAAAGTCATATCAAAAAATTATAATAACTCTACTAGCTATTTTTATAATCGAATAAAGGAGAGAAGATCACAACAAATTATTGACAGCATTGCTGACATTAATGGTACCACTAGAATGGGGAAGGAAGAGGTGGCCAAGGCTTTCACTGAATATTATGAAGGGCTTCTTGGTTCATCTTCACCCGTTATTGCCCTGGACAATGGTTTTCTGCAGCAGGGTCCAATTCTTTCTGAAGATACTTGGGATTCACTGCAGGCTATACCCTCTTCTCTTGAAATCAGGGAAGCTCTTTTTTCAATTGGGGCTCACAAGAGTCCCGGACCCGATGGTTACTCAGCAGAGTTCTTCAAGGCTAGTTGGTCGGTGGTGGGCAATGACTATACTGCTGCTATAAAAGAGTTCTTCATTTCTGGGAAAATGTGTAAGCAGGTTAATTCTACTTTGATTACACTTATTCCTAAGAAGGATGTTTGTTCTAATGTTAAAGACTATCGACCTATAGCTTGTTGCACTACTGTATACAAGACTATAAGTAAGATTTTAGCAAATAGACTGAAGGCCATAGCTTCCTCTATTATTGGTTCTGAGCAGGCTGCATTCATTGAGAAGAGGAATATACATGATAATATTGCACTATCCCAAGCTCTCCTGAAGGGGTACAGAAGGTCAATCTTAACCCCAAGATGTCTTCTGAAAATAGATATGAGAAAGGCCTTTGATTCTCTTCAATGGCCGTTTCTTAGAAATATGCTTACAGTTTTTAACTTTCCACCACAGTTTATTACATGGATAATGAACTGCATCTCAGGATCATGGTTCTCCCTTAAATTGAATGGTGGTGTGAATGGATTCTTCAAGGGTCGAAGTGGAATAAGGCAAGGGGACCCCATTTCACCCTACTTATTTTTTCTTAGCATGGAGGTACTCTCACGATACCTAAGACGATTGGGCAAAATACCTAATGTCTCTACACATCCTAAGTGCGCTAAATTGGCTTTAACACACCTGGTGTTTGCTGACGACCTCATGGTCTTTGTTCGTGGTGATGTGCCTACTGTATTAGCTGTCAAGGATACAATTAGTAACTTTACAGGTATGTCTGGCTTAAGCATCAATGATGATAAAACCGAAATATTTTTCGGTGGAGTTCATGCTCAAGTGAAAGAGGATATTATTGCTGGTACGGGTTTTGTGGAGGGGACACTCCCGTGCAAATATTTGGGAATGCCCCTTAACTCTATCCAAAATAATTTGAATAACTATGGGGGCTTGATCACTAAAGTGCAACATGCCCTGATGCACTGGTCTACTAATAGCTTCTCTTATGCAGGAAGAGTCGAGTTACTTAACTCAGTCATTTTTGGTCTGGCAAATTTTTGGTGCGCAACTGCACTTTTGCCTAAGAATGTCTTAAAACTGGTCACCAAGCTCTGTAAGGATTATTTCTGGACCGGCAACATGGATCACAGCAGGTGCATCTGTATGAAAAGCTGGAAGACTATTGTAGACACCCGCATTTTGACTGCCAGGTGTCTATGGTAGTTTCAAAAAAACACCCGATGATGATCGGACGCTAACGTGCTCTAACGCGTTCGGATACGGGCTCCAAATCAATAATGTCAGGCATGGGCTTTTAACGGGATACAAATCACCCAAAACCAACCTCAAATCCAGGCCCAGTGGGTCGTTCCGAGTAAAATGGGACTAATTTGGGCCAAAACCGACACCAAAAATAAAACCCGTCTTTTAGCGACCGGGTCAAAACCCGGTCAAAGACGAACTCGACACACAAAAACAACCTGGTGCATTTCTAGAAACTTGCGCCAAATAGCAAAATTCAAAAAATAATCAAAATCAATCAAGGTCAACCATTTCCTAAAATGGTGCGTCCTAATTGATCCACTCGGTCAAGTGGATTGACCCACTCGGTCGAGTGGTGCCTCAAAAAACGGACCAGATTCATTTTCAAAGGCACTCGACCGAGTGCACAAGGGCCACTCGATCGAGTGACCCTAGGTCGTGGGGTTCTTCTATAAATACCCCGTCAACTCATTACATTTCGAGGACACTTTTTGGGATCACACTTTTCAGCCAACTTACACATGCAAAACACCCTACATTTCTAACCTTAAGTCCCTCATCCTAATAAACTACAACCCTAAGCAAATCCATACAAGAACCGAGCCATACATACACACCATCAACTCTTCCTACGTATCTCGACGTTCCCGCGCCGTTGCCGCCATTTGACGAACCGTATCCCAAGAAGCAAGAGCATGTAGGTTGAGGGTGTAACATTCCACACCGACCTCTCCTTTCTCTTTTGTTTTCTTTTTTTATTTATGTTTATGTATCTATATATTATAATTATGTCGATAGTAACGACAATATTACTAACATCTAACATCTAACATCTAACATTTATTTATCGCATCTAACAATTTAACATTTAATTTTTGTCATAATACCAATACCGCGTATATATATCTACATAATATCAAAACTCGGATTTTAACTCGTTTAACTACGACTATTGCACAAAGTCCGTTTAATCCCTTTACGAGCCGCAATAGTGGTGGCGCCCTTTCGAGGAGCACCGCCCTACGCACTCAAGGGCATAACGCGATCGTGATAGTACGTAGTTGAACGGGCTTAATTCCATTTTCAAGGATCGGTACAAAACCCGTTGAAGCTAAACCGAGCATCGCATAATTCGTAAGGACTATTAAAGATGACCTAACGCGGAGGGAACCAATTTTGTCCCGGTCTAATTGAAAACAATTCTTGTGTCACCTTTCCAAAATCTCCGATAACGGTCTCGTAATCATGATATACGCATTATGAGTACCGAAGATCGAGTTGCATATAAATCGTGCCATATTTATATGTGATTCGATTAATTGTCGATTTTTAAACACATAAAACGAATCGAGTCATAACTCGTACAGGTGCCACTTGACCGAGTACATAAGCTACTCGATCGAATAGCACCCCAAATTTTGGGCAGTAGCCTCCTCGAGGACACACTCGACCGAGTCAGACCATGACTCGATCGAGTAGGTCCTATAGCCCAGAAAACCGAGAGCTCTTTTTATCATCCAAGCGTCGTCTTTTAAAAACCAACTTAGTCGTCACGTGTAAAGTCAATCACGTGATCTCCTTTTCAAAATACATGCATATCATTGCACATAAACAACTTTGATCGACGGTCTCACTATTAATCTTGCGTTGACGACTCCTTAGTCGTATCCGACGTATAATTAATTTAGACTCCAATTTCTCGATATGATAAGTTGGGGCAAGGCATCAGGATTTGGGATCGGGCTAACATCACGCCTAGGTCCTATATCTCCGTCCTTTGGTTAGTACACAAAATAATGCGTATTTCAATCAAAGTTCGTCCATTTACACGACTCACTGTCTAGTTCAATATTTACTATATACGGGTCCATTTCTATTTATTGGCTATCATTTTAGTTATATATTCCGTTCATTCTATGTTATTGCTCGTTGTATTGTGAATTCCGGGTTGTATTCCGCCCGTGTAACTTGTAACCGATTTATATTGCTTTTTGCTTTATTTATTTACGTTTTACTGTTTATAAATGAACCCTCGCATGCTAAATCACTTCGACAATAAATTAGATGCATTAAAATGACGTAGCTCACATTTAATTCGCATGCTTAGCTAAAACGCTGTTTGCATATCATTTCACCGAATCACTAACGCGCATATTAGAAAGTCAAACGATGTCTTAGTAGAGGCCGCTAAGTGCGGGCGGGGTTGGGTGTCCTTAGTGGGCTTCCCAACAGGTACCCTCACCCCTTACTCAGAACCTCGGTTTCCGGATGCCCGAAACCGTTGGCGCACGAGAGTCATTCTTTACACGATTACCGGTGTAGATGGTATCGGTATCGTAATGCAAAGGGACGAGCCCAATAAACTCTAAAACCGAAATGGACCATACTTTGTGTATGGTCGGTCCATGGCGATATAGAGTGGGCTCGAACGGGTCCGAACTCCCACAAAGTTCGGTGGCGACTCCATTTCGACTTAAATTTCAATTCGATCCATTCTCATATGGAGGTGCATTCGCCTACCCAAACCCACGCGTGGCCGCATCGGGGTGGACCTACGTCATGTCCACAGTTTGGCGACTCCGCTGGGGATTAACTGATGAGTGACTAACCATCGACATCCTTCGGGTGAGACTCGAATAGAAATCGTTTGACTAGTACAATACGCATTTTAGTTTTACGGTTCATGCATAACCCCTATTTTTCCCGGACCGGTACTGGTGACCGACGTCCCACTATACCACGATGTATTCTGCCTTGGATACGTTAAAGGTGTTCATAGTCGATTCGTATGAACTTTGCGGCATGTTCTAAGCTCAACTCGACTTAGGAAGTCCGTCCCGATTCTCGTCTAGACTATGAGCACTGGTATAGACCCCATTTAGACCGACCCAGACTTAGTGTAAAGCATACATGGCGTCGTTATAATGCTTGCGTGACTATGTGCTACTTGGTTTCCGAGTCGTTTTCAAAAACCGTCATTTCAAAAATATATTCAAATTTCAAAACCCGTAGGACTTATGATTTTACTCAAAATAGCCTATTTTTAGCCGGTATTCTGCCCATTTCAAAACTCGAATTTCGAACTCTCAAAACCAAGGACCGATGCACTTTCCGATTTTCTTGAAAAATCAGGCCTTTCCCCGAGTTTTCTCGGACTTTCCAAAAATAATCCTTTTCAAAACTTTCCTCCCTCTTAGGACATTCCTGTGTTTAGTAGTGTCGGGTCATGTCGTAAGTAGTCGAGGTCTTTAGCGTCGAAACTCTGTCGATCTTACATCACAAGTTTCTTCCCTATCCCAGTCCGCCTTATTAGACTAAGGCAAGGCCCACCTACGTAGGACATACTCCTACAAAGGAGGGCCCGTCTACACATATGAGTCCAAAGTCTGGGGACGTCTCACATTGACCTTCCTTCAAACAGGATTCGGCCCACCCGTCGAATCCTAAGGAAAGCCCGTCATCCACGAGTCACCCGTCTAAAAGTCTCTTTCAAGTCGTTTTTTAGTCTTTTCCCTGCTCGGGATGTACTTTTTTGGTTTCAAGGTCCGGGTTTAGTTTCTGATTGCGCGGTGTTCTTACAGCCAGACCACCGTCCACCAGACACAGTCCCAAAATGGAAGCAACTCTGAACAGTCTGAAGACCTCCGTGGATGCCATGGTCAACAAACAAACCGACATTGAGGCCCAATTAACAAAAATGAGGGCCGGTCAAGTGGCTACCGTTGCTCGTTTAGCTGCAGTGGAGCAAAGGACTCCAAATACCGGGGTTACGGAACCTCTAGCTGAACTAGTTAGCTCGGTCCGCCGATTAGAAGAACAAGTTCACTTAACTGGAAGTAACAATATCCATCGGGAGAATAGTCGGGAGTACTCCCCGGTAAGTGACAAACTGCCCGCGAACCTGAATCTCACGGGTTTACCCATGTTTGAAGGGACTGAAGACCCGTTACTACATGTACGAGCCTTCAAGGAGTTCATGGCTATTATGGGAGTGGACTCTTCTATGTTCAAAAACCTCTTTGCTACATCTCTTGAGAAACACCCAAAGGCCTGGTACTACAGGCTAGACCCAAAGAAGTTCTCGACATGGGATGATGTGGCTACGAAATTTGCTCGGAACTATGCTGATAACACCGAGATCCAAACCAAAATGCGGCCTCTAGAGGTTATGGCCCAAGAATCTAAGGAGGGCTTTACCAAATACCTCCAACGTTGGAGGGCCGAAAGTGTGAAACTGGTCAATAAGCCCAGTGAAAAGACTTTAGTGGATGCCTTTGTCAAGAACCTCCTCCCTTCCTACCGGGTCCACTTTCGGTATGCTGTCATACACAATTTCACCACTCTTACTGAAATGGGCATGAGAATTGAGGATGATCTAAGACTAGAGAGCCTGACTAAGGCCCCCTGGCAAGGGATACCAAGGGGCTTCCTCATCCACCACCAAGCCCCCGGCCGCAACCCGAAGTATCTTTGATCGGTTAATCTGTTAGATGCCTCGTCCAAAAGAAATACCCCTCCTAGGGTATTCACTGATATAGGGACTACCTATAGATATGCCTTACAAAGGCTGTCTTCAAAGGGCCTGGTCCAACCGATAGGCCCAACTCCTGAAGTCCCCGTTGAAAAACGCTCCAAAAGCTACAATGCCCAAGCCTATTGCCAATATCATCGGGGCAATGGGCATGATACCGAGAAATGTTGGAAGTTGAAGCATCTGATTCAGGATTTGATTGAGAGCGGGAAAATACCGTTACCCGGGGACAAGCCAAGCAACAAGGACAACCCCTTTAGCGCTCATGCTATCTTCACCGGTGAGGTGATCGACTGTTCTCACCTTATCTCTCCTTTCATCCCACAAATCAATGGGATATGGTTCGATGATGAGGAAGATGTGTACCTCACCAAAGGGGAAATTGTCCCCATCACCCCCGAAGAAATCCGGAGGGCTAAGTCCAATGCCTTAGCCAGTAACCACCTCACCACCGCCGGTCGTCCTTATTCAGCCACTAGCGACATCTCAGTCCCGGCAACCGTCTCTGAACCCGCCAGGACGGAAGAGGCCATTGAAGAGCCAAGCACCGATATGGCTCTTGTCAAACAATTGAAAAGAGCTCGGGTTGACCTCACTATATGGCAACTCTTGGTTAGCTCGCAAGAACATCGAGAGGCACTTACTAAGGCTCTCGATCAGATCAAGGTCGACTCCCAGGCTACCCCTACTGAAATGGTAGCCACCATCCTGCCCTACCTCAAGGGCAAGTCCAAAGAAGAAGACCCATTAGTCACTTTCTCGTATGCCGACCTACCACCATTCGGGGCCTCTCATAATCTGGCCCTATATATCATGGTAATTTGGCGGGACAAGTACCTCCCAATGACCCTACTTGACGACGGGTCTGCTGTGAATGTCCCTCTAAGGACTGCCAATACCCTCGGCATCACCGAGGCCGACTACATACCGACTGCCCACACTATCCAGGCTTTCGATGGAAGCCCAAAGGCGGTTTCTGGGGCCGTTAAGTTAGCAATTACAACGGGTCCAATTGAAAAGGAGCTAGAGTTCCAGGTGATCGATGTCACCTCCTCTTTTAATTTGCTCCTAGGAAGGCCTTGGATTCATGCTGTAAAGGCGGTGTCTTCTACTCTTCACCGAAAGGTCAAGATGCCCTTGCAAGACGGCATTATCACTCTAGAGGCAACCTTTATGACTGTGGCTAGCTGTAACGCCACGGACCGCACCGACCTTTGGGGGTTCGATTTTGTAGGGATGATTGAAGAAGAGTACCTTTTCAGGCCCTATTTCACCATGAGCATCGACACGATGCTGCAAAATTTGGGGTATTTACCGGGGGCTACCTCGAGGCCATATCTTCCAGCTGGGAAGATTATTGAAGTCCTGAATGACGGGGAATCTCGCTTCGGCTTAGGGTACACTGTGACCCCGGGAAATGTGGTCCGAGCGGGCATTGAGAAAGCTTGCAACATCATCAAGGGTACCTACTTGGGCCTTATAGCCCAAGGTTGGCTGACTATTTCGTCACAGCGGTATTCGGGGCTATTCAAGTTGGCCTGTATCAACCAACTACCACATATCCCGAGACTGAACTAGCTTGGGAATGCAACTACATTCCGGATGACATATTCGCCCTCATCCAATCTGAATACAAGGAGGGTACTGATAATGCCGAGCCCGTGCTGGGGCTCTTATTTGGGGAAGACAAGACTGTCCCGACCCCTAAGGAAGATCTGGTGAACCTGATCCTTCGAAGCAACAGGTTCGATCCTTCAAAGCTGATCTCGGAGGTCGGTGCTGATACTGGGAAAAGAGCCTGGAAGAAGACCGTCAAATGGACCGACAGCCAGGGCCGAGTCTACAAGCTGACTACCGGGGAAGGAGACATGCCGGACACCGATTCCGAGTCTGAGTCTGAGTCAGAGTCTGTATTCGAGTCTAAGGGGTCTGGTGCTAGAGTCCAAACTGTAACCCCCTTCCCTGTAGTCACTACCACTGGAGCCTCGGGGTCTGTCCCGAAACCGCTCCCAATCCCGCCTCTGACCAATGATCAGATTGCCGCTCTCTTTGAGCTATTTTCCAAATTTACCATCAATAATAACGAAAACCGTTCCAATTATTACTTGTCTTATTTTCAAATTACTTTCAATTTCAAAAATATTTTTTGCAATGACATTGAGAAACCCGATGAACAGGTGTCCTTGCCTCCGCATCTGATTGAGCAGCTAGAACAGCGGGAATCCCGAGACCCGGTAATCGAGGAAACCGAGTCTATCAATGTGGGAACAACCTTAGAGCCCCAGATGCTTAAAATAGGGTTATCTTTAGATCCCGAGGAGAGACAACAATTCACAAACCTCCTCCAAGAATTCAAGGATGTCTTCGCATGGTCCTACAAGGACATGCCGGGAAAGATCGGGAAATAGCTGAACACCGCATACCCATCGAAGATGGGTGTAAGCCGGTAAAACAGAAGCTTCGAAGAATGAAGCCCGAGTGGTCTCTCAAAGTCAAAGAAGAAGTAGACAAACAATTCAAAGCAGGCTTTATACAAGTGTCTGAATATCCAGATTGGGTTGCAAACATCGTGCCGGTACCCAAGAAGGACGGCAAGGTGCGGGTATGCGTAGATTTCCGGGACCTTAACAAGGCCAGCCCAAAAGACAATTTTCCGTTGCCACACATCGACATACTGGTGGACAACACAGCTGATCATGCCCTTCTATCATTTATGGATGGGTATGCCGGATACAACCAAATCAAGATGACAAAAGAATATATGGGTAAAACCACTTTCACCACGCCAAGGGGTACTTATTGTTATACCGTTATGCCGTTTGGGCTCATTAATGCCGGAGCCACTTATCAACGAACAGCCATGACCTTGTTACATGACATGATGCATAAGGAAGTGGAGGTTTATGTTGATGACATGATTGTTAAGTCTAAAAGCCGAGACGGGCATGTTGCTGCCCTAAGAAAATTCTTCACCCGGCTGCGTAAGTACAACATGAGGTTGAACCCTCAAAAGTGCAGTTTCGGGGTAACATCAGGCAAACTACTGGGCCATATCGTTAGCCAACGCGGCATCGAGGTCGACCCATCTAAAATCAAAGCCATCACCGAGATGCAACCACCTAAGACCGAAAAAGAAATAAGGGGGTTTCTCGGGAAAGTCCAATAGATCAGCCGATTTATTTCAAAGCTAACCATGGTGTGTGAACCCATTTTCAAGAAACTGAAGATAGGGGAATGGGTACTATGGGACGATAAATGTCAAACGGCTTTTGACAGAATCAAAGAGATCCTGTCTGCTCCGCCGGTATTTGATGGTAAGGATTCGTCACGTCCCAACCGTCAATAATACAACCGGCTAATCCTAACTAGGGTAGATAGGGTAAGTCGGGTCGAATCCACGGGGACAGTAAGAGGCGTCTAGACTAGGTCGGCCCAAATACTAGACTAAGTCAACGAGCTAAGCTAAACTAAGGAATGATAGAAGGGGAGAGAGCTAGACTAAGACTATGGCTAAGGAGAAGACAAACAAGGAAAACGGGCTAGGATTAGGTCGGGGTCAACGGGGTAACGGAATGGTCAAGGGAGAACTAGAGCGAAGGAGGTAGTAGGGTAATCTAGGTTAGTCCGGGCTCTCACAACTTAGACTCACCTAGAGGTTCCACCTAAAACCCATCTCGGCGATACACAACACAAACGGGGTTCTAGCGCGCTATGGTCCTAGGTCGAATTCGGGCTCTCGCTACTTAGACCGGCCTAGGGATCGTCCTCACCGGGCTCTCGCAACTTAGTGAGGGGACCGAACCCACAACAAACTAACACCCACAAAAGAAAGGCAAGAAAAACAAGCATTCGTACAAACTTAGTCGTTCAAGCAATTCCACAAACATGTGATATGCATCAAACAAGAGGAAACCCAAATCTTCCACCAACAACTCCAACAAAACCTTTAATCACCCAATCAACACCCTAATCACCTTACTAACCCTAGCAAGAACACTACTCTAACATAATCAAACTACAACTAACACTAACAAGAGGAATCATAAGAAACAAAACAAACATAAACAAACTAGTGAAAACTATTAACTACAATCAAAGATTGAAACTTGAATAAAATAAATAAAGATTAAGAGAAAAGGAAGAGGAGTATACCATACTAGTGAAAAGAAAGAACAAAACTTGCATTAATGAAGAAAACCCAAAACAAACATCCAAGGTTGTCAAGCTTGGTGAAGATCTTGAAGAATTCCCTTAATACAAGTACTAATCTATGATTAACTACTAATTACCGACTAATCTACACTAATCTAATCTAATCTAACCTAAAGTAGTCTAGGGTTTTAAGGATTTAGCATAAGATAACATAAGATTACAAGAGGAAGGGTATATATAGGGTTACAAGTGGAAAGGAGAAGAAAGGAGCATTCACGGACCTGAACTGGGCTCATCCCGGTCGGGATGAGTTGGTCCCAATCGGGATGGGCCATCCTTCCCGGTCGGGAAGGACCTTCCCGATCAGGATAGGCTCACAGTAGCCGTGCTTCATGTTCCCTTCATCCCGAACGGGATGAGGCCATCCCGAACAAGATGGGTCTTTGTAGGCCTCCCTTAAGAGCTCTTTGGTCCCTCCTTGCCTCTCATGGGCTTCTCGTCTATTCTCGGGACTCGGGATCGGGTCTCGGAGGCTCGGGATTGGATCCCGAGGTCTCGGGGTCGATTCCAAGGCATCGAGTCATCGTCCCTCTACTCCGTTGGCTCCAAAATGTGTATGTATCGAGTCGGAATCGCTCCAACTCTTCCAAATCGGTCTCGGGAACCTGAAACGAACTAAAGGAAGCATAAGAAGCCCCTAAACCGCTCCCAAGGAGCGATACTACAAGGAAATGGGACCAAAACACAACAAAATAGGCACTACAAACCACACTTATCAGTATTAATGGCACCTCAACCCGGTTTGCCTTTGTCGTTATACCTAACGACGACTGAGACAGCCATGGGGGCTATGCTGGCCTAGACAGTCGATTCAGAAGAACGGGCTATTTACTACATCAGTAAAAAGTTCCTAGAATATGAATGCAAGTATACAATGCTCGAGAAAACATGCGTAGCTTTAGTGTGGGCCACTAAAAAGCTACGACACTATATGCTCAGTCACGAGGTACATGTCCTGTCCAAAATGGATCCGATCAAGTACCTGTTCGAGAAGCCCATCCTCAACGGTAGGATGTCTAGGTGGACTTTAATGCTAGCTGAGTTCGACCTATACCATTAAAGGCCATCAAAGGTCGGGTAGTAGCCGAGTTCCTCGCCGACAGTCCGATATCTGAAGAAGGACATACCGATACTTGGGCTTTTCCAGATGAAGACATATTCCATACTGATACCGAAACATGGGACTTGTACTTTGACGGGGCATCCAATTTGCGAGGCTTTGGGGTCGGTATTCTCCTAATATCACCAAAAGGAGAGCACACACCGTTATCCATCAAACCGGATTTTGATGTGACTAATAACGCGGCCGAGTATGAAGCATGCATCCACGGGTTGCAAGCGGCTGCTGATTTAGGAACTCCGGGTTCACGGGGACTCGTCCCTAGTCATCAATCAAACCCTTCAAAAATGGAAAACTCGGAATGCCAATCTCGTGGCTTACCAAGCGCGAGTAAGGGTTCTAGAGAAGCAATTCCGGAAGGTAGAATATATCTACCTCCCACGTGAAGAAAATCAGTTCGCGGATGCACTTTCCAAACTGGCGTCCTTACTAAACATTCCGGAACATATGGCCAGTATGCCAATCTGTGTCGAAAGACGGTCCGAGCCGGCATATGTCAACGCCATTCAAGATATCGAGATCACTGTTCCAGAACCCTGGTATCAGGCTGTCCTAACTTATTTGACTACGGGAGAATATCCCCCGGGAACTGAAAGTCGGGCCAAGAAAGCCCTGCGAAGACTGGCCACCCAATTCATTCGTACGGACGACGGTCAGTTATACAAAAAGACGGCACAGGGGACTTTACTCTTATTTATCGACAAAACACAGGCCGAAAAAGTGATGACCGAAGTACACGACGGTGAAAATGGTCCGCATATGAACGCCCATATGCTAGCCCGAAAAATCATGAGGCTGGGATACTACTGGAACAGTATGGAGACCGACTGTCAATCATATGTCAAACACTGCCATAATTGTCAAATTTTTGGCAATGTTCAACACATGTCGTTGTCTCTACTGTACACCATGACCTCGCCATGGCCATTTTCGACATGGGGTATTGACATAATTGGGAAAGTGAACCCTTCCGGGACGGGAGGTCACTGTTTTATTTTGGTGGCTATCGACTATTTCACCAAATGGGGAAGCTGAGTCATATCGTGTCTTGAACGCCAAGCACGTAGCCAAATTTATCCAGAATAAAATCATATGCCGGTACGGGATCCCACACGAGTTTATCAGTGATCACGGGACCCACTTCCAAGCCGAAACCGCTACTTTGCTAGCGAAATACAAAATCCAAAGGCATACATCTTCGCCTTACCGTCCCCAAACAAATGGAGCGGTGGAGGCTGCTAATAAGACAATTGTCACCATACTTAAAAAGATGGCTGATAATTATCGGGACTGGCCCGAAAAAATACCCTTCGCCCTATGGGGGTACCGGACGTCGATTCGTACTGCAACCGGGGCAACTCCATATTATTTGACGTATAGCATGGAGGCAGTCCAGCCGGTCGAATTAGAAATACCGTCTCTCCGAATTTACTAGAGAGCCAAGTACCTGAAGCAGATTGGGTTCAAGCTCGATATGACTCGTTGGTTCTTTTGGACGAACGACGGTCTCGGGCTCTCAATAACATCCAAATATACCAAAAGAGAATCAAACGGGCCTTTAACAAGAGAGTCAGGCCCAGGAACATCAAAGAGGGGGATTTGGTCCTAAAATCGGTTCGTGCCTTATTACCGGTTGACCCAAGAGGAAAATTCAAACCTAATTGGGATGGGTCGTACCTAGTCAAGAAGGTTCTATCAGGAGGAGCAGTAATGCTGACAGACCTGGACGGGAATGAATTCGTCAACCCGACCAACTTGGACCAGCTGAAAAAGCTACTACCCCTAAACCTTATCTCAATGTCATTTGCAAAATTTATTTAAAAGCATTCTTTTCAAAACTTATAAGCAAGTCAATAAGTTAGGATATTTATCCTACTGTCGCACATCTTGAACTCATAGTCTTGGTGTATTTCGAAATTGCAAAAAAATCTACGCCCGAACTACGTTTGGTTTGATTCCACTAACTGTGGATACGTAGGCAGCCCCTAAAAAGGGCAGAACCACCGCAATAACGAAAAAGAGAGGAACGGCTTCACTAATATAATACTTTTATTATTCCAAAAAAAAAACCGATAAACTCGATAATTCAAAATTACAAAAAAGCCACGAAAAGCCACAAAAAAAAACAAAAAACAACACACACGCAACAAAAATAGTAATAATATCCAAATAATAATAATAGAGACTAGTATCTGGGCATCTTGCCCTTGCCTTTGTCTTTCGGGTCATGAGGGGCCCGAGGACGTCGAGGTGGGAGTGGGCGTTCCCAGATGACAAGGGGAACCTCCTTGCTCGAGTCCTCTTCTTCGACAGAGGATCTTCAGTTATGGTCACAGGCCCAAGTCGAGCCCGTACGTGCTCCGGCAGCCTATCCCTAGGACCAAGTCGGTCCTGAACTGATGGTCTAGGCCCTAGTCTTCTCTCCAAGTCTGTCTGGGGGCTTACCTCCCCCCGAGCACCTCTAGCATTGGACCCCCCAGTTCGAGTCCTGGCTCCTCCTCTCTGACCCGACACTAGACGGACTATCGGGGCTGGAGTCTCCCCTTCAGCAAAGAAGTCCCTGTTATCTTTGACTTTCTCTCGCCGAAGCAGGTCGAAGGCTTCATCAACCTTTAGGGCGGCGCGAGCTTCGGCAGTCTCCGCTTTGGTCCACCTCTCATAAGAATGGGACACTCAGATTGAATGAAGCGACTTGGGAACGGACCAAGTAACTCGGGTATACCACCTCTGAACCCAAGTGTCGGACATAACATCGGTCAGCTGGGTAGGTTCACTCACAACTGCCTCGTTCTCCGGAATGCGCTGAGTCCACCCATACTGCCTGAGTATGCGGCCAGGATAGAGGTGAACTGTCTGGCTAAGGGACAAGATCACCTGGTAGCGTGCCTTATCTCTGGGCGCCAAACCCGTCCAGGAATAAATGGGCCACCATGGAACCACCCATCGAATCAGCCGACCGCGATGGAATGATAATTCTTCCTTCCAGTATTTCTTGGTAATAAGGCAGGATAAGTCGGTAGGTCGTCTCCTTGTCATCACTTGGTTGAACCAATATTGACTCGGGTTGGGAAGAGGCTCGATCATTGATAACCTCTCAAATAGCCAGAGTTGAAAAGAAAAACAACACTCATGAGATTCCGGGACAATTTAGACGACCGCCTAGGGGCACTCGATCGAGTGCCGGGATCACTCGATCAAGTGACACCCTTAAAACAAGGTAGTAGACCCCTTTACGAGGGCACTCGATCGAGTGCCAGGGTGACTCGGTCGAGTGCCCCCTGTAGTAGTATATCGCAAAAAAAAAAATTGAAAAAAAAAAAAGATCGAAAAGCTCTGAATAATTTCCCCCGTGATCAACCACGCGGGACTATATTCCGTCTCCATAAGGTCGGCAATGACGAGAAGACGAACGCTGCCCATACAAGACAGCAGGTCCAGATAGCCTTCAAAGGCGTACACATGAAGCATACAAAAAGCGAACGCCCTGCGGCTATGAATGGGCGAAACCCGGACGTCGTACGGGTTCATGAATTTCTCAGCCAAAGCAAGCAGAAAAACGGTATCCCCCTCGAGCATGCGGGATACTTCAGCATGGGAGAGCCCCAAAAACTCCCGTAATTTCCTCCTGGGGTCCCGAACTAAGAAGGGGACGGCAGGACGGAGCAGTGGGTTCCACCCTCCTATGGCAGCAATTTCCTCTGGGAGAGGACAAATTTCGCCCCGAGGAAAGGCGAAAACATGGTAAGTGTCGTCCCAGTAGGACAGACACGCATCAAGAAAGTGGCGGTCCACGTGCATCTGGCAGAACGTGAACAATTGAAAAATACCAGACTGCTTTAGGGCTACCTTACTCGCATCCCTGAAGCGGTAGGACCAAACTTGCAACATGTCGGTCAGGTGCTCAATACCCATATTTGAATTTCTTGAAAGAGATGAATTTTTCTTGAGGAGAAGAAGAAGTTTTGAGGGTTGTGACAAAGAAGAAACCGGGATGATGTATTTATAACATCAAAGCCCTGGTAAGTCCCCTGCAGCTGTGCCTCCTTGGTCCAAGCGGGCCTAGGCATACAGGCCTGACTCTTGTCTCTTCCCCACAAACCCAGGAATTTAGTCATCCCGAGCAGTCTGTCAAAATTCAAAAAAATCTATTCCATTTTTTTCAAAAAAAAAATTTCATCCAAATTTTTTTTATTCCCCAACGCGAGTCGTGTTTTGCCTAAATGTTGCATGCAAACCTTTATGTAACTGATACAGGTACAACTCGAGGCTTCAGATGCAAGCCCGCACAGTTCATATATCTCCCCAGCGGAAAGTCTAAAGACGACATTCCCACCAATTTAGCACGGGATGGGTCGACATACAGGCACATATCCGGGACTTATGCGACAAGTCCGATTCCCCACAGAGGCATTATCCGCAGCTCAGGTATAACTTCTATCTTATGGCTGGCGAGCCCTTTACGCGAGTCTAATGGACTATAAACGACCCGCTCGGAAGTCTACCAGGTCTTAATTGACTTGGTAGCTACTCTGACTTTCGCCCTGTCCAAGTCTCAGTCAGAGTGGGGGCTCTGTAGACACCCGCATTTTGACTGCCAGGGGTCTATGGTAGTTTCCAAAAAACGCCCGATGATGATCGGACGCTAACGTGCTCTAACGCGCTCAGATACGGGCTCGAAATCAATAATGTCAGGCATGGGCTTTTAACGGGATACAAATCACCCAAAACCAACCTCAAATTCAGGCCCAGTGGGTCGTTCCGAGTAAAATGGGACTAATTTGGGCCAAAACCGACACCAAAAATAAAACCCGTCTTTTAGCGACCGGGTCAAAACTCGGTCAAAGACGAACTCGACACACAAAAACAACCTGGTGCATTTCTAGAAACTTGCGCCAAATAGCAAAATTCAAAAAATAATCAAAATCAATCAAGGTCAACCATTTCCTAAAATGGTGCGTCCTAATTGATCCACTCGGTCGAGTGGAGCCTCAAAAAATGGACCAGATTCATTTTCAAAGGCACTCGACCGAGTGCACTAGGGCCACTCGATCGAGTGACCCTAGGTCGTGGG
Organism: Agrostemma githago; assembly: GCA_958450325.1. Taxonomy (NCBI): domain Eukaryota; kingdom Viridiplantae; phylum Streptophyta; class Magnoliopsida; order Caryophyllales; family Caryophyllaceae; genus Agrostemma; species Agrostemma githago. Next base: position 30,464,629 of record OY288254.1, on the reverse strand, counting down.
GTTCTTCTATAAATACCCCGTCAACTCATCACATTTCGAGGACACTTTTTGGGATCACACTTTTCAGCCAACTTACACATGCAAAACACCCTACATTTCTAACCCTAAGTCCCTCATCCTAATACACTACAACCCTAAGCAAATCCATACATGAACCGAGCCATACATACACACCATCAACGCTTCCTACGTATCTCGACGTTCCCGCACCGTTGCCGCCATTTGACGAACCGTATCCCGAGAAGCAAGAGCATGTAGGTTGAGGGTGTAACATTCCACACCGACCTCTCCTTTCTCTTTCGTTTTCTTTTTTTATTTATGTTTATGTATCTATATATTATAATTATGTCGATAGTAACGACAATATTACTGTAGACACCCACATTTTGACCGCCAGGTGTCTATAGTAGGTCCCGCCAAACACCCGATGATGATAGGACGCGAACATGCTTTAATGGACTCGGATATGGGCTCGAAATCATGGACATTTGGCTTAGGCGTATTACGGAGTACATATCTTACGAAACCAACCTCAAATCCAGGCCCGGTGGGTCGTTTCGAGTCAAATGAGACTAATTTGGGTCGATTCCGGCACCAGGGGTAAAACCGTCTTTTTACGACCAAGTCAAAACCCGGTCAAAAATATTCTCGAGACACACGAGTCAGCAGTGACACCTCACACGGCTGATTCGGTCTCAAACCCCACAAAAATCAGCTTTCAAAAAGTATTAAACAAATCCGTTTAAGGATAGAATTCGATGTCAAGTAGGAATTCTATCCGGAAACCGAATCAGACACCGACCGAGCTCCAAATACTCGGCCAAAACCCCCCAACCAGCTGAGATCCTTGCTTCCCGACCAAGCAACGGACTCCTCATTCCTTTCAACTTCTCGCGTTTCCTATCCAAACCGGTATTTCTTGTTGTTCAAGCAGGATACCTCTCCTAAACCTCCACTCCTATAAATAGGACCCTCCATTCAACACAAAAACAACATCAATAATCCCGACACATTCACACACATCATAGATCTATTACCCACACATCCTCGATATTTAGTAAAAATAAATCAAAGCAAATCCCGACATACTTCCGAAGAAGCCTCGAAATACCGACGAACTCGACCCCACCATCCGGCCGAATCCGTCACCTCACACATAAAAAAACGCACCAAACCGACACCTTAACTCATCCCGCCTCATCTCGACGCTCCCGTGCCTAAGCCACCGTCCGACGAGCCTTATACCGAGAAAACGAAGCATGTAGGTTGAGGGTGTAAATCAAACCCGATTCTTCTCTTTTCTCTCCCTCTTTCTCACGTTTTTTTTTTGTCGTCGGTCTTTTCGTATTTTAATATGGGTCGTTCGTCACATATTTTTTATTTCTAATAATCGATATTATAAAACTATTTTTCATATAACGTTCTTAAAATACGATACCGATTCTCTAATCGAATATCGTATCCACAAGAACTAAATTAATTAATTCTCGTTGATGCTAATAAAATCATTACCTTTTTTTAAAACAAAATTCGATGATTTTAAACGCGGAGAGAATTTACATTTTTTTTTTTCGTTCAAAATTCTTTTTTTTTTTCACTTTTCGTTCAAAACAATTTTTTTTAAACTCTTTCTAAAATCATTCTAACTATTCGATATCGATTTCATAATCGAATATCGAATACGACGAATATCGAAAATATAAATCGAGTATAAATTAATCCATATTTGTACGCGATTTGTAAAAATTAACGATTTTTCGACAAACAAAAAAAACCGGCAGACCATCACGTGGGTCGCGCGCCTGTCAGGCGACCCGCGCGGCGGCCTGGTTCGCCGGGCCTTCTTTTTTTCGTTTCCTCGCATTTCTATTTTTTATTCTTTTCGAAGCTTACATAAAAAGCGACTTTCGCGACATATTTCGATAAATACTCTTTTTTCGACCTCGGTCAACACGTGTTAATCCATCACGTGTCATTAAAACTTTTTCGAATCATGCATATTATTTATTTACGTCTTTATTTGATTTATTCAATCGTTACTAACTCGTTTTCTCGTGTTTGTAGCTTTTTATTTGTTTTTTTATTGTTTTATCAGACTTAAACGACTTCACATGCTAAAATAACTTTGACGTTATTAGTTTAACATGCATTAAACGACTTAGCAACCCATTTATTTATTTTTCTCACATGCTTAGGAAAATACTCTTGCATATCATTCAACCGTCGAACTAACACGTGTACATAAAAAACGAACGATATCTTAGTAAAGGCCGCTAAGTGCGGGCGGGGTTGGGTGTTCTTAGTGAACTTCCCAACACGTACCCTCACCCCTTACTCAGAACCATGGTTTCCGGATTTCCGAATCCATTGGCAACAAGAGTCATTCAATAAACGATATCCGATAATGTCGTTATCGGTATCGTAATGCAAAGGGACGAGCCCAATAAACTCTGACATCGGAAATGGGCCGTATTTTGTATACGGCCCACTACGACATAGAGTGGGCTCGAATGGTTCCGAATAACCACAAAATTCGGTGGCGACTCCTACTTCGATTTAAATTTCAATTTGACCATCTCATATGGAGATTCATTCGCCTCCCCAAACCCGCGCGTGGCCGCGTCGGGGTGGACCTATGTCATGTCCACAATTTGGCGACTCCGCTGGGGATCAACTGATGAGTCACTTACCATCGGCATCCCTAGGGTGAGACTCGAAAAGAAATCGTTCGAATAGTAATGTACACGCTTTAGTTCAATGGGTCATGCATAACCCAATCTTTCCCGGGCCGGTTACTTGTGACCGAAGTCCCACTATACCACGGTGCGTTCCTAAATGGGCGCACTAAAGACTTCGATGGCGGAACTCGCATGGGTTTTACGGCAGGTTCTAAGACCAACTCGGCTTAGGAAGACCGTCCTGATTTGCGAGAAAGCTATCGTCGTTGGTATAGACCCTATTCGACCGACCGAGACTTAGACTAAGGGCATACATGGCGTCATTATACTGTTTCCGTGACTACGTGCTACTTGATCCATGTCTCGTCTTTTCAAAACCATGGTTTTCAAAAACTTGCATCTTTTTCGAAAACTATCCATTTTTCAAAACCCGGAAAGCTACCAAATTTAGGACTTATGATTTTGACTCAAAATAGCCTATTTTCTAGCTGGTATGCTGCCCAAACTTTTCCAAATATTTCGAAATCTCGGCCCGATAAACTTTTTTTTCGATTTTCCAAAAAAATCGGGCCTTCCTATCCGACCTTGCTCGGTTTTTTTTTTCAAATCCAAATTCCCTTTTCAAAGCTTTCTTCTTAGGACTTCCCGTATTTAGCAGTGTCGGGTCTTGTCGTAAGTCGTTAGAGTCCATAGCGTCGAAACTCCGTCGATCTTACATCACGGGTTTCTACCTCATCCCAGTCCGCCTTATTTGTCAAGGCGCGGCCCACCTACGTAGGACAAACTCCTACAAAGGGAAGCCCATTTACACAATCGAGTCCAAAGTCTGGGGATTTCACACACGGATCTTCCTCCGAACGGGACTAGGCCCACTTTGCCAAATCCTAAGAAAGACCTACCATTCACGAGTCACCCGTCTAGGGGTTGGTCTTCAGTCCCACTCGGGGGGCTACCTTTCAGCATAGCGATCAACCACGGTTGCTCTAAGGGTCATGTCTTACACGTGTATCACGTACCCCACTTTTGAGTCACTTAGATGTCACACCATCTGAGTCTTTAGTCTAACTCGGGGGCTGTCCTCCACCCGAGCAGTCAACCACGGTCACCTTAAGGGGTACTTTACACCGGTGTCCTTATGATGCCTTCTCCAAGTCGAACCTATGCTACGAACACTCGAGTCACCTAGGGTTAGGTCATCACGGTTGGTCCGAGCACGCGACACGGTCAAACACGGTCGCCCCCATTTTCGGATTCACCCTTATGTAGCTCGAGTCCAATTCGCGGTCGTTACTTTGTCTAGGTCAATGTTCGAGTATCCCGATCCCAGAGCCTTTGTCATCCCGTCATCCCGGGTCATGTCTAGTTCGACTCCTTCTCTTGCACCTGCGCAAAACCAAGCTTAGGCGAGTTTTAACACCTGTCGCCTCTTCCTACCAGGGACCCAATCAACGAGACACTACCTAACCACGACAAAGCCCGCGCTATCGAGAAAGGGGATATCCAAGGAAGCATGCTTATGCTATCTTGTTCCATTAACAGTATCTTCTCAAAAATCATTACCGCTCTAGATAACCTGGGTTCCAGGATAGCCACCATCGAAGAGGATCTTTCAAGAGCCCAATCCCGTCTAACACAACTAGAAACGGTAAGGCAGTCAATCATCCAACCAGGCCATTTAAGGAGTAAGGACTCTTATGAAACCACCCGATACCCCCAGGATGGCAAGACCGAGAGAGGTAATCCACAATTCACCTCTCCGAAAATCAAGAACCAGTCAAAGGTAAGGACATTTACCCACTTGGATATGTCCTACACTGTCGTTTTCCGAAGGTTGGTTTCGAAGGGCCTAATATTACCCCTAGGCCCAACAGCCGACTTACCCTTGGAAAGACGCTCCAAATAATGGAACGCGGAGCGTTACTGCGAATTCCACAGAGGGAGGGGACACGATACAGAGCAGTGTTGGAAACTGAAACACCTTATCCAAGATTCCTTCGATACCGGGAAAACACCCGTCATGGAAACGTTGTCGCTTGCAAAGCCCCTCATGGACTACACAGGGCCCGGTGACCAAAGCATCCAATCTACCTCCAATGCATCCAAGAGTCCGGATTTGATTTAAGTCCGAGTCTGAGTCCGAGTCTAGGATATATTATTTATTCCAAAGTTAGAATCAGAGTCAATTGTATTCTGTCATCTTTCCAAAATTCAATAAAATCAGCTTTTCTTTTTTCTCATATATACTTTCCTTATGTGTTTCCGAGAACATGATGAACATCGTCATACACTGTGAGCACATGCACGTGACTATTACAGGCACATCTATAATGACTGTAGGAAATTGAGACCCGTGTTTTCCTTTACCTGTTCCATGTCTGACGTAGAAAGCCACATAACCACCCTTAGTAGGAGCGGTATCGAATCCTATGACAAACCTAGGTGGTCTCCTAGTTTGGGTCCAAGACGGGAGGCAAGCCCATTTCCCACAATAAACACCCATCCAATAAGACTAGCCAGTCCCTACCTTAGGTGTTAGTCTGACCGACAAAAAAAACTGGACGAAAAAAATCAAAAGTCCAAAAAAAAAACTGGACGAAAAGAAATCAAAAGTCCAGGAAAGAAGCAAAAGGCCAAAACAGAAACAGGCCTTATCAAAAAAGGAGAGGCCCCCCATGACCGAGGTTAAACGGTCAATCCAAATGAAGAATCCCATGACCGGGGCTAAGAGGTCAACCCAAAGAATTCAAAAACCCATGACCGTTGTTAACGATCAACTCAAGTGAAACGGTCAATTCAAAATTATCAAAACCCTTATCGTCATATAGGGGAGCAACAATCAAGCTGGTCAGCTAACACCACATTTAGCCTTCCCACATTACAACCCTCAAGACCTTCCCGAGACCTAGGCTAGAGACAGCTCGGATTTTTGAGGATTCAAGCTCCATAGGATACCCTAACCATTAGGGCCAGACATGGAAATCAGATCCCGCATTATCAAACCTACCCCGATCGAAGTTCGAGTCATTATTACTCGACTTCCCCCTTTCCTACCACATTACAATACCTTACCCTCGAAGACTTAGCTCCACAAAATCGAGCTCCAGATTTCGAATCATCAAAGCCACTTACTTCCTAGCATCACATTTCCAAAAACATCTAAACCAGTTACCAACCCCAAACACGGGAATTCAACTTGCGGTCGGCATAGAACATGCCCAAATAGTTCACGCCACCCCTGGGGGCTACCCCGGAAAATGCTCACAGTCACAGGATCAACATCCTAACCATTCTAGTCCTTTGATCAAGACATCATTGGGAATGCACCTAGCCTACACCATTGCTATGGCTAGTTACACACAAAGCCCTAATAAACTAGGCACCGTAATACATTTTTCAACACTGAACTACGGCTTGGTTTGATTTCACTACACGTGAATATGTAGGCAGCCTTTCAAAAGAGGCACAACCACCCACATTGACACTCATTCAAAAGCACCATCATTCCGGTCACGACACTGTCATGTTCTAAACAGTTAGCTTTGTCATCCTGGGGGCTTCTCCTAGGCAGAAGTTCTCCATCCACTCACATAATCCAAAGACATTCAAGAACTAGCCTCCTTTCTATAGTGTGTCGTAGTACTCGGCTTAGTCGAAGACGAGAATCTGTCAGGACTCGAAGCAATACCTACTTTGGGAATATGCCCCGAAACCAAAAAAAAAATTCAAAAGAACACCAGTCTACGACGTTGCTACCACAAAGCCCAATCGTACGGAAACAGTCTCATAACATATCTTTCCCGTTCCGAGGATCCGACCATGTTGCCACTCGCCTAGGCTACGGAATAGCGCAACTTAAGAGTCTTGTCATCTTAGGTGGCCCATCCCCTACCGAGTCACGGTCTAACCTTTAGAGAGTCAAAGTCGTGTCTGTCAACTCGTCCTCTCGCGTCCAGAGTCGAGTCGGTCGGTATATCTCTCTCTTCAAATTCTCATTTTAATATTTGCAAAACTTAGCCATTTGAGAAAATCCCTTTCCTAGTCATCACAGGAACAGGAATTTTTATCACACTTCATCTAGGCATACAGGCCTAACCAGAGGATTTTAGAAGTCTGTGTCAGAATCTAATCGGGAATCAAGTCATCCCAAACATTCTAATTTCCAAAAAAATTCAAAAATTTTCAGCGTTTTCAAAAATTTTCAAAAAAATTTCAGCATTTTCTTTTCAAAAATCAATCAAAAATCATTTCTTCCCCAGCGTGAGTCGGTGTTTTGCCTAAATATTACATGCAGTTTGTTATGTACAGACAGGTGCATCCAAGACTCCCAAGGAATTCTCAAAAATTCTCCAGTGGAACAGCACAGGCGACATTTTTCGGATGTATTTGTAAACAGGCACACCCATAGCCTCCAATGAAGGCACCCGCGCAATTCTAAGATAGGACGTGTCTGTAAACAGGTACACCCATTGCCTTCAATGAAGGCACCCGCGTAATTCTAAGATGGGACGTGTCTGTAAACAGACACACCCATAGCCTCCAAGGCAAGCTCCCGCGCAATTCCAAGATGGGATTGTCTTTAAACAGACATACCCAAGACTTTTTAAGAAAAGTCCCCGCGACATTATTGACATCTATCCAGGTATGATTTCTATCTTATGGCTGGCGAGCCCTTCACGCAAGTCTAATGGACTCTAAACGACCCGATCGGAAGTCTCCCAGGTCTTAATCCTCGATTGGCCTGGTAGGTACTCTAACTTTCACCTTGTCCAAGCCTCAGTCAGAGTGGGGGCTCTGTAGACACCCACATTTTGACCGCCAGGTGTCTATAGTAGGTCCCGCCAAACACCCGATGATGATAGGACGCGAACATGCTTTAATGGACTCGGATATGGGCTCGAAATCATGGACATTTGGCTTAGGCTTATTACGGAGTACATATCTTACAAAACCAACCTCAAATCCAGGCCCAGTGGGTCGTTTCGAGTCAAATGAGACTAATTTGGGTCGACCGGCACCAGGGGTAAAACCGTCTTTTTACGACCAAGTCAAAACCCGGTCAAAAATATTCTCGAGACACACGAATCAGCCGTGACACCTCACACGGCTGATTCGGTCTCAAACCCCACAAAAATGAGCTTTCAAAAAGTATTAAACAAATCCGTTTTAAGGATAGAATTCGATCTCAAGTAGGAATTCTATCCGGAAACCGAATCAGACACCGACCGAGCTCCAAATACTCGGCCAAAACTGTAACACCCCCATTTACGTAGGAGCCTTACCAGACATTCCCAAGTAAATAAGGACGTTACTATCTCGGTTCCCCGAGGTAGTAGCTGATTACAATAGAATATGAAATGTCAAAATGGCCACATGATTTAGACATTACAACTCATTAACTATTACAACTCTGGTTATACAGCGGAAGCTACACCTTCTACAAAAACGGGAATGCCTATACATTCACCCGTACTACGTCTGGACTCATAAGTCGCGCTCACCCCAATCCCGTACATGTATCCCAGCATCCAAACACATCATATTATACATAACCTGCATTATAGACTGCTCCCCAATTGATCGGAAATATCAATCAGAACATCACAGACACGTCAGACATACACACCAGGTCAGTTTACGATAACATTAAATAACATCAGTACAACCAACATCACAAACATCAGTATCAGTATCATCATCATCATTCCTATTATCTATCGCGACCGTAGTCACGCCCCGTCAGTCCGAGTGTCCACACCCCTCCTAGGCTCTCCTAGAAGGAAACATTAGGGAAGGTCCCGAGATCAACCGGGCCTAGCTAGTCCTTGCTAGCTTCTCTCAATTGGCACACAGCCAAAATTTCAATAGGCACACAGCCTCAATCTCAATAGGCACACAGCCTTAATCTCAATAGGCACACAGCCTCAATATCAATATCATCATTATACCATTATATATCATAGAACATGCATACATACAACGTAAACTGAGTAAGGATAACCTTACCTAGTTAGCAAGTCACCACCACATCGGTAGTAGTATTCACCACGAAAACTCGTCAAAATCCAATCCTAGTAAAATATTGTATACTTTAATTAATATCGAACCTAACGTAGTTACTGTAAAAGAAACAGATATCAACCCAACTAGATGATTAAATGAAACCGACCCGACCTAACTAAACTAAAATATGAAGACCGACCAAACCTAGCCAAAATATAAGATAAAACCGACCTGAACTAACCAACTATAACACCAACCATACATACTAGCAATATATAACACGACAACAACAACAAACTTCACCCCGACTTCACCAACAGCCCGACGGCAATAATAACACCACCACAACGTCAACATCCGCAGTCCCAACAATAACCACAGCCCGACATCCACAACGGCTAATTACTTTGTCTAAGGCTCATGAAACACAACAGAAAATGGAGAAATAGAGGAATGACGCCAGAGGCAACGAATCGGTACGAACCTTACAAATACTTATACCACCACGACCACCATTGATGATGTTGTTCACGTTCATAACCACCTACCCACGTGTAGTGTAATAACTATCACACACTCTATCCCGAGTCCCTTACGCGAATTGAAAGACGGGGACAACGAATGAATTGAAAGGGAGTATGAGATGATGGTGCGGTGTGCGGTTTTGGGTATGGAATTGGCATCTGCAAGTTAAAAGGTGAAGAGGTGGTGTGCATCATCCACGATGCTAATAGGTTAATCTAAATACTCTAGGTTAATAAATAAATGGGTAGGTTATACGTGCTTACTAAATGGGCTATTAGATTATACGGGTAATAAGTTTGGTTATTAGATTATTGATGGGAGTTGACTAAGTGCCACGGGTCGCCCGCCTGTGGCACCCTGGAATAATTCGCCCCCAGGGTGAACTGAGGGTTGCCCAGCAGGCCCGCCCTGCAAAAGACTACTGAAAGCACTCCAAGGCTTGCGCCTGCTCGGCAAGGTCTTGCTGTCAGCCGAGCAGGGCCACCAAGTCCTCTGCGTGCTGGTTTCCAGGGTGTCCAAACCCCCAGTGCAGTCAGGGAAAGCTGAGGACCCATCCGTCATTCTGCCTAAGGTAAAAGAGAATGGGTGGACGAAACAGATCCACGTGTCACTCCGCTAACCACCCATTCTCCCACTCTTTTCCATCTCCTCCTCTCTCTTGTGGGAAGGTATATATACCCATCCATTTCCCACTTGAGAGGGGTTGGATTTTCTCTCTCTAGACTCACTCCTAAAAAATGCCGCCTAGTTCCTCACGAGCTAGGTTCATCAAGGCATTTCACGGACTAACTTAGGCATCGGAGAGGGTTCCCTCGGACAACCTCCGGGGCCCTGTGCGTTCATTGTGCAGGGAGCAGGCCAACTCCGCCGGGAAGGTCCGATCATAGGAGAAGGAGAAAGGAGAGGTTGAAGGAAATTAAACGATCCACTACTTATCAACATTCCGATTACACGACCCGGATCCAAGACCGGGTTAATTGTTTCCGTGACCGGAATAATTTGGCGCCGTCTGTGGGGAAGAGTAGGTTGTACCCACGAAATTACCCACAAAATCAACCATTCTCAAACGCGAAATTAACAAATTAACCAATTACAATCAAACATGCCCGAAATTTTCGACACCAGCTCTGTGGCAAATCCACCTAATGCTCCCCGTTATGGCATGCCGCCGGAAGTAACCCCCGCCGCCACGATTCCAGGCATGGGGCGAGCTAGTCTTCAGGGAGCACCGGATCAAGGAGTAGTTGCCATGGCAGGGCAGGGGGCACATGCGGGGCAAACTTTAAACCTCACCCCTGCCCAGATGGCGCAGACCGCGGCGTTCTTCTCAGCAATGTTGAATCAGAAATTTACCCCGGACGATCTGGTAGGCAGGGTCGCCACGACCCCCAGGTTGCTCCACTTTGAAAGTGGAGAAGGAACCGGGGGTACGAAGTGGACCGCCGCCAGAAATGTTTAGAGAAAGGCCAGGAAGACGGCTCAGGCGTATGCGCAGGTGCAAAGGCGAATCACAGAAACCCGTCAGCAGCCGCCTGCGCAGCAAGGGGTCGCAGGTCTTGAGGAGGCATTCTCCATTCATACCACCGAATCCACGGCCGCTCGTGAAAGAGGGGGTTTATCCCAAGACCTGAGGAATCGAATGAGGCACAAGGAGCCGGTGTCCAAGCGCCTGGGGGAGAAACAGGGAGATGTGTTCTTCAGGCTGACACCGGTCGAGGAAGTACCGCCTGCGCCGGGCCTGTCTCAGAGCTTGCAATCTAGGCTTAACAATGGCCAGCCTCTGAGGTCCAGGCATCGCCAGGGTGATAACCTCGAGCCTGCTCAGAAGAAGCGCTCACGGTATCATTCCCCTCCTAAAGACGACGAAGCGATAAGCAGGCACCCACCTAGGTACCGCTCCCCTGAAAGTAGGAGACCGACCCCTGACAGAAGGGATGACCACGGTCACTATTCAGGCACGAGCAGGTCGAGAATGGTGGGCAGGCCAACCAAGACCCCGCTTCATCCTGAGGTTCAGGCGTATCCAATCCCAAAGATTAAAATGCCCTCTGTCAAGTTCGACGGCACAACTGACCCAGAGGATCATTTGGCGGCTTACGAGAGCCATATGGGCATGTACGACGCCGATGACGCGGTCTGGTGCAAAATTTTTCCAACCACCCTGGTAGGTCTGGCCCAGGGCTGGTTCAGGGATTTGCCGCAAGAGTCGATATGTTTCTTCATAGAGCTGGCAGAGGCCTTCCTCGACCAGTATGCAGGGAACAAGAGGCGCCGTCTCACTCGGTTCGACCTAATGACTCTCAGGCAAAAGAAGGGTGAGTCTGTCAGGGAGTACCTAAAAAGGTTCGACCTGTCCTTCCAGCAGGTCAAGGAGATAGACGATGCGACAGGGACGTACGCATTAACCAACTCACTACTCCCTGGAGAGATGAAGAACCAATTGATCAGGGCTCAGCCAGAAACTCTGGCCAAAGCCAGGAAAATCGCTGAAGGGTTCATGTTGCAGGAGGAGTTCCATAGCCTGTCGGATACCCCCGCAGGCCCCACCAGGCAGCAGGGGGGACCGCAGGGTGGACGTGCCAGGAATGAGCCTGGAAGGCAGAGAGCCGAGGAAGGGGATACCCCCAGGAAAGAACGCACTGTCTACCAGCCCAGGTTCGACAGTTACACAGCCCTCACCAAATCCAGGGCATAGATCTTCGAACTGGAAAAGGAGACTGCTAAGTGGAATCGCCTGAGCAAACCGCGTAGTCCAAAAGGGGACCCCAAGAAATTCTGCACCTTCCACGATTGCGTAGGCCACACCACCGAAGAGTGTCGACACCTGAAGGACGAAATCGAGAAGCTGATCAGGAATGGCTGGTTGGCCAACTACGCAGCGAGGAATAAATCTCAAAAAGAAGCGCCTGAAAAGCCTAAGGGCTCGGTACAGAACCGCCTGATAATCCATGTGATATCAGGGGACGCAGAAGGCCAAATCAGCCGAAGAGGTCAGAAAAGGCAATTCGTGAGCTGAGGAACCAAATCTGCTACGCTGAAAGAGCAGGAAGCCCGAAGGGAGTAACGCTGAGCATCACCCCTGAGGATGCAGGGCGGGTGGTGTATTCCCACAGCGATCCCTTGGTGCTATCCTTGGAAATCAGCAACCATATTGTGCGGAGATGCATGGTGGACACCGGTGCATACACAAACCTGCTGTACAAAGACGCCTTCGACAAAATGGGCCTGGAGAAAAGGACCCTACGACCTGCCCCTGGATCATTATATGGGTTCAGCGGGGTAAGCGTACTGCCCATGGGGATCATAGACCTACGTGTAACATTTGGGGAGGGGGCTACTGCCAGAAATGTCAGGGCATCATTCGTTGTAGTGGATGCGAGGTCTGCTTACAACGCCCTAATCGGCAGGGCCACCCTGGACGAGATTGAGGCAGCCATATCAATCAGGGCCCTCACTATAGCCTATGTTACTGATTTTGGCCTAGAAGGAAAAGTGCACGGAGACCAGGAGTCGGCCAGGCAGTGCTATTCCGTGGCCCTGCAAACTCACGAAAGTGAAAGAAAAAGAAAGAGAAAAGCTGACAGTTCCCCTAGCAGGGAGGGCGAGATTCCAGCCGGTAATCAGGCGTCAGACCACCTGGAACCTGGGGGAGAGAGCATGCTGGTGGACCTGGAGCCAGGGAGGCAGGTCCTTATAGGGGTTGACCTGGAAGAGTCCTACCAGGCTGAACTGGTCAAGCTGTTGAAAGAAGACAAGGATGTATTCGCCTACTCGGCGGACAAGATGCCAGGGGTCGATCCAACGTGTATCGTTCACAGGCTGAACGTAAGCGCGGACGCCCGCCCTATGAAGCAGAAAAAGCGGAATATGTCCGCAGAAAAAGATGTGGCAATCAAGGAGGAAATTGAAAAACTTCTGAAGGCAGATTTTATTGAGGTTTGTGACTACCCAGAATGGTTAGCAAATGTAGTCATGGTAAAAAAATCATCAGGCGCATGGAGAATGTGCGTGGACTTTACAAACCTTAACAAGGCCTGCCCAAAAGACTGCTACCCACTCCCCAGGATTGACCAACTGGTAGACGCTACCAGTGGATATACTATGCTGAGCTTCCTGGATGCCTTCTCAGGTATCATCAAGTGTACTTATGGCAGCCGGACAGGGTGAAATGCGCATTCATCACCAGTTCAGGCACCTACATGTACAAAATGATGCCATTCGGGCTTAAAAACGCAGGGGTCACATACCAACGTCTGGTCGACAAGGTGTTCGAGGGCCAAAAAGGCAGAAACATAGAAGCCTATGTCGATGACGCCATTGTAAAGAGCAAAGGAGACAATGAGCACCTGACAGATCTGCGGGAGACCTTCTCCTCCCTGCGCGCCTACAAAATGAAACTCAATCGAAAGAAGTGTACATTTGGGGTTCGTACTGGAAAGTTCTTGGGTTTTTTGGTCAGCTCTCGAGGGATAGCCGCTAACCCCGAGAAAGTTCAGGCTGTTCTGGACCTTCCTGAACCCAGGACCATCAGGGACATCCAACGTCTGACAGGCCGCATGGCGCCCTGGCACGATTCATCGCCAGGTCAGCAGACAAGTCAACCCCATTCTTCAAAATACTGAAAGGCAACAAGCAGTTCAAGTGGGAGGACGAGCAAAAGGAAGCCTTCGAGCAGTTGAAGGAACATTTAAAGAAGCTCCCCACCCTGGCGAGGCCAGTGGCAGGGGAAAAACTCTTCCTCTACATCGCCGTAACCAATGTGACAGCCAGCGCAGTCATCTTGAGGGAAGAAGCAGGCGCTCAACAGCCCATATATTTTGTAAGTCATGCCCTGGGGGCAGCAGAGAAAAATTATCCTATGGTCGAAAAAGCAGCTTATGCGGTTGTCATAGCAGCCAGAAAATTGAGGCCGTACTTCGACGCACACCCTGTCGTAGTATTGACAGACCAGCCCCTAGAGAAAGTGCTGGAAAAATTTGAAAAGCCAGGCAGGCTGCTAAAGTGGGCTATTGAGTTGAGTGGACTGGGGATAACGTACCAATCCAGAACAACCATCAAAGCCCAAGCCCTGGCCGACTTTCTAGCAGAATGCTCCCACTCTGAGGAGGATAGCCCAACCGCCGGCGAGTGGATAATATACACCGATGGGTCCTCCACAGCTAATGGAGCAGGGGCCGGAGTCGTATTGACCAGCCCAGAAGGGACTGACTTTGAGCATGCACTCAGATTTGTCTTCCCCGCGTCAAACAATGAAGCTGAGTACGAAGCAGTGCTCGCAGGCGTCAACCTAGCCAAAGCCGCAGCCGCGGAGCGGATTGTCCTGGCAACAGACTCCCAGCTCATCGCCAACCAAATCAATGGAGAGTATGAGGCCAGGGACCAAACGATGGCCGCGTACCTGGAAATGGTGAAAAGGGAATTGTCAGGCCTGAAATCGTATGAAATCAGACAGATCCCTCGGTCCCAGAACAATCGGGCAGACGCCCTGTCAAAACTGGCTAGTTCCAGCCTGCAGGATATAAGGAGGTCGGTATGGGTAGACGTCATCCAGGAAAAATCTACCGTCCCCTGCCAAACCGTCGGCGCAGTGGAGGAGGCATGGCCTGGAGATTGGAGGACTCCCATCATCCTGTTCAAGAAACACGGAATTTTACCGTCTGACCCCGTACAAAAAAGAAAAATGCCGGCAAGAGCTGCATGGTTTATCTTAATGGGAGAAGACTTGTACAAGAAATCTTTCTCGTCCCCCCTACTCAGGTGCCTGGGGGCAGAGCAGGCGGCGGAGGTATTGGATGACATCCACTCTGGCATATATGGCCATCACATAGGAGGAAAGTCGCTGGCAGACAAGGCCCTGAGGGCAGGATACTACTGGCCGACCCTGCTGGCTGACGCAAAAGACTTGACTTAAAAGTGCAGGAAATGTCAGCTTTTTGCCCCATCCATCCATGCTCTGGCTCAAGAACTCAGGCCAATCCTATCCCCCATCCCCTTCGCTCAGTGGGGGATGGACATACTAGGACCTTTTGCGGTGGCCACCGGGGGCAGAAAGTTCTTGATCGTGGCTATCGACTACTTCACCAAGTGGGTGGAAGCTGAGGCAGTGCCTAACATTACTGAGTCTGCAGTCAGGAAGGTGATATGGCGGAATATCATCACTAGATTCGGCCTGCCAAAAATGCTAGTGTTTGATCATGGAAGACAGTTCGATAACGACCCCTTGAGAATCTGGCTGGAAGACCATGGCGTCGCAGTTGTTTACTCTGCCGTCTGCCACCCTCAAACCAACGGACAGGCAGAAGCAGCCAACAAACAGATCTTGAATGGCCTTAAGAAGATGGTAGATAACCTCAAGGGCAGATGGGCCGACGAGCTCCCCAGCATACTCTGGTCAATCCGGACCACCCGAAAGGAATCTACGGGCCAGACCCCGTTCGGCCTGGTATATGGTGTAGAGGCTCTATTACCAATCGAGGCCAGGATCCCTTCCCTGCGCTCCCTACAGTACGACCAGGCTGAGAATGAAGTAGCAATGGCTGAGGCCTTAGATCTGGTCAGTGAGGTAAGGGAGGAAGCCAGCGCGAATATCGTCGCCTACCAGCAACGAATGAGGAAGGCGTACAGAGAAATTTTCAGATGGGTGATCTAGTTCTCAGAAAAACACAGGCTGTGGGAAAATCGAGAGAGCACGGCAAACTAAGTGCTAACTGGGAAGGTCCATACCAAGTAACTCAAATCTTAGGGCTAGGCACGTATAGAATCGCCAATCTTGAGGGCCAAGAGTTGAGTGCTCACTGGAACACAGACACCCTAAAGAAGTATTATGTCTAGCAAAATCTTAAGATAGTTTTCGTTTCCTGGAAAATTGGCGGAGAACGGTCAAAGAATGTCGACGGCTTCGACCACCCTTGTGTTAAATTTTTACAAAGAAATGAAAGAACTTCAAGTCTATACTCGTTGCCTGTTCAAACTTGCGTTTTCACACACAAACGAGCAGGGGGCAATAGGGGGAGGCCCCCTTGTTGCCAGAACTAAGGAAAATGGCCCCCCCAACGAAAATTAAACGCCTCCCTGCTTACCTCTAGGCAGGCAGGGGGCAGGCCCCCTGGACTTTGACCAAAAGCCAGGGACAGGTCAAATCAACAAGGACTGGGGGCAGGCTCCCCAACCTTGTATAAAAAGCACAAAAACGTCTCCCTACTTACCTCTGGGCAGGCAGGGGGTAGGCCCCCTGGACTTTGACCAAAAGCAAGGGACAGGTCAAATCAACAAGGACTGGGGGCAGGCTCCCCAACCTTGTATAAAAAACACAAAAACGTCTCCCTTCTTACCTCTGGGCAGGCAGGGGGCAGGCCCCCTGGACTTTGATCAAAAGCTAGGGACATGCCAAATCAACAAGGACTGGGGGCAGGCTCCCCAACCTTGTATAAAAAACACAAAAACATCTCCCTGCTTACCTCTGGGCAGGCAGGGGGCAGGCCCCCTGGACTTTGATCAAAAGCCAGGGACATGCCAAATCAACAAGGACTGGGGGCAGGCTCCCCAGCCTTGTATAAAAAACGCAAAGAGCCTCCCTGCTTACCTCTGGGCAGGCAGGGGGCAGGCCCCCTGGACTTTGATCAAAAGCCAGGGACAGGCCAAATCAACAAGGACTGGGGGCAGCCTCCCCAGCCTTGTATAAAAAACACAAAGAGCCTCCCTGCTTACCTCTGGGCAGGCAGGGGGCAGGCCCCCTGGACTTTGGTCAAAAGCCAGGGACAGGCCAAGAGGACAAGGACTGGGGGCAGGCTCCCCAACCTTGTGTAAAAAACGCGCGAAAACCTCCCTGCCTACCTCTGGGCAAGCAGGGGGCAGGCCATACCTTATATGGAAAACAAAGCAAGCAGAAATAAAGGACAAATATTCATAAACCGACTCAGGAAAGAGTAACATTGTTTGAACAACACCCAAAATAAAGATCCAAAGAAGCCGGAGAATTACAGGCAAGCTGGCAATACTAAGGCTCAGCACAAGAGTTAGTTATCACCAAAGAAAAGGCCTAAGCATTAGGCGCATCCTGGTTGGGACCAGCGGTCTCCTTTGGGGCTCCAGCTGCCCGAGCTTCATTCTTGACAGCATAAAGGTTCCGGAAACCATCCTCGTCAAAGACAGGAAACATTTCCCTGATCACCTCCATAACAAGCTCCAGAGAGGAATTAGCCCCATTCTCAAAACTCAAGTCCGCGGCAGCTTCAGCTTCCTTCAGGATGACATCTTTCTCATATTGCCACCCAGTCTGAGCATGCTTGAGATCTGAGTTGGCCTTGGACAGGTTCTCCTCCAAATCAGCTGCTTTCTTCTTGAAACTCTCCATCTCAGCCAGGGACTTTGTGGCACGCTCCATAGCCAGGCGGCCCTCCTTCAGTTCTACCTCCAACTTAGACGCCTCCCTCACAGCCTTCTCCCCTTGGAGCTTCCATCGATTAGCCTGGTCTTTCGCCTCCTCTAGCTCGCTCCTCAGCTTTGTCAGCTTGTCCTTCAAGCTATTGACCAGGACCACATCCCTTTCAACCATAGCTAGGCGATCAGGGGGAGGGGCCCCAGGGGTGACAGTCAGCTCCTCATCACTTAGGCGGCTGAGGGCCGCCAGCTCGGCAGAGGCCTGCAGCACCTTGGAAGTGCGCTGTATGTATTGAATCACCTGGTTGGAGGTAGTAGTTATAGACTTGGTAAGGCGGTCCGCCAAGACAGTACCAGAATCCGAAAGCAGGCCTGACACATCAACACTGCCGCCTGCAGTACAGTGAAACTCCACGTTTTCCTCCAAAAGAGAAGTGCCCGGGACGTCATGAGCAGGGCGTTTCGCCTCGGGGGTCTCCACATCAGCCTCCAAGTCAACCATAGGCACAGCCCCTGGGGTCTCCCTATTCCTCTTTCTCCTGTGAACCAAGGGAGCACTCTCTCCAGTCTGCTTAGAGTCCGCAGGGTGTGACCCCTGGGAAATGTGAGTCCCGGCAGGGGAACCACCCTGCCGGTGAGCATGGGAAGGGGTCGCCACAGAAGTAACTTCAGCCCCCCCACCCTGAGCATCGGGGGGAGGAGCCGCCGGTTTTAGCCGTGGAGGAAAGGGGAGTCGTCGGCCAGAGGCAAATTCCTTCACAAACCTCATTAGGTTCTTCTCTCCTTTCTTGAAATTGGAAGGAAGAGAGGGGCACTTTGAAGTAACAATAAACTCCTCGGACAGGCCAAGCCTCCTCACCTGCTTCCTTGTCTAAAGGCGAGAAGCAGAACCTGCAAGGCGGATAAACAGCCAGTTAAAGAAACAAGGATGGAAACCTCGAGAAAAATCAGGCCAATTGAAGCCCCTAAACTACCTTCAAGACCGGGAATCAGGCCCATCGGGGTCAGATATTCATCCGTGGTAATGAGATCTGCGTGAGGAAGCTAGAAAGCAGGCTCAATAGGGGGAGGCCCCTCAGTAACCTTAAACTTCTCGACTAAACTCTCGTCTGCCTGGCTCAGCTTCACCTTTAGATCTTTCCCCCCAACGCCCGGATGGTATTCTTCACGAGTTTCCATACGGGTATGCACATGGTTCCTAAAGTGCCTAGGGATCCGCCACCCTGAGGCACTATGTATATATAGAAAATTGTCCTTCCAGTCTTTCAGGCTGTTTAAAGCCGGCTAGACTAGAGCATATCTCTTCGACTTTAAAATAGACCAGTACCCAGGGGAATCATCCCCCCTTGATGAAGACACCATTTGTAGCCAAGTCATGGCACGCATGGCATCAATAGAAGGCCCTTCCCCATGAAAGAGGCAAGTCCAGGTGTAGGCCACCGGCGTCCTAATCGCCGAAGCAGTCAGCTGAGCAATGGCCACGTTCATCCTCCTAAAAACCTCCTCCAAGAAGGGGTGTAGAGGGAATCGTAGGCCGAATTCCAGGCTCTTGTGGTAAACGGCCACACAGCCGTCGGGAGGGCAGCACACCGTGTCTCTCTCCCTGGGAATTATAATGGTGTATCCCTCCCCAAAGTGATAAAACTTCTCGATTTCCCCAGCAGCATTGCTCTCCAAAATCAGGTCTCGATTCTTGGTTTCAGGGTAGGTTCTCAAAGGAATCAGGTATTTACTTTTTTCCAAGAAATACTTTTTCCCCTTCTCCCTGGGAACAAGGCCAGCAATGGTAGTGGGGTCTATCTCCAGCGCATCGTCGTCAGAATCAACAACGTCGAAAGGAGCGGGGTCGGGAGAATTGGCACCCCCATCTCCCTCAAGGCAGTCTCCCCCACCGGGCCTAACCCCGGAAGAGGAGGCCAGGTCAGATCTCCCTCCTTCCCTGCTCTCTGTCCTCCCAGATGACGGACTAAATGAAAGAGCGCGAGCACGAGACATACTATTTTGTGAAGAAGAAGTACGGAGAAAAAGAAGAAAAAATGGGAAAGGTTTAAGTCTTGAAAGGGTTCTCAGCAGCAAGAAGAGTGAAAAAATGGGAAAGGTTTAAGTCTCAAAAGCGTAAAAGAGGGAAATTGGGGGAGGAGAAAAGGCTTATATAGGCCTGGGCAATTGAAAGGTCGCCCCATTCTCTGCAAAACCCCCCGTAAGATTAACCCCACGTGTCACACTTTTAACAAACCAACCACTCACCTCTTCCCAAGAAGAACCTCGAGAAGGCAAATAGGCGTCAGGAAGATTTACCCTCTCAGTGATGTCATTCTCCCTCAAAAAAAAAAACGCAAACAAATGATAATAATAAACCGCCTGATCTTTTCATTAGAAAACCCAAAAATGGGCAAGTTACAAGGCATGGCCATATTACAAAAAGTGTCAGGGAGCCTGGCTCGACCTGCCTGCCTGACAAGGGCAGGCCTAGTCATCATTAAAACTGGGGGAGTAACCACCAGGACTATTGTACCCCCCTACGTCGGAGCCCCAATCCCAGTCGTCGGAGTCTCTGAAGGGATCTGCAGAGTCGTCACCTTTATCCCAACCGGAGGAGTAACCTCGGCCTTCACTATCTTCAGAGTCCCTGCTACTAACATCCCAGTCCCTGCCATAAGGGACTGTTTCAGCGTTATCGCAGGAGCCACAACCCGGTTTCTTCCTGGGAGAGGAAGGGCACGACTCCGGGGATGAAGTCAACTTGGAGCAGTCGGGGTCGAACTGCTCGGGGTGTAGCCAAGGAAAGCACTCGTGGCACCCCCTATCAAAACAAGCCCCAGCCTGGGGGCAGCGCCTGTACTTAGGAGTGGCTGGAGAAGCCCCCCGTAGGCGTTTGCCCGCCTTGATATGAGCCCTCCTAAGCTTCCTGCGAAGCGGAGTACGAGGCCGCCGGCTACGGCGCAGGACGAGAAAAGATGCTCTAGGATACCTAAGCCTCCAACGCCCCCTGAAGTGGCGGGTTACCACGCGAACCCCCTGGCAAAAGAGTACTTTCGTAATCCAGGACATTTTCTTTAAAAAGAGGAGTGAGAAAGCTAAGAATGAATTATGAAGAATGGCAGGAGGAACGGAATTTATACAAGGAACTAAGGCTGTGTATTAATGGCGCTCCAACCACCCCTGTAAGAGGGAGCGACCAATCATAGGATCTGCGCGTTACCCGAGAATCCGCTTTGCGAGAAATAATCATTACTAGAAGAACATTCCAGCCTTCCTTGTCATAACCAATGCGCTTGGGCCTCCCACCTCGGGAACAAGCAACGCATTAAATGCAAGGGAGTCTAAAAGTCAACTGCATCCCATCCCGTGAGACGCCTGCCAAGAGGAAGACCCTGCCTCCCTCTGGCCGACGTGGGCCAATTGATGGGAGTTGACTAAGTGCCACGGGTCGCCCGCCTGTGGCACCCTGGAATAATTCGCCCCCAGGGTGAACTGACGGTTGCCCAGCAGGCCCGCCCTGCAAAAGACTACTGAAAGCACTCCAAGGCTTGCGCCTGCTCGGCAAGGTCTTGCTGTCAGCCGAGCAGGGCCACCAAGTCCCCTGCGTGCTGGTTTCCAGGGTGTCCAAACCCCCAGTGCACTCAGGGAAAGCTGACGACCCATCCGTCATTCTGCCTAAGGTAAAAGAGAATGGGTCGACGAAACAGATCCACGTGTCACTCCGCTAACCACCCATTCTCCCGCTCTTTTCCCTCTCCTCCTCTCTCTTGTGGGAAGGTATATATACCCATCCATTTCCCACTTGAGAGGGGTTGGATTTTCTCTCTCTAGACTCACTCCTAAAAAACGCCGCCTAGTTCCTCACGAGCTAGGTTCATCAAGGCATTTCACGGACTAACTTTGGTATCGGAGAGGGTTCCCTCGGACAACCTCCGGGGCCCTGTGCGTTCATTGTGCAGGGAGCAGGCCAACTCCGCCGGGAAGGTCCGATCATAGGAGAAGGAGAAAGGAGAGGTTGAAGGAAATTAAACGATCCACTACTTATCAACATTCCGATTACACGACCCGGATCCAAGACCGGGTTAATTGTTTCCGTGACCGGAACAATTACTAAATGGGTTATACTATAATATACGGGTATTCGAAATCGGTTAAACAATATGGGTTGACTACAAATCTATACTACTACCCATTAATGATACCAGAATTAAATAGGAAAACTCGTAATACACGACGGGTATTACAATCTACCCTCCTTAGAAGAACTTCGTCCCGAAGTTCGTCTCTCGTTACAAAACGACTAACTATACCAACCTAACTGATCAACCAACCACCAACCTAACAAGAGTAACATAACGTGAATAATCGAGACTGGGTATTACAGTCTACCCTCCTTATAAGGAACTTCGTCCCGAAGTTCAGGATCCACCCAATAACACACCTCTCGACTAACAAACATTTCCTATGATTTACACTTGTTCGACTACTTTACCTGACTCATCACATGACTAACTATTGTACTTGTCTTACGTACTACTAATTAACGATATATGCGCACTTAAAACTAAAGACAACCAATCCAACTTATCACGCACGGACTTACATGGTCACTAAGCAAACATACAATTGGAAATTAAAATAATGGATATGACATCCTACCCTCCTACTAACACATGTACTTAACTAACGACAACAACGATCATTAAGCACCTATAGCACACCTATCATAGGAAATGACGGGGTATGACATCCTACCCTCTTTATAATCAAGATTACGTCCCCACAACCTCAAACATAGATCGAATAGTTAGCATATCAAAAATTTTTATACCACGTTAAGATCGTAAGACATTGACTATGCCATTTCCTTCATTTCACGCGTGCGCGATTCTTACCATTAAGAACACAATCCATCCAAAGCTAATGATAGCAGTTCAGATCGTTTATCAAGTCACGAGGACCTCACAGTTCATGACATCATTATTATACTAGACACCGGACATGACGCACATTTCACCCACATTATACCGATAGTCGATTGAACGTAACGTTTAAATGACAAATCTCATTAATAACCACAAACATGATCACGTCCCTGGAGAAGGGGTAGCCAAACGGTAGTGACTCGTACACAACCCACTTATATCGCTTTCAACTAGTCTCAGACTGAAATATCAGTCACCATACTCATAAATGTCATACTCATAAATATCATAGTCACCTTACTGACCTTAACAATTTCTAGTACAAACGGCCAAACATCAACATCTCAGACACCCGTCTAGTCATACCAATCGTCACCAACACTTCTTAGCTCCTTTCAAATGTTCAATAAATAAATAAAATTCGAAAGCCCAGACTTGTGGAAACGAACATGACTACACCAATAATTCGTGCACATTTCCAACTATTTCAAATTACACCATCACCGACCTTAACACACAAGGACATAGCGCTAGATTCACATATTATAATCAGTTTAACCCAATTAGATAATTTGGTCCCGCCAACCATTACATCGTTATATAATACACCAAACAAGACTCATAACGCACATTTCAGCAACCATTATTCCAATACTCGAGTAACATTTCGGCTTAAAGACATAATCACATTAAATAATACTGAAGTGAAACAAGTTAGATTACATGAAGGCAGTTTGCATGATATTCAAAACATGACAGTAAATGACATTCTATCTTTCTCCATAGACTCAAAACCACGGTGTTACTTCTATGGTTTTATCATATTAGAGTACACATCAACAACAATACAACCAGTTAAAACCGCAAGGCTTCTACATACTATAGGCAAGGTTATATAACCCGTGTCAAATAGTGTTCAATTATCTTATTGTCAGGCGATTTATTCGACTTCTATTTGTGATAGACCCATAACTAATATATATCTACTCATATTTAAGACTCCATACAACTATCTTAGTCATTCACGTTACTTACTCATCTATTATTAAATATAGGAATGAATCACTAAGGATATACAACAGTAATTAAGAATGAGAGAGCCTTTATAATGTTAACTTTTAACTCACTAAGATTATTTACCTATCATATTCAGTACACAGTTTACACATGTAAATCTTTTCAGGCTCAGATATATATGTAGGAACTAGGCTGATCCATCATTAGCACCACAAGATTTGAAATCATGACTCAAAACAATAAGGTTTTCGAGGTAAGACAACCTCATAGCCTACACAAATCTAAATGAGCGAGTTAATAACTTCAGGAATCTAACACAGATAAATGGTGACATATATTTCAACAGAATACCCAATTAGGATTGTCACATAGGCATAATAAAACATGGACTAAATGCATGAACTACCCAATAAGAATATACAAGAGTAAGCAACACCATACACAATTGAGTACTCGGTTCGCAGTTTAGTGATTCAACTTAATTTTACTCCTTACTATTATGACTCTTACTTATTAGATATGTCCAAAACAGTAAATATGTTCTTTTATCACATAATCAATTGATAATCATAACACAAGTTATCCACAACAACACGTTGAAGCCACTATTTTCTATGTCATTGTAAGTAATAACACACCAGCAGTCTCGACATCTTATGACTCGTAATTATCCTTATTTCATCAAGTGTATATAAACATCACTCCATAATACTATGCATTAACGCAACATACAATCATTTTAAAGTATTGATGCAAGCAAGGTAATGATAACAATCTTAACGATTTTGACCCCGTTCTCAACAGTGCTGCAATGGTAGGAAATCATAATTAGCTTGTTATAACTCAGCACAGTGCAAGACAAATGGAGTTAGATTCCCAAAACAGTAAACTAAACTTTAAAGCTCAAAGCGTTTCCAAATTTTCATGAACTAACAAATTTTGATCCATTAAGAGTTTCTATTTAAAAAATGAGTTTGAAAACCTTCTTTTAAGTAATACCAAGGTCGAACAATACACATACTCTTTCAAGTGTACCCAGTAAGAATATCAAATGCCAGTTTGATCTAAAAATAGGGTTTATAAAGGGGACTTGACCACCCAAAATTCGCGGACAGAGTTAGACTTTCGGTCACAATTAATTTCCTCCGACCAAAATACTTGAAGTTATATAACGAAATCTTACATGGAAAAATTAGACTTTCTTTGAGTAACTGTTCAAATTTTATGAAATAGGCACGGTAACATTTGAAACAATCTAACACATTGTTCAGGTTAATCGAAGATGTTTTAAGTTGTTCCGACATTATCTCGACACATTTAGCAAATGTGTTTGTTTAGTTCATCAAAACAGAACTCGGTAAACACATTATTCAAGTATGATGAAGTACTGTAAATGTATGAGTCATTAGCTCAACATGAGTGTTTATAAATACTCATTTAAACCATCCAGAATAGAAATCAACAAGGTACGACTCAGAACATATCAAACTGACAAGGAAGCATATAAACTCGAAATGAAACAGAAATGCTCAAGTGTCTTTGATAGAAATTCGCATTAAAGAATATAACACCACGGACAATCATTTTAATAACACGCTGTACTTAAATTTAGTTAATAAACAGAATTCAATTTCAAACTTTATCTTGTCAATTACACATTGAATAAATGGGGTGAAATAAAACGACACAATTATATATACATTATTGTTCCATATAATACAAACAGATTGACATAATTCCAGATACAACATACTCTTTCCAGAATCGATTAATAGACAAGTTCATTTACGCTATTACGAGAAAAGGATGAGGACCAATAAGGACACCACTCCGATCAATATAAAGCAAGTAACTCACATTAACTCAAAACGGACCTGCCTCGCGTGTTCTTACATTGTTTGACTATTTGTCTCATTAACTCGTACTTGATTCACATGCAACAAAGCGCCATTAACACGTCATGACACTATTAACCTAGTTAGCATGAAGGCAGCTAGTACATTACATCGGCAAGGAAGCATATAATAATTGAAATGAAGCAAAAGTATCCCAGTACTTTGGAGAAACATTCACATGAACTCGCGCTTAAACTACGTACGTAGGTTATTGACCCTTTTGATATATTACGATATTCATACCATCACAAGATATCAACCCCATTTTCCCTATGTGAGACGACTCCAGTATATTATTCTCTAAGATAGACACATTAACACCAAAACGACTAATTGAAACACGTTTACCACGTACGACCAACTACGTACAAAGACCTAGGTGTCGTCTCCAACGTTACTACCAATCCTGAGTATGTCCTTACTCTCACCCAGGGGGTGATTGACCCT
Source organism: Agrostemma githago (assembly GCA_958450325.1). Lineage (NCBI taxonomy): Eukaryota > Viridiplantae > Streptophyta > Magnoliopsida > Caryophyllales > Caryophyllaceae > Agrostemma > Agrostemma githago. The sequence goes on along the minus strand of OY288254.1, from coordinate 30,438,781 downwards.
TACCTCAACCTTGATTCTACGTACTGTATCATATAGCTCATATGGTCCCGTACTAATTACTATACCTTGATAACATCACGTACTTGTCACATCTCACCTTATGTTGCTCACAATATCATATGCATCAAATCGCGCAATCAATTATCACAGACATTCATCACAAAACATTCATTGCATCACAACGTATCCCCTCCTATTGTACCCCATCTCATTTCTCCCACGCGGTTACCGGGTCAAGACCAGGAGGGCCAGAGATGGTATAAGGACGTCTCCTCAACCGAGTTTTAGAGGGGCTCCTGATGGTCCATCACCGGGGTTCATTTGTATTTTCCTAGGTTCATTTATTCAGGCTCCAGGATCGATCTCTCTGATACCACATTGTAACACCCCCATTTACGTAGGAGCCTTACCAGACATTTCCAAGTAAATAAGGACGTTACCATCTCGGTTCCCCGAGGTAGTAGCTGATTACAATAGAATATGAAATGTCAAAATGGCCACATGATTTAGACATTACAACTCATTAACTATTACAACTCTGGTTATATAGCGGAAGCTACACCTTCTACAAAAACGGGAATGCCTATACATTCACCCGTACTACGTCTGGACTCATAAATCGCGCTCACCCCAATCCCGTATATGTATCGCAGCATCCAAACACATCATAATATACATAACCTGCATTATAGACTGCTCCCCAATTGATCGAAAATATCAATCAGATCATCACAGACACGTCAGACATACACACCAGGTCAGTTAACGATAACATTAAATAACATCAGTACAACCAACATCACAAACATCAGTATCAGTATCATCATCATCATTCCTATTATCTATCGCGACCGCAGTCACGTCTCGTCTGTCCGAGTGTGCACACCTTTCCTAGGCTCTCCTAGAAGGAAACATTAGGGAAGGTCCCGAGATCAACCGGGCCTAGCTAGTCCTTGCTAGCTTCTCTCAATTGGCACACAGCTAAAATTTCAATAGGCACACAGCCTCAATCTCAATAGGCACACATCCTTAATCTCAATAGGCACACAGCCTCAATATCAATACATCATTATACCATTATATATCATAGAACATGCATACATACAACATAAACTGAGTAAGGATAACCTTACCTAGTTAGCAAGTCACCACCACATCGGTAGTAGTATTCACCACGAAAACTCGTCAAAATCCAATCCTAGTAAAATATTGTATACTTTAATTAATATCGAACCTAACGTAGTTACTATAAAAGAAACTGATATCAACCCAACTAGATGACTAAATGAAACCGACCCGACCTAACTAAACTAAAATATGAAGACCGACCAAACCTAGCCAAAATATAAGATAAAACCGACCTGAACTAACCAACTATAACACCAACCATACATACTAGCAATATATAACACGACAACAACAACAAACTTCACCCCGACTTCATCAACAGCCCAACGGCAATAATAACACCACCACAACATCAACATCCGCAGTCCCAACAATAACCACAGCCCGACATCCACAACGGCTAATTACTTTGTCTAAGGCTCATGAAACACAACAGAAAATGGAGAAATAGAGGAATGACGCCAGAGGCAACGAATCGGTACAAACCTTACGAATACTTATACCACCAGGACCACCATTGATGATGTTGTTCACGTTCATAACCACCTACCCACGTGTAGTGTAATAACCATCACACACTCCATCCCGAGTCCCTTACGCGAATTGAAAGACGGGGACCACGAATGAATTGAAAGGGAGTATGAGATGATGGTGTGGTGTGCGGTTTTGGGTATGGAATTGGCATCTGCAAGTTACAAGGTGAAGAGGTGGTGTGCATCATCCACGATGCTAATAGGTTAATCTAAATACTCTAGGTTAATAAATAAATGGGTAGGTTATACGTGCTTACTAAATGGGCTATTAGATTATACGGGTAATAAGTTGGGTTATTAGATTACTAAATGGGTTATACTATAATATACGGGTATTCGAAATCGGTTAAACAATATGGGTTGACTACAAATCTATAGTACTACCCATTAATGATACCAGAATTAAATAGGAAAACTCGTAATACACGACGGGTATTACAAAAACCCCCCAACCAGCTGAGATCCTTGCTTCCCCACCAAGCAACGGACTCCTCATTCCTTTCAACTTCTCGCGTTTCCTATCCAAACCGGTATTTCTTGTTGTTCAAGCAAGATACCTCTCCTAAACCTCCACTCCTATAAATAGTACCCTCCATTCAACACAAAAACAACATCAATAATCCCACATCATAGATCTATTACCCACACATCCTCGATATTTAGTAAAAATAAATCAAAGCAAATCCCAACATACTTCCGAAGAAGCCTCGAAATACCGACGAACCCGACCCCACCATCCGGCCGAATCTGTCACCTCACAAATAAAAAAACGCACCAAACCGACACCTTAACTCATCCCGCATCATCTCGACGCTCCCGTGCCTAAGCCACCGTCCGACGAGCCTTATACCGAGAAAACGAAGCATGTAGGTTGAGGGTGTAAATCAAACCCGATTCTTCTCTTTTCTCTCCCTCTTTCTCACGTTTTTTTTTTTTTTTTTTTTTTTTCGTGTAGTCGGTCTTTTCGTATATTAATATGGGTCGTTCGTCACATATTTTTTTATTTCTAATAATCGATACTATAAAACTATTTTTCATATAACGTTCTTAAAATACGATACCGATTCTCTAATCGAATATCGTATCCACAAGAACTAAATTAATTAATTCTCGTTGATGCTAATAAAATCATTACCTTTTTTTAAAACAAAATTCGATGATTTTAAACGCGGAGAGAATTAACATTTTTTTTTTTTCGTTCAAAATTCTTTTTTTTCACTTTTCGTTCAAAACAATTTTTTTTAAACTCTTTCTAAAATCATTCTAACTATTCGATATCGATTTCATAATCGAATATCGAATACGACGAATATCGAAAATATAAATCGAGTATAAATTAATCCATATTTGTACGCGATTTGTAAAAATTAACGATTTTTCGACAAACAAAAAAAAACCGGCAGACCACCACGCGGGTCGCGCGCCTGTCAAGCGACCCGCGCGGCGGCCTGGTTCGCCGGGCCTTCTTTTTTTGTTTCCTCGCTTTTCTATTTTTTATTCTTTTCGAAGCTTGCATAAAAAGCAACTTTCGCGACATATTTCGATAAATACTCTTTTTTCGACCTCGGTCAACACGTGTTAATCCATCACGTGTCATTAAAACTTTTTCGAATCATGCATATTATTTATTTACGTCTTTGATCGATTTATTCAATCGATACTAACTCGTTTTCTCGTGTTTGTAGCTTTTTATTTGTTTTTTATTGTTTTATTAGACTAAAACGACTTCACATGCTAAAATAACTTTGACGTTATTAGTTTAACATGCATTAAACGACTTAGCAACCCATTTATTTATTTTTCTCACATGCTTAGGAAAATAATCTTTGCATATCATTCAACCGTCGAACTAACGCGTGTACATAAAAAACGAACGATATCTTAGTAAAGGCCGCTAAGTGCGGGCAGGGTTGGGTGTTCTTAGTGAACTTCCCAACACATACCCTCACCTCTTACTCAGAACCATGGTTTCCGGATTTCCGAATCCATTGGCAACGAGAGTCATTCAATACACGATATCCGATAATGTCGGTATCGGTATCGTAATGCAAAGTGACGAGCCCAATAAACTCTGACATAGGAAATGGGCCGTATTTTGTATACGGCCCACTACGACATAGAGTGGGCTCGAATGGTTCCGAATAACCACAAAATTCGGTGGCAACTCCTACTTCGATTTAAATTTCAATTCGACCATCTCATATGGAGATTCATTCGCCTCCCCAAACCCGCGCGTGGCCGCGTAGGGGTGGACCTATGTCATGTCCACAATTACTAACATCTAACATCTAACATTTATTTATCGCATCTAACAATTTAACATTTAATTTTTGTCATAATACCAATACCGCGTATATATATCTACATAATATCAAAACTCGGATTTTAACTCGTTTAACTACGACTATTGCACAAAGTCCGTTTAATCCCTTTACGAGCCGCAATAGTGGTGGCGCCCTTTCGAGGAGCACCGCCCTACACACTCAAGGGCATAACGCGATCGTGATAGTACGTAGTTGAACGGGCTTAATTCCATTTTCAAGGATCGGTACAAAACCCGTTGAAGCTAAACCGAGCATCGCATAATACGTAAGGACTATTAAAGATGACGTAACGCGGAGGGAACCAATTTTGTCCCGGTCTAATTCAAAACAATTCTTGTGTCACCTTTCCAAAATCTTCGATAATGGTCTCGTAATCATGATATACGCATTATGAGTACCGAAGATCGAGTTGCATATAAATCGTGCCATATTTATATGTGATTCGATTAATTGTCGATTTTAAAACACATAAAACGAAACGAGTCATAACTCGTACAGGTGCCACTCGATCGAGTACATAAGCTACTAGATCGAATAGCACCCCAAATTTTGGGCAGTAGCCTCCTCGAGGACACACTCGACCGAGTCAGACCATGACTCGATCGAGTAGGTCCTGTAGCCCAGAAAACCGAGAGCTCTTTTTATCATCCGAGCCTCATCTTTTAAAAAATGACTTAGTCGTCACGTGTAAAGTTAATCACGTGATCTCCTTTTCAAAATACATGCATATCATTGCACATAAACAACTTTGATGGACGGTCTCACTATTAATCATGCGTTGACGACTCCGTAGTCGTATCCGACGCATAATTAATTTAGACTCCAATTTCTCGATATGATAAGTTGGGGCAAGGCATCAGGATTTGGGATCAGGCTAGCATCACGCCTAGGTCCTATATCTCCATCATTTGGTTAGTACACAAAATAATGCGTATTTCAATCAAAGTTCGTCTATTTACACGACTCACGGTCTAGTTCAATATTTACTATATACGGGTCCGTTTCTATTTATTGGCTATCATTTTAGTTATATATTCCGTTCATTCTATACTATTGCTCGTTGTATTGTGAATTCCGGGTTGTATTCCGCCCATGTAACTTGTAACCGATTTATATTGCTTTTTGCTTTATTTATTTACGTTTTACCGTTTATAAATGAACCCTCGCATGCTAAATCACTTCGACAATAAATTAGATGCATTAAAATGACGTAGCTCACATTTAATTTGCATGCTTAGCTAAAACGCTGTTTGCATATCATTTCACCGAATCACTAACGCGCATATTAGAAAGTCAAACGATGTTTTAGTAGAGGCCGCTAAGTGCGGGCGGGGTTGGGTGTCCTTAGTGGGCTTCCCAACACGTACCCTCACCCCTTACTCAGAACTTTGGTTTCTGGATGCCCGAAACCGTTGGCGCACGAGAGTCATTCTTTACACGATTACCGGTGTAGATGGTATCGGTATCGTAATGCAAAGGGACGAGCCCAATAAACTCTAAAACCGAAATGGGCCATACATTGTGTATGGTCCATGGCGATATAGAGTGGGCTCGAACGGGTCCGAACTCCCACAAAGTTCGGTGGCGACTCCATTTCGACTTAAATTTCAATTCGATCCATTCTCATATGGAGGTGCATTCGCCTACCCAAACCCGCGCGTGGCCGCGTCGGGGTGGACCTACGTCATGTCCACAACTATCTGCTGTCCATGGATTGAAGGGGGCTTTAATATCAAAGAACTACTTGCTTGGATCAAAACGCTTATTACAAAATGGATCTGGCAGATTGAAAATGATCATGATAGTCTTTGAATAAGATGGATTAATGCTTATGTACTTAACGGAAGATCTGTTTTGGGAACTACAGATTAAAGATAGGTTCTCTGATGTCTTGAGAAACATTGTCCAGGTCAAAAATGAAATTTTGCAGCAGTCAGGTAGCAATGTGGAGGGTAGAAAAGTTGTTCTAAGCTGGACCTCTGCTACTAAATTCAATGCCCGAAAGAGCTATGACTGGTTTAGACATAAAAATCCAAGAATTCAGGTTTTGAAGGCAGTTAGGAGCAGCTCTATTATTCCTAAACATAAGGTCATTCTCGCATTTGCGGTTCAGCTCCAGCTACCTACTGTGGATAAATTGCAGGAAAAAGGTATCAGCATCATCAATAGATGCAATCTATGTAAGGAAGCATCTGAATCGCATAGACATCTTTTCTTCTTCTGTCCATATGCAAGGCAACTTCGGAGATATATCATGGAATGGTTACACTTTTCCGTCCCATGTAGTGACCTGAATAGCACACTCAAAAGAGCCCTATATAAACCCCAAAGGTCGTGGCAAAGAGAATGGCTTGCAGTGGCTGTTTGCGCTATTGTATATCATCTCTGGATGGAGCGCAATGGTCGGATCTTTACAGGCTTGGAGAAAATTGTTGAGCAAAGGGGATCGATGATTCAAGCTGAACTTAAGGCACGCCTCTCAGAAAAGCACCCTATTATTTGTTTGTTGTAAGGTGTCTAGAGGGTTTTCTAATGTCGACCTTTGTATATAAGGTGAAAGGATATGTTCTTTTTTGTAAGTCATTCTCTTACTTACCCTTTATGGATGAATAAGAGAAATAATCTTCTTACAAGAAAAAAAAATTATAATAACATAATGTGTATCTATAATTATAAATAAGAGTCATCATTGGTTCTTAAATATCAAAAAAAAATTTGTCTATAACTATTATCGTAAATTTGACAATATCGTGATAGAAAATGTATTTATTAACATAAAATTCATATTATTTGTTTGAACAAGTGATGAATATATTACAAATAAATAAGGTAAAATTATCCCAAATCTAACATTTAAGGCGATGAAAATTTTGTATTATAAATAAAAGTTACCTTCAAAGGAACTCTTTTTCGGTAACAAAGTTCTTAAATATATAAATTTAAATAAAACTATCTCATATCTAATAGGGCGATGAAATATTATAATATAAATAGGAAAATGATAAATACAGTTATACAATCCTAAGGGTTGTATTTAAGACACCATAAGAGAAAATAATTTTTCAATACATGTATTAATTGCATGGATGTAAGTTTAATTTGGGTTTCAAATTCTATGTTTAGACTAAATTTGGAAGATTTTAGTTTCTTAAATACAACCCGTAGAGTGTATATAACAAAACTCATATAAATAAGAGCAATAAGGTGATGAAATTCTACTCTATACTATAAATAGTAATCATTCGTCATTGATATCAACAAAAAAATGATGAGTTAATTAAAATTATCCCACATCGAAGAGTTATGATGAGGTGATGAAATTTTATATCATAAATAGTAATATTCCGCCCTTAGTTATCGATCAAAAGACTTTGAATCTTTAAAATGCTCTTAAAAATATTATAAACTTAATTAAAGTTATCCCACATCGAAAATTTATAATAATTGAGAGTTATTCAAAATGCTCAACACTATAAATTTAATAAGTAAAATTATGGCACAACGAAAAATTATAATAAGTTGATACTTTGTATATTATATTACAATATAAATAAGAGTAATCATTCGTCCTTAAAATATCAACCAAAAATTCCGGGTCTTAAAATGAGCTCTTCAAACTAAACTTAAATAATGTTACCCCACATTAAAAAAAAAAAACCTTAAGTATGAGTAAAATTATCCCACATCGAAAAAATATACTCCGTAATACGTAGTATAATAAATAGTAATAATTCGTCTTAGAGAAATTATTCGTTTTTTGATATTAACCAAAAATCTTTTGAATCTTATAAGAGCTCTTAAGACTATAAATTGAAGTAAAATTATTCCACGTCGAGAAATTATAATAAGGTAATAAAATTTTATTCTACAAATAAAAGTAAAGAGAAAAAGTGGATTAGAAAAGTATAAGAGAGATTTTATATTAAAGATGATAAAGTTGTGTGAAAAAGTTTTCCATAAATGAAAATAGGGGAAAAAATCAAATTCAGTCCAAAAAGAAATAAGGAAGTATATAGGAACTCATAGGAGGTAATAAGTTGATGGGATTTTAGTAATTTAGAGTAATTATCCGTCTTTAGATATTAACCTTAAATCTTTTGAATTCTAAAAGGAGTTTTTAAGACTATAAAGTTAAATAGATTTATCCCACATCGAAAATTATAATGAGGGAATGAAATTTTATATCATAAATAAGAGAGATAATATTTATATCTATGTACACTTTGTATATGTAAGGTACTTTCATTAGTCTTTCTAACTACAATGCATCATAATTTCTATAATTTGATTTGAGGTTCACCGCATATACTTCACTAGAAACACATTCACTTACTATTAGACATATTTTTACCTTCGACTTTCTATCTACTATTGTGTAGTCTCACCAATTTACGTATTAATCAAACTAAGTATTACTATCAATGACACTAAAAATCGGCCCGTGCATCGCACGGGCTTTCCAACTAGTTACAATTAACCTCGAACACTCAACTCATCAACTTCCATCTTATTTCAATTACACATAAACCTACAATTAAATTGTTTATGCTCAATCAGACTCAAGTTAATTCAACCTCGACATACTAATTTCGAGTTCAAAGGTATCGAATAACAAATTAAAAAATCACCGTATAATTTTGCATATCTTAACACTAGTGTGGACATGACATAGGTCCACCCCGACGCTGCCACGCGCGGGTTTTGGTAGGCGAATGAATCTCGTGGTAAGATTGTTCTCGGGTTCGAAATTTAAGTCAAAGTTGGAGTCGCCACCGAATTTATGGGAATTCGGACCCATTCGAGCCCACTCTATGTCGTCATGGACCGTACACAAAGTATGGCTCATTTCGATTTCAGAGTTTATAGGGCTCGTCCCTTTGCATTGCGATACCGATACCGTCTCTACCGATTATCGTGTATAGAATGACTCTCGTGTGCCAACGGTTTCAGACATCCGGAAACCGAGGTTCTGAGTAAGGGGTGAGGGTACGTGTTGGGAAGCCCACTAAGGACACCCAACCCCGCTCGCACTTAGCGGCGTCTAATAAGACATCGTTCGTGTTCATGTACGCGCGCTAGTGAAATGATTAAATGATATGAAAACATCGTTTTTGGCTAAGCATGCGAATTATTTGTTAGCTACGTCATTTTAATGCATCTTGATTCACGTCAAAGTGGTTTAGCATGTGATGTTCATTTAAATAAATAAATGACATCGAAAATAGAAAACTCGTAAATAAATTACAAATTACACGGGCGGAATACAACCCGGAATTCACAATACAACGAGCAATAAAATTGAATAATCGAATCAGGAAATGGTAAATATTAACTATAAACAGACCCGCAAATAATAAATATAAACTAGTCCGTAAGTTAAGTAAATGGACGAACTTCGATTAAATACACATTATATTGTGCATTAAACGAAGGACGGAGATATGGGACCAAGACGTGATGGTAGCCCGATCCCAAATCTCGATGGCTTGTCCCGACTTATCACATCGAAAAATTGGCGCCTAAATTAGTCATGTATCGGATACGACTAAAGAGTAGTCGACACAAAACTAATTGTGAAAGACATCGATCAAAGTCGTAGAAGTGAATTAAAATGCATGAGTTTTGGAATATAGAATCACGTGATTGTCCTTGCACGCGACGACTAAGTCGTAAAAAAGACGAGGCTCGGGTGATGCTTGAAGCTCTCGGTTTATTTGAACAAAGGGACCCACTCGATCGAGTCATGGCAAGGACTCGATCGAGTGAACCTTTGAAGGGATTACTGCCCGGTTTTTTTAGTGCTACTCGATCGAGTAGGCTTGTGCACTCGATCGAGTGCCCTCTGTACGGGTGTTTAATTCGTTCTTTGAAACGACCCATTTTGTAGCTTTTATGTTTTTGAATCGAGATGCAATTACGCTAAATATAAATATTGTCCAATTTATATTAGTTTAAATCTCGATGGCTCATCATACTCGACATTCGGTTATAGAGCAGACATCTAGTATTTAGAGCGAATTTGCAAAATCGAGTTCGATCGGGCTAGAAAAAATATCGATTCCCTCAGCGTCATAATGTCGTAATCAATCCTTTCGGATCGTGTGACAATTAATTCGGCATCAATGGGTTTCGTCCTAATCCGATTTGTCGATGATTCTTTTAGAATGATATTTTGAAAGAGATATGGTCGGACATATTTAACGACGAATCTCCACGATCTATTACGCCCTTAAGTGTTTAGGGCGGCGCACCTCGAAGGGCGCCACTCCAATACGACTTGTAAATAGATTAAATAGACCTTAGGCGGAAATCGTAATTAAACATATTCGACCCAAAAATTAGACCGTCATTGCAAACTTAAGTCCTCGGCATCTTAATATCGTAATTTGGCCTTAAGGCCTACGATCATTAATTTAGCCTCAACGGACGTTGCTCGGATCGTTTTGAAAATAGTTTTGTTAAATAATTATACGCGGTATTATATAAGACGGAATATAAACAGTAAATAAAATGTTAGGTGTTAGAGTACATAAATAAAATGTTAGATTGCGATAAATAAAATGTTACTAGAAAAATTAAAATGTTAGTAACGAAAATGATAAGTGTGGTTTGTAGTGCCTATTTTGTAGTGTTTTGGTCCCATTTTCCTTGTAGAATCGCTCCTTGGGAGCGGTTTAGGGGCTTCTTATGCTTCCTTTAGTTCGTTTCAGGTTCCCGAGACCGATTTGGAAGAGTTGGAGCGATTCCGACTCAATACATACACATTTTGGAGCCAACGAAGCTAAGGAGCGATCACTCGATGCCTTGGAGTCGACCCCGAGGCCTTGGGACCCAATCCCGAGCCTCCAAGACCCGATCCCGAGTCCCGAGAATCGATGGGAAGCCCACGAGAACCAAGGAGGGACCAAAAAGATCTTAAGAGAGGCCTACAAGGTCCTTCCCGGGCGGGATAATGCCTTCCCGACCGGGAAGGAAGGTGCAAAAGCAAGTGCTCCTGTCTTGAGCCCGTCCCGGCCGAGAAGGACTTCATCCCGGTCGGGACCATCTCGTCCCGGGCGAGACCATCTCGTCCCGGGCGAGACCATCTCGTCCCGGGCGGGATGAGGAAGCTGTAACACGCATTTGTTTTCTTTCTTCTCCCTTCCACTTGTAACCCTATATATACCCCCCTCTTGTATTAAGACACCATCTTATGTGATATCCTTAAAAACCCTAGACTACTTTAGGTTAGATTAGATTAGATTAGTGTAGATTAGTCGATAATTAGTAGTTAATCATAGATTAGCCCTTGTATTAAGGAATTCTTGAAGAATCCATTCAAGCTTGACAACCTTGGTGGAATTATTTGGGTTTTCTTCTATACAAGTGTTCTCCTTTTCATTCTCTTGTTAGTATTGTATAATCCTCTCTTCCTCTTTACTCTTAATCCTTTGTTTTTCATCAAGTTCTCTTCTTTACTCATAGTTCATTGTTTTTACTAGTTTGTAGATGTTTGTTTTGTCTCTTTTGTTATTCCATCTTGTTCTTGTTAGTATTAGTTGGATTATGTTAGAGTAGTGTTCTTGCTAGGGTTAGTAGGGTGATTAGGGTGTTGATTGGGTGATTAAGGGTTTGTTGGAGTTGTTGGTGGAAGATTTGGGTTTCCTCTTGTTTGATACACATCACATGTTTGTTGAAGTGCATGATTGACTAGTAGTTGCAAATACTTGTTTTTCTTGCCTTTGTCTTGTGGGTAATAGTTTGTTTGTGGGTTTGGTTCCCTCACTAAGTTGCGAGAGCCCGGTGAGGACGACCCCTAGGTCGGTCTACGTAGCGAGAGCCCGGATTCGATCTAGGCCACTATAGCGCGCTAGAACCCCGTTTGTCATGTGTGTCGCCGGGATGGGTTTTAGGTGAAACCTCTAGGTCGGTCTAAGTTGCGAGAGCCCGGACTATGCCTAGATTACCCTACTACCTCCTTCGCTCTAGTTATCCCTTGACCATTCTGTTACCCCTTTGACCCCGACCTAATCCTAGCCCGTTTTCCTGAGTTGTTTCCTTAGCCATGGTCTTAGTCTAGTTTCTCCCCTTCTTATCATCCTAGTTTACCTCGTTGACTTAGTCTAGTATTTAGGCGACCTTAGTCTAGGCTATACATTACCGTCCCCGTGGATTCGACCCGACTTGCCCTATCTACCCTAGTTAGGAATAGCCGGTTATATTATTGACGGTTGGGATTCCACGATAGAAAATAAAATGTTAGTGTTAGTAGTTAGTAATAATAATAATAATAATAATAATAATAATAATAATAATAATAATAATAATAATAATAATAATAATAATAATAATAATAATAATAATAATAATAATAATAATAATAATAATAATAATAATAATAATAATAATAATAATAATAATAATAATAATAATAATAATAATAATAATAATAATAATAATAATAATAATAATAATAATAATAATAATAATAATAATAATAATAATAGTACAAATATATATATAAAAGAAACGAAAACGAAGAAGGGAGAAAGAGATGTCGGGATCTGAATTACACCCTCAACCTACATGCTTAATTGGTCTCGGAAACGGACTCGTAGTAGCGGTGTGTCCGCGAGAGTGTCGAGATATGTAGGGTGAGTTAAGGTGTGTATGGTTAGGGAGAGGATGCTCTCGGGTCTTTGACGAGTTTTGATCTCGAAATGTGTGTATGTGTAGGGATAATGTCGGTTCAATGTGTTGATTGTGTATGAATGAATATGTATGAATGTGATGATTGAAAAGTAGTGTAAATGATGGGTGATTGAAGGTTGATAGTGTGGTGAAAAAGGTTGGATGAAGTTGTAAATGGGATGATTAGGGTTGGAAAAGCCTCCTTTTAAATGGCTTAGGGTGACGCGGTATTTATAGAAGAAAGACCCCGGTTTAGGGCCACTCGATCGAGTGGAGCGTGTGCACTCGATCGAGTGCCCGGTTCAAGCCCGGTTTGGCCGGGTCATGGCCTTACTCGACCGAGTGGATGTGAACCACTCGATCGAGTGGATCGGGAAGGAGGGAGTGTAAATAGGGCATGATTTGTTGACTATTTTGAATTGATCTTGGTTGTTGGACAAGTTTCTAGAAGCGAACTTGGCTGTTTTTTGTGTCGGATTCGTCTTTGACCGGGTTTTGACCCGATCGCCAAAAGACGGTTTTATTTCCGGTGTCGGTTTTGGCCCAAACTAGTCCCATTTTATTGGAAACGGCCCACTAAGTCTGGATTTGAGGTTAGTTTTGAGAGATTTGCACTCCGCTAAATGCCCACGTCGGATACTATTGATTCTGAGTCCGTATACGAGCGTATTAAGTCACGTTTACTGATAAGTGTAGTTTGTAGTGCCTATTTTGTTGTGTTTTGGTCCCATTTTCCTTGTGGAATCGCTCCTTGGGAGCGATTTATGGGTTACTTATGCTTCCTTTAGTTCGTTTCAAGTTCCCGAGACCATTCATGAAGAGTTGGAGCGAATCCGACTCGATACATACACTTTTTGTAGCCAACGAAGTGAAGGAACGATCACTCGGTGCCATGGATTCGACCCCGAGACCTTGGGACCCAATCCCGAGCCTCCGAGACCCGATCCCGAGTCCCGAGAATCGATGAGAAACCCATGAGAGGTAAGGAGGGACCAAAAAAGGGCTTAAAGGAGGCCTACAAGGCTCAACCCGGTCGGGATGGCCTCAACCCGTCCTGGTTGAGATGCACAAAAGCAAGGGCTACTGACCTGGGTCCGTCCCGGTCGGGACCAGACCGTCCCGGTCGGGATGATCTCGTCCCGGTCGGGACCGTGGACCTGCTGCACGCTTTTGTTTCTTTCATCCTCCTTCATTCTTGTACCCATATAAATACTTCCCTCTTGTATTGTTTATAGATCTTACATTACCCTAGACTCTCTTAGGCCTCTATTAAGCATTCAAACCTGAGATTAGTGTTCCTCACATTAGTTTTAATCTTTAGTTAATCATTGTAATTAGTCTTGTATTAAGGAAATTCTTGAAGATTATTCCAAGCTTGACAACCTTGGAGTTTTATTTGGGTTTCTTATTAATGCAAGTTCTTATCTTTTTCATCCTTGTTAGTTTGGTATAATCCTCTTCTCTCTTTTACATTTGTTCTTTGTTTATTTATCAAGTTTGAATCTTTACATATTGTTATTGTTATTGTTTGTTCATTATGGATGTTTGGACGTTTGGTTTGTTTTCTCTTGTTTATGTTAGTTTCATCTTGATAATGAGTGAGTAGACTTTTTGTGGGGTTAGTAGGGGGATTAGACGTTAATCATGGGTGATTAAGGCTAAGCATGGTTAAAGGTTGAGTCTTTATTGCTTGTCACTAGTTTTGCATGTTGGGTGTTTGATAAATTGCTTGTTAGGGAGGTAGTGGCCATACTACTCTACTTGTTGCTTCTCACTTGATGTTTGCTTGACTTGTGATGGACTTTTCATGTTTTGGGTGTTCGATTGCATGAATCGTTGGGTTCGTTTAGTTGCGAGAGCACGAGCTTGCCTTAGTGATTAGATGACACTTTTATCCTCGTTTTTCTTAACCTTTAGGTCTATGAACCCGATCTAACCCTACTCCTTTACCTATTTGATTTCATCTCCATTTTAGATATTGTTACAGTTGTTTGTTTTAGTTCTTTCTTATTCGATTTGTTTAGCTTAGTCTCTAGTCTTACCTCAACTCAATAATATCCTCCTTCTTTGTTTCTTGTGACTTTATCTAGAACCTAAGCACACTCTAGTCTTTTCTCTACCGTCTTCGTGGACCGACCCGACTTGCCCCTAGCTACTAGTTAGGATAGTTGGTTTAATTGGTGTAGGATCGACGACAAACACCTACCATCAATTTGGCGCCGTTGCCGGGGACGGTGCATTGTTTAGATTTAGTTTGCTTATAGCTAGACTAGTTACCCTTTTTTGTGCTCTTCCTTCACCTTTTGTGCATATTTTGTAGTTTGTCTTGTTTTCTTAGCTTTCTTTTCTCTTTGTCTTTCGATTGGGCTTGTTTATTGTCGTTGCCTAGTGCCCATAAAGCACTAGGTGTTCTCACGTTTGCTCTAGTGTGTAGTGTATGCCTAGGAGGGGAGACGATTTCTTTCTCTTTAATCCAGAGCCGGAAAGACTCTTTCGAGCATTTCGCCAACGGACGATTGACCGGGTTAGAATCTCTCAACCAAGCGCAAGCAATACCCATGAAGAGCAAGCTCAAGGATCCGACTTTAACGAGTCACCTCGAGAGACGGCCGAAGGGATCTTCATAAATCCCTTTGGTTCATCTATCCATTCTTCTTCTCCCAGTTCCCAGTCTAGTTCTACATCAACACCGTCTAAACCATCTTCTCCCGCAAATCCAATCATGCCGAAGTTTTCATCTCACTCCACTTTTACGGAAGATATCTTGCCGGGACCGAGTGCTTTGCCGGATACTTATACCGGGAATTTTGTGGCAAAGACACAATTCATACAACTTGTGGAGAGAAATCAATTTAGTGGTTTGCCCACCGAAGACCCGCACCAACATATGGAGACCTTCTCCGATTATTGCGATGCTATCTCCCAAACCGGGGTTACACAAGATCAAATCCGTTGGGTATTATTTCCATTCTCATTAATTGGAAAGGCAAATCAATGGATCAAGAGTCTCGATAGGGCAACCATGGGAATTGATACATGGAAGAAACTTGCATTGGCGTTCTACCAAAAATTTTACCCTCCGGAGAAGACCAATTTGCTTAGGGCCTCCATCACCGGTTTCCAACAACGGGATGAGGAGAGCCTTTATGAAGCTTGGGAACGGTTTAAATCTTTGGTGAGATCGTGCCCACACCATGGACTTTCACAATGGTTCTTAGTCCAACAATTTTGGAACGGTCTTTATGAGGACTCAAGAGCTATACTCAATATGGGCTCCAATGGAAGGTTCACCGAGGTAGATGATGACCAAACTTGGTCAAGAATCGAGGAGATGGCGGTTCATAATTCACAATACTTAAGGCCTAGGAAGGCAAATCGAGGAGGTAGGCACGAGGTCGATGCTATCACTCAATTAAGCATTGACCTTGGAGCTCATTTGAAGACCCACATGGAGAACGTTGACAAGAAGCTCCAAAGCCACCTCAACCAAGTCCAAGGCACTAGTTCCTCCAACCAACACTTGATTCAAGAAGTGAATGCCTTGGGATTTGCACCTCCTTTGCCTTATTATGGGATGTGCGATACTTGTGGAATCGTTGGTCATGATCCTATGCATTGTCGGAGAAGTATTGAGCGAGTGAACGCCTTTCAAGCGTTCAAGCAAGGTACCTCCTATTCTAATCAATACCAAGCTTCCAATCAAGTCCCTCAACAACAAGCTATGCAACCTCGTCCCTATGTTCCACCTCCCTTAAGGGACAACAATCAAGGTTATCAAGGTTATGTTGGTAATCCAAGACCCTTCAACAACTTCAAGCAAAATAACCAAGGTACCTTCCACAACAACAATCAAGGGTTCCAACAAGGGAACTTCAATCATGGTGGTTTCCAAGGAGACCAAAGCTTCCAAGGACAACAAAACCACAACCAAGGGTTTCAAAATCACAATCAAGGCCTTAATCAAGGCAATTCTCATGGGTTCCAAGGGAACCATCAACAACAACAAGCAACCCAAGGTGCTAGACAAGAAAGCAAGCCTAGGAGCCGGTCTCCTATTCATGATTATGGTACTCCATTAGCCCTCACCAATACTCCGCACAATCCACAATTTCCTCCTCGAGATTTCGACATGCAAAAATCTATGTTGGAAATGCAAAGGAGTCAATTGGAGACACAAAGGTCACAACAAGAGATCATAGCCCAAATCTTAAATGAAAACAAGGAAACAAGAACTCATATGAAGATGCTTGAGACTCAAATATCTCAACTCGCTTCGGGAAGCTCCTCACGACAAAGGGGGCAACTACCTCCTCAAGGTGAAACGCCAAAATTTGAGCATGTAAATGCCATTACCACAAGGAGTGGTGCACCCTATGAGTCCCCCTTATCCCCTAGTGAGCAAGGATCAAGACAAGAATCTATACCCCCCTCTCAAGACAATTTGGGCTTTGATAATCCAATGGAGGAGAAAGTCCTATGGAGATCAAAAAACCCATTGAAGACAAGCTTCCCCCACTTCAAGCAAAAGAAAAGGGTAAAGGAAAAGTGTCATGTGAGAAGTCCACCCCTATTGAGCAGAACAAGATTCAAATCAAGTTGCCTTTCCCAACAAGGCAAATGAAGACTAAGGTGGATGTCCAATTTGACAAGTTCCTAAACATTGTGAAACAATTGGATGTGAGTGTCCCGTTCACCGAGTTACTTACCCAAATCCCGGCATATGGAAGATTTATGCGAGATATCCTAGTTAGGAAGAGATCCATCGACAAGGAAGAGACAATAGCGTTCACGAGGATGGTGAGCGAGCTTATTCAAGGTTCCACGCTTCCAAAGTTGAAGGATCCGGGTAGTTTCTCGATCCCATGCACCATAGGCAATTACAAGATCGAGAGACCATTATGTGACTTGGGTGCGAGTGTGAGCATCATTCCTTATTCCATTTGTGATCGAATAGGGATGAAACAGCTGAAATGTATGTCCATTACACTCCAATTGGCCGATAAATCTCTTAACCGACCATTGGGGATGATAGAGGACGTGCCGGTACAAATCGGGAATTTCTTTATTCCGGTCGATTTCATCGTGCTCGATATGCCGGAAGATGCTAACACTCCCATTATTCTTGGGCGCCCATTTCTACACACCGCCGGTGCCATGATCGACGTGAAGAACGGTAGGATCACCTTCGAGTTAGGCGAAGAAAAGCTAGTGTTTGACCTCCAAGGCAACACTTCGCCTACTAATGATGAGTCTTGCAACATTATCCACGCCACGGAAGGCATCGATCTAGGGGAAGAGTCGGGGCAAAGCTTGAAGAATTACTCTTATGTACTTGAGGATGATGACTCCGAGAGTGAGGAAGATGAGTGCCCATATCATGGGTTTGATGACAAGTCGAAAAGCAAGAAGCAAGATGAGCCTCCCTTGGGGCCGCATGAGGAAAAGTGGACGTTTGGGTATATCCCGAAGGATCAAAAGTACAAGTTCAAGCCATTGAACTTGGAAGATCGGGATGCCCCGGGAACGTCGATGCAAGGTCATGGAGAACCTTGGTATGTGGATGCTTATATTACTAGCTTGATTGAAGACTTTGCTAGAGCCTTCGATTTGTTTCTTCGTGCCCTTGATGGAGATGGAATTGGTTATTGTTGTTGAAAAAGATTGAAGAATGCACCACCCTTGGTTTGACGGAGTTCCACAAGAACCGTCCCTTTTGTATATATTTCTTTCTCTTATAGTTCTTTTTAGTTTTGTGAAATTCTTTGTTATTTGGATTGTTGATGAGCGTTGTGAGGGAGAGAATTTGATGTATGTTTGAGCTTTGTTTGATAGGTGAAGTGAAAGTGATTCCTAGAGAAGAATGGTCGATGATAGAACTTGGATTGTGAGCAAGGAAGTCTGTTTTTTAAGCTTAGGATAAGCTTTTAGGGTTTGTGGAAGGTCAAGAAGATCCATCCCGAATGGGAAGGGTGTGGCATCCCGACCGGGAAAGAGCCATCCCGATCGGGATGAGGGTACCATATTTTGGGTTTACTGGAGTACCATCCCGACCGGGACGGGTATGTCATCCCGACCGGGACCATCCAGCCCGACCGGGATGGTCCCCGACTCCCCCTTATGCCTCTTCTTCGACATTTGAGTCCACCCAACCATTGTATACCCTCTCCCAACCTCCCTTCTTCTCCTTGTTCCTATCATACGACCCTTACACCTTATTTGCATGCCATCACTTCATTTCCACTTCACCTCACACCGAGATTCACACCAAACCCAACCTCTTCACACCATACTACATCAACCATGCAATACTTTCAAGTATGAAGTAGGATGACAATGAAGACAACAAGCAAAGTTCCTTTATTGCTCATTTAGACGATGGAGCGAGTGAGTTTCTAACCGATGGGTACGGCAACTATCCTTTCTTTTCCGTCTATTATTGCTTGTTTTCCCTTGTTTATGCCCTTCCCCTTGTACACTTTTGTGTCTTGATGTCTTGGTGGCCTTCGAGGCCGTGGTAGTTATTGCTCCCGACTCTCGATGACGTGACTACATCGAGAGTCATTTCAAAATCCAAATTTTACAAGGTTTTCACCCTTTTTTAGGATTTAGTCGGATTTGGGCGGAATCCGGGCTAGGTGACTTGATTACACCTAGTCCTCCCCTCCCATTTCCTTTTATTTTCTTCCCCCTTCCATATCTTTTCTTGTCTTGGCCCATGGTGACTTGATTACACCCCGGCCGGACACCTTCTCCCCTTTTCTCCGCCTTGCTTTTGATTTTTAGCTTTATTTTCGTAGTTTCTTTTCTTTCCTTTTGTCTCTCCGCACACTACGATCGAGCATGAGAACATTGCTCGGTTTAAGTGTGGGGGGAGCGATATTCTATCATAGTTAGTTTTATTTTCGTAGTTTTTCGAAAAATCTTTAAAAAACCCTAAAAATTTGAAATTTTTTCACAAAAATCAAAAAGATTTTCTTTTTATGTCTTTTTCTTTTGTGTCGTTATGTCGTGCTTTTTTTGTGTCGTGTGCGTTTGTCTTCCTTTTTCCTTGTAGGTCGCTTAATTACCGTTAGCTTTGGAAAGCTTTCAAGACATCCGGTAATACCCTTTTATCCCTTTCTCCTCTTTATCTCTTGTAATGTTTGGAGGAGATTTGTGATGAGGTGTGCTCGGGTGGAGCTTTGTAAAGTTGTGGTTGATTTGGTGACTTGATTGGAAGTTTGGGGTGGTGTTTGTTTTGTTTTTGTGCTTGTCTTGTTTTGTTTTATATTGTTGCCTTTTGTCTCTTTTTCTCTCGTTTTCGTCATGTCTTTGTTTTGTGTTGTGTAATGTGTCTTGTGTGTTTAAAAGGTTTTCGAAAAGGAATGCTCAATTAAATGCATTATCGGTTCAAGCCGTAATATCTTTATCCCGAGCATCGTATTTAGATGGAGGGTGCCCACTTGAGAAAGAGGAGCAACCGAATTACGAAACCGCCGATGTAGTTCCCTTTGATAAAGAAGTTTGCTTTGAAGAACATCAATCGTCTACCCAAAAAGAGACGAATGAGGAGATGACTCTTGGTGAAGGCATCGTTGGTGAAGAATTGGAGGAGGATAGTGAGTGGGATTGTTTGGTGGAGTTTGTAGAGTTGTTGGGTGAAATTGTGAGCCTCGAGTTGCCCTTGTCCGAGTATGTGGATAAGCATCAAGAGCCCCTAGAAAGTGAGCCAAGCAATGACTTGGAGGAGATTGAAACCGCCGGTAGAAGTTTCGACCCTATCCTCCAAGATGATGTGGGGCCGAGTGATGAATATGGGGAACCAAAACTTGAGGCAAGTGTGGGGGTGTGCAATGAAGAGATGAGGCCAAAACCGCTTTTTGTGCCTCGATTCTTGGAGATGAAGCTTGCTTGTGATTGGAGGCGATGCCTAGGGAGGAAAAGGTCGGTTGAGCTCATAGGATGGATAGACCCCGGAGACTACTTTGAAGATGATGTCGGGTCTTGGGATTCCTACTTCTTGCCTCCTCCTTGGAGGCCGTGGAGGTCGGTTAAGCTCGAGCGCTTCTTGGGCCTTCACTATGATGTCGGTAGCGCGTTCGACTTGCTCCTCCACGCTCTTGAGGGCTACGGTTGAAGAAGAGTCCACCATCCTAGGTTTGACGGAGTTCCTAAAAGAACCGTCATGTTGTATATTCCCCCTCCCTCTTCCTTAGAGTACTTGTACTTGTAATTGTGTGATTTAATTGCTTAATTTTAGGATTTGTTTGTATTTTTTTTGGAATTCTTGTAATTTGGAATTTTTTTTGTTGAGTGATGTGAGGGAGGGGTCTCTAATGATTATTGTGAAGTTGTGTAGAATGATTGATGTTTGAAGGTGATTATATGAGTTTTGGAGGTGAATGCTTGAAGCGGTCTTGGGAGCGGTTCTATTATTGATTTTTGGGAGCTTTGATGAAGCTATGAGCTTAGGTGAATATTTGAAAATCAAGAGAAGCTCCACTTATATCTCCTATGATTAGCATCAAGTATTTCGTGCTCGTTCTTCTATTTTTTCCGTCAAGTCTCGGCTCGGTGGGATTTTTATTGGAAGACGGGAGCTAGATGGTTGTTTTTGAGCTTGCAATAAGCTTTTGGGAACGGGATTCGGATCCCGAGTTGTTATTTGTGGATTGGGAGGAAGGCTTGGTGAGTTCTTCTTGAAAGGAGGCTTCAAGGGGCATCCCGGGCGAGAACGGGTTTTATTTGGGCAAGAAGAGGTGCCATCTCGGGCGGGATGATAGCTCGTCTCGGCCGAGACGAGCCAATCCCGATCGGGTTAATGTGACACAAAATTGCAGCCACTGGAGTGCCGTCCCGGGCGAGACGAGCCAATCCCGATCGGGTTGAAGCGACACAAAACTGCTGCTACTGGAGTGCCGTCCCGGGCGAGACGAAGACCCGTCCCGGTCGGGACGAACCCTTCTCGGCCGAGACGGGTTGTGTACAGCACATTTCATTTATTCCTTGCAGCCCGAACCCACCCAACATCATTAGCCCGCCCCGCCCCATACCTCCCTCTCACACATTAATACCCAACCCAACCCAACCCAACCCATTCCCATATCATACTAACTCATCTTCAACCTACTTCATCTTCATAACACACAAAACCCCAATTCCAAAACCCCCAAAACACCATAAATATACAAATACTCCACCAAATCTCATCAAATCACTTCCAAAACCACCCAAAATCAGTTTCTATCACATTAATACCTATCCTAGACCCATTTTCTACCATTTTTATCACCAAAAACGAACAAAAATCGAGTTTTTATCACCATTTTTTTTCAAAATCCGAGTTTGGGGTTTTGGTTTCAAACTCGATTTAGCTTGTTGGAGTTGGTCTTGGAAGCTTATTAAACCATTATTAAGCTTCTATTGTGTGTTTTTGTGGGTTCTAGTTAGTGTTTTTGGGTAAAATCCGAGTTTGGGTGTTCACCATTTTTGAAGCTTCTTCACCATTAATGGCTCCAAAGAAAAGAGGGAATGTGGTAGCTAGCAAGAAAAGGAAGAGTGCTTCCACTTCTAGAGCCGAAATCGAGCCCGAGGTCGAGATTGAAGAGCCAGAAATTCCTTGCCATCCGGATTTTCCTACTCTTATCTTTGGTTCGGAATGGCAAAAGGAGCAATTCTACAAGCTCCTTGGTAAGCCTCTTGAGCCAACTCGTTTTATTTGTAAAATCATACTTAGGAAGCTTGGCATCCTTAACCAATGTAGACAATTGTTTGTGGGTATGGGTTGGAAATGTTATTTAACATGCATGAGCGGACCTACAAGCAACTCACCCTTGAGTTCTTTAGTAGTTTTGTTCTAAATACTAGAGTTGATCCACCCCGGGTTGCTTTTCGGGTGAACAATGGTGACTACAATTATACCCTCCCCGAGTTTGGTGATATTTTTGGTCTTCCCCTAGCTTCTAATTGTGATCCACCCGCCGGTTTTAGTGAAATTGATGTTTGGAAGAGTATAACCGGTCTAAGCCTTGTCGACTATCGACGGTTGTCTAGCCGTCATGTCCACCACCCGGTTTTGCGTTTTTGGCATCGATTAATTGCGGGTACGATATTTGGGAGACCCGAAATGAGCTCTTTCACGCAACAAGAATTAAACATACTCGGGGCCTATTTAAATCTTAAGAGTCAACCTAGGTTCACCCCGACCTTTCCCTTGCTTTGGCAAAACATTTCCATAAGATAAGTAAGGCGGGGAAGAATGTGAGTGAGATTGTTCTCGGGGGGCTTATAACACACATAGCTAAGGCGGTAGACGAGAATTTCAGCGAGGAGGACTTGATCCCCGTACCGGGGGATACGACCATAGATGAGGACCGTTTGACTAGGTTCCAAAAATGGATCGCATATGAGAGGGAGCACAAGAGGTATCAATGGTTTACCTCGGGTCGGCCACACTTCACTTTGCCATGCCCTACGCTTCCGAACCTTGTGCCTTTGCGACATTCCCTAGTCCCGGCCCGAGTGCCTAACCTTCTATTGCCCGGTGCGGGAGGTGACCCCGGTGCCTCTTCCTCCCTTAGTCCGCACACACATGCTAGTGTGAGGCCTCGACAGCAACCAACCCAACAACAACAACAGCAAGCTACCCGACCACTCCCCTTTTACCCTACGCCCCCGGCGTATGTGTACGTTTCTCTGTACACCCCCTACACTCCATTTGCCTACCCTCAGCCCCCGGCCGATGCATCCATGGCCGCGATGCTTAGTGCTCTACATCTAGGGCATTATGAGCAGAGGAGGGATGATTATTATGCTCAATACCCCGGTTATCATCTTTTGGCTCAACAGGGGTATATTGATCCACGTGGCAACCTTCCGTCATGGTATAGACCCGAGTATTTCCCTAACCACGATAATTCTAGTGGTAGTGGTGCCATGATGGATGATGAGGAGTACGAGGCCGAGGATGCCTTCGATATAAATACGGGGATGGGTAATCAGGAAGCCGGTGAAGAAGATGAAGATGGAAATGATGATGATGATGGCAACAATGTAAGTGAGCAAGGGGATGACGACGAGCATGGTGATGGCTTTGATTAGTGAAGCGATGGAGATGCGTTAGTTGCTAACCTCTGGTATGGCATCTTTCTTTTCTTTTCCGCTTTTGATGCTCGTCTATTTTCTTTCCCCTTGTTATGAGTATTTTGTTGGCTCTCGGGGCCTTTGTGGTGATCGCTCCCAATTCTCGATGACGTGATTACATCGAGAATCATTTGAAAAATCCAAATTTTTACAAGTTTTTCACTCTTTCTTTTTTGAGGATTTAGTCGGATTTACGCGGAATCCGGGCTAGGCGACTTGATTACACCTAGCCCTCCCCTCCCATTTCCTTTTATTTCCTTCTTTTTATTTCTTCCCCCATCCATATCTTTTTCTCGTCTCGGCCCATGGTGACTTGACTACACCCCGGCCGGACACCTTCTACCCTTTTCTTCACTTTATTTTTGATTTTTAGCTTTATTTTCGTAGTTTCTTTTCTTTTTCTTTTGTCTCTCCGCACCCTACGATCGAGCATGCGGACATTGCTCGATTTAAGTGTGGGGGAGCGATATTCTATCGTAGTTGTTTTATTTTCATAGTTTTTCGAAAAAACCTTTAAAAATCCTAAAAATTTGAAAAATTTTCACAAAAAAATCAAAAAGATTTTCTCTTTTGTGTTTTCTTTTTGTGTCTTTGTGTCGTACATTTGTTTTGTGTGCGTGTTTTGCCTCCCTTTGTTCTTATAGGTTGCCTTAATCGCCAACGACTTTGGAAAGCTCTAAAGACTTCCGGTAACATCTTATCCCTTTTTCTCCTTTATTTCTTGTGATGTTTGGAGAAGGTTGTGTTGAGGTGTGCTCGGGTGGAGCTTTGTGCATAATGGTGGATGATTTGGTGGCTTGTGTGGAATATAGGGGTGGTGGTTGTTTTGTCTATGTGTTTTGTTTTGCCTTGTTTTGTTTTTTTGTTGCTTTTGTTCCTTTTCCTTTTGTTTTCGTCATGTCTTCATTTTGTGTTGTGTTGTGTTGTGTGTCTTGTATGTAAATAGTTTTCGAAAACCCGGTTTAGAGGCTAGTGTGTGAGTGTGTACTTTCCCTTTTCAGTAGTATAAATCGAGTCTTGGACTTTAGTCTAGTAGAATGACCTTAAATCAATGAATTCGTTGGTCCTTTACCTTGAGTCCACCTAGCTTACTAGGAACTTACTACGGGATTTGCACTTTTGACCATTATGACCACCCACGGTGTGAAAAGGCCTTGGTTACCGAGTCTCGTCCCCTAGGTGACCGTGTTTAGGATTGTTTTGATTAGTCCAAGTTCTCCACTTTTTGTGGGTTTGAAGGGAAATCGCGACCCCCGACTCACCCATTTGCCTACATCTCACACATATCCACACAATAACTTGCAAATTGTTGATTCTCTCTTTCTTGTTATACAATGAAAATGCCAACAAAGCCAAATCTTGCCAAAAAGGACAAAGAAAAAGAAAAGAATGAAAAATATGAAAGAAAGAAAAGAATGAAAAATATGAAAGAAAGAAAAGAAATGAAGAAAAAGAAAAGGCACAAAAGCCAAAAAGAAAATAGAAAAGAAGAAAAAGAATGGCATGGCAAAACAAAGTGAAAATGCAAAAGAAGAAAGAAAATGCCAAAAGAAAACCCGTCTCACAAAAAGAAATCCCCACAAAAATAAGCCTTTTTCCGAATTTTGCCGTGAAGAGCCTACCAAAGGACCGAGTCCCGAGGTAGGATGATAGCGGCATTAGTCGGTCTTCCCTCATTTTGCATGTTTTCCACCTTTTTACTTGAACTAGTTAGGCGGTCTTGGACACGGGACGACCCTCTTGGCTCACGCTAAAGGGGGCGGGGTCTCACTTACCTACAGTGTCGACTAACACCGTGGTTCTTCACTTTTCCACTCCGCCGATCGTCCCGTAGTACATTTTTAGAAAGTTAGGAGGACCTAGGTAAGTTACCAACATTTTTGTTGCTTTATCGTCATACTATTAGGGTTTAGTTCACCTCGGTTTGTATTGCTAGCTTGGGAACGTTGTCACTTACCTCGAGTCCTAAACCGGTGCTTCTTTCACCGCTTTTAGAGGGAAGCGGTATTTCTTTTGGTTTGGGTGCAACCGTTTATCTGTTTGTTTTTTGTGTTTGTTTGTTTATGTGTTTTGTGTCCGGTTGCATCCACGGTTTTGTCGCAAGACCCGACTTGCATTGCGGAGTGCACTTTTCCTCTAAGTGCACTCGCGTGAGTTGAAGGGGCGTAGGGTGCGCTAATACCCATTCGGCTAGTTTAGTAGTTAGTGTGTGCTTACTCGAGGGCGAGTAAGGGTTAAGTGTGGGGGAGTTGATAAGTGTGGTTTGTAGTGCCTATTTTGTAGTGTTTTGGTCCCGTTTTCCTTGTAGAATCGCTCCTTGGGAGCGGTTTAGGGGCTTCTTATGCTTCCTTTAGTTCGTTTCAGGTTCCCGAGACCGATTTGGAAGAGTTGGAGCGATTCCGACTCAATACATACACATTTTGGAGCCAACGAAGCTAAGGAGCGATCACTCGATGCCTTGGAGTCGACCCCGAGACCTTGGGACCCAATCCCGAGCCTCCGAGACCCGATCCCGAGTCCCGAGAATCGATGGGAAGCCCACGAGAACCAAGGAGGGACCGAAAAGATCTTAAGAGAGGCCTACAAGGTCCTTCCCGGGCGGGATAATGCCTTCCCGACCGGGAAGGAAGGTGCAAAAGCAAGTGCTCCTGTCTTGAGCCCGTCCCGGTCGGGACCATCTCGTCCCGGGCGAGACCATCTCGTCCCGGGCGGGATGAGGAAGCTGTAACACGCATTTGTTTTCTTTCTTCTCCCTTCCACTTGTAACCCTATATATACCCCCCTCTTGTATTAAGACACCATCTTATGTGATATCCTTAAAAACCCTAGACTACTTTAGGTTAGATTAGATTAGATTAGTGTAGATTAGTCGATAAGTTAATCATAGATTAGCTCTTGTATTAAGGAATTCTTGAAGAATCCATTCAAGCTTGACAACCTTGGTGGAATTATTTGGGTTTTCTTCTATACAAGTGTTCTCCTTTTCATTCTCTTGTTAGTATGGTATAATCCTCTCTTCCTCTTTACTCTTAATCCTTTGTTTTTCATCAAGTTCTCCTCTTTAATCATAGTTCATTGTTTTTACCAGTTTGTAGATGTTTGTTTTGTCTCTTTTGTTATTCCATCTTGTTCTTGTAAGTATTAGTTGGATTATGTTAGAGTAGTGTTCTTGCTAGGGTTAGTAGGGTGATTAGGGTGTTTATTGGGTGATTAAGGGTTTGTTGGAGTTGTTGGTGGAAGATTTGGGTTTCCTCTTGTTTGATACACATCACATGTTTGTTGAAATGCATGATTGACTAGTAGTTGCAAATACTTGTTTTTCTTGCCTTTCTCTTGTGGGTAATAGTTTGTTTGTGGGTTCGGTTCCCTCACTAAGTTGCGAGAGCCCGGTGAGGACGACCCCTAGGTCGGTCTACGTAGCGAGAGCCCGGATTCGATCTAGGCCACTATAGCGCGCTAGAACCCCGTTTGTCATGTGTGTCGCTGGGATGGGTTTTAGGTGAAACCTCTAGGTCGGTCTAAGTTGCGAGAGCCCGGACTATGCCTAGATTACCCTACTACCTCCTTCGCTCTAGTTATCCCTTGACCATTCCGTTACCCCTTTGACCCCGACCTAATCCTAGCCCGTTTTCCTTAGTTGTTTCCTTAGCCATAGTCTTAGTCTAGTTTCTCCCCTTCTTATCATCCTAGTTTAGCTCGTTGACTTAGTCTAGTATTTAGGCGACCTTAGTCTAGGCTATACATTACCGTCCCCGTGGATTCGACTCGACTTGCCCTATCTACCCTAGTTAGGAATAGCCGGTTATATTATTGACGGTTGGGATTCCACGACAGAAAATAAAATGTTAGTGTTAGTAGTTAGTAATAATAATAATAATAATAATAATAATAATAATAATAATAATAATAATAATAATAATAATAATAATAATAATAATAATAATAATAATAATAATAATAATAATAATAATAATAATAATAATAATAATAATAATAATAATAATAGTACAAATATATATATATATATAAAAGAAACGAAAACGAAGAAGGGAGAAAGAGATGTCGGGATCTGAATTACACCCTCAACCTACATGCTTAATTGATCTCGGAAACGGACTCGTAGTAGCGGCGTGTGCGCGAGAGTGTCGAGATATGTAGGGTGAGTTAAGGTGTGTATGGTTAGGGACAGGATGCTCTCGGGTCTTTGACGAGTTCTGATCTCGAAATGTGTGTATGTGTAGGGATAATGTCGGTTCAATGTGTTGATTGTGTATGAACGAATATGTATGAATGTGATGATTGAAAAGTAGTGTAAATGATGGGTGATTGAAGGTTGATAGTGTGGTGAAAAAGGTTGGAAGAAGTTGTAAATGGGATGATTAGGGTTGGAAAAGCCTCCTTTTAAATGGCTTAGGGTGACGCGGTATTTATAGAAGAAAGACCCCAATTTAGGGCCACTCGATCGAGTGGAGCGTGTGCACTCGATCGAGTGCTCGGTTCAAGCCCGGTTTGGCCGGGTCATGGCCTTACTCGACCGAGTGGATGTGAACCACTCGATCGAGTGGATCGAGAAGGAGGGAGTGTAAATAGGGCATGATTTGTTGACTATTTTGAATTGATCTTGGTTGTTGGACAAGCTTCTAGAAGCGAACTTGGCTGTTTTTTGTGTCGGATTCGTCTTTGACCGAGTTTTGACCCGATCGCCAAAAGACGGTTTTATTTCCGGTGTCGGTTTTGGCCCAAATTAGTCCCATTTTATTGGAAACGGTTCACTAGGCCTGGATTTGAGGTCGGTTTTGAGAGATTTGCACTCCGCTAAATGCCCACGTCGGATACTATTGATTCCGAGTCCGTATTCGAGCGTATTAAGTCACGTTTACTGATAAGTGTAGTTTGTAGTGCCTATTTTGTTGTGTTTTGGTCCCATTTTCCTTGTGGAATCGCTCCTCGGGAGCGATTTATGGGTTACTTATGCTTCCTTTAGTTCGTTTCAGGTTCCCGAGACCATTCATGAAGAGTTGGAGCGAATCCGACTCGATACATACACTTTTTGGAGCCAACGAAGTGAAGGAACCATCACTCGGTGCCATGGATTCGACCCCGAGACCTTGGGACCCAATCCCGAGCCTCCGAGACCCGATCTCGAGTCCCGAGTATCGATGAGAAACCCATGAGAGGTAAGGAGGGACCAAAAAAGGGCTTAAAGGAGGCCTACAAGGCTCAACCCGGTCGGGATGGCCTCAACCCGTCCCGGTTGAGATGCACAAAAGCAAGGGCTACTGACCTGGGTCCGTCCCGGTCGGGACCAGACTGTCCCGGTCGGGATGATCTCGTCCCGGTCGGGACCGTGGACCTGCTGCACGCTTTTGTTTCTTTCATCCTCCTTCATTCTTGTACCCATATAAATACTTCTCTCTTGTATTGTTTATAGATCTTACATTACCCTAGACTCTCTTAGGCCTCCATTAAGCATTCAAACCTGAGATTAGTGTTCCTCACATTAGTTTTAATCTTTAGTTAATCATTGTAATTAGTCTTGTATTAAGGAGATTCTTGAAGATTATTCCAAGCTTGACAACCTTGGAGTTTTATTTGGGTTTCTTATTAATGCAAGTTCTCATCTTTTTCATCCTTGTTAGTTTGGTATAATCCTCTTCTCCCTTTTACATTTGTTCTTTGTTTATTTATCAAGTTTGAATCTTTACATATTGTTATTGTTATTGTTTGTTCATTATGGATGTTTGGTTTGTTTTCTCCTGTTTATGTTAGTTTCATCTTGATAATGAGTGAGTAGACTTTTTGTGGGGTTAGTAGGGGGATTATACGTTAATCATGGGTGATTAAGGCTAAGCATGGTTAAAGGTTGAGTCTTCATTGCTTGTCACTAGTTTTGCATGTTGGGTGTTTGATAAATTGCTTGTTAGGGAGGTAGTGGCCATACTACACTACTTGTTGCTTCTCACTTGATGTTTGCTTGACTTGTGATGGACTTTTCATGGTTTGGGTGTTCGATTGCATGAATCGTTGGGTTCGTTTAGTTGCGAGAGCACGAGCTTGCCTTAGTGATTAGATGACACTTTTATCCTCGTTTTTCCCTTAGCCTTTACGTCTATGAACCCGATCTAACCCTACTCCTTTACCTATTTGATTTCATCTCCATTTTAGATATTTTTATAGTTGTTTGTTTAAGTTCTTTCTTATTCGATTTGTTTAGTTTTGTTTAGCTTAGTCTCTAGTCTTACCTCAACTCAATAATATCCTCCGTCTTTGTTTCTTGTGACTTTATCTAGAACCTAAGCACACTCTAGTCTTTTCTCTACCGTCTTCGTGGACTGACCCGACTTTCCCCTAGCTACTAGTTAGGATAGTTGGTTTAATTGGTGTAGGATCGACGACAAAAACCTACCATCATTTACGTCCGATCATCATCGGGTGTTTTGTCGGGAAATGCTATATACACTAGCAGGCAAAATGCGGGTGTCTACAGAGCCCCCACTCTGACTGAGGCTTGGACAAGGCGAAAGTCAGAGTAGCTACCAGGCCAATCGAGGATTACGACCTGGCAGCCTTCCGGTCGGGTCGTTTGAAGGGCTCGCCAGCCATAAGAAAATGGTCATACCTGTCCTGATGATGATAGCTTCGTGGGGAATCGAACTTGCCTTTGAAGTCCTAGCTGTACTCGTATGCCGACACATCACATCTTGGATGTAGTATTCCAGGAGAAACACTGCCTTTGTTGTTCCGTTGGGAAGCACTACTAGCTGGCACCTGAAATGTTAGATACATAGGCAGAAATGGCAGGCATAGCATATAGCAAGATAGTACATAGGAAATGCAGTTAGCATCTATAGACTGGCTTGCGCTGGGGGAAATGATTTTTGCTTAGTTTGAAAACGAAGTCCTGAAAGCAACTCACGTGCTAGGAGATAGGTTTTCAAAATTGAAAGGGGTAGAAAAGAAATTTGCAGTTTAAATAGACCGAAATTAATTTGACCTTGTAGAAAAGGACTTTCTCAAATGGCTAAGTTTTGCGAATTTCAAAGCAAGGATTTGAAGAGAGAGACATACTGACAGACTCGACTCTGGACGTGACAAGACGAGTTGATAGACACGACTGGACTCTCGAGGTGTTGGACCGTGACTCGGGGGGGGGGAGTGGGCCACCTATGACGACAAGACTCTTAATTTGTGCTATTCCATAGCCTAGGCGAGTGACAAGACGGTCGAACATTGAAATGGGAACGATCTGGTATAGGGGAATCGCAGTAGTCTGTAATGAGACTGTTTTTGCGGGACTCAACAATAGTAGTGCTGTAGACTAATGCTCTCTTGAATTCTTGGTTTTGGGGTATATTCCCAAGTAGGTGTAGTTTCGAGTCCCTGACATATTCTTGTCTTCGACTAAGCATAGTACTAGGACACTCTATAGAAAGGAGGCTAGTTTTTCAAAGTCATTTGGATTATGTGAGTGGATGGAGGTCTTCTGTCTAAGAGAAGCCCCCAGGACGACAAAGGTAACTGCTGAGAACATGACAGTGTCGTGACCGGAATAACGGTGCTTTTTAAATTTGTGTCAATGTGGGTGGTTGTGCCTATGTTGAAAGGCTGCCTACGTATTCACGTGTAGTGAAATCAAACCAAGCCGTAGTTCAGTGGATTGGAAGATATGTTATTGTGCCTAGTTTATTAGGGCTTTGTGTGTAACTAGCCATAGTGATGGTGTAGGCTAGGTGCATTCCCAATGATATCTTGATCAAAGGGCTAGAATAGTTAGGATGTTGATCCTGTCACTGTGAGCATTCTCCGGGGTAGCCCCCAGAGGTGGTGTGAACTATTTGGGCATGTTCTATGCCGACCGCAGGTTGAGTTCCCGTGTTTGGGGCTGGTAACTGGTTTGGATGTTTTTGGAAATGTGGAGCCAGGCAGTAAGTGGCTTTGATGCTTCGAAATCTGGAGCTCGATTTTGTGGAGCTAAGGCTTCGAGGGTAAGGTATTGTAATGCGGTAGGAAAGGGGGAAGTTGAGTAAAAATGAATCGAACTTCGATCAGGATAGGTTTGATAATGTGGGATCTGATTTCCATATCTGGCCCTAATGGTTAGGGTGTATCCTATGGAGCTTGAATCCTCAAAATTCCGGGCTTTCTCTTAGCCTAGGTCTCGAGAAGGTCTTGAGGGTTGTAATGTGGGAAGGCTAAGTGTGGTGTTAGCTGACCAGCTTGATTGTTTCTCCCCTATTTGATGGTATGGGCATCAATAATGTTTGAATTGACCGTACCCCGGTCAAGGGACTTCCACTTGAGTTGACCGTTGACCACGGTCATGGGTATTTGAATTTTTTGTTTTTTTTGTTTTTTTTTGGGTTGACCTCTTAGCCCCGGTCGTGGGATTGACCGTATCTGGTCGTGGGATGTTAATCATGGCCAGCTCTTTTGTTTTGACCTTTTGCTTCTTTTTTTTTCTTGGACTTCTGTTTTTTTTTTGTCCAGCTTTTTTTCTCTTTTTTTTTGTTATCCCTCGTATGGTGTTGTGGGTGGATACGGGGGTGGGCCCATCGGTTGGATTAGGCTTGTGGAGCTAAACCTTTGTAAGGTGTAAGCCTAGTTGGTGTTTATGTGAGTGCAACTCGCGATGGAGTACTCTACAGTAAGCATGGTGATTTGGATCTTGGTATTGTCATCATAATTCCGAGCAGGCTTGGTGGGAGTATCGTCTCGACTTGGGTATTTTTGGCATCAAGTTTATAGAGTCACGATGCTTCTTTTTTTTGCTTCTGGTCAGACTAACGCCTAAGGTAGGGATTGGTCAGTTTTATTGGAGGAGTGTTTATTGTGGGGAGATGGGCTTGCCTCCCGTCTTGAACCCAAATTAGGAGACTACCTATATTTGTCATAGGATTCGAGACCGCTCCTACTAAGGGTAGTTATGTGGCTCTCTATGCCAGACATGGAACAGGTAAAGGAAAACACGGGCCTCAGTTCCTACAGTCATTATAGATGTGCCTATAATAGTCACGTGCATGTGCTCACAGTGTATGATGGTGTTCATCATGTTCTCGGAAACACATAAGGAAATCATATAGTAGAGATAGAATATTGAAAGCTGATTTTATTGAATTTTGAAAAGAGGACAGAATGCAAATGACTCTGACTCTGATTTGGAAATGAGGATGTAGGGTATCCTAGACTCGGACTCGGACTTAGACTCGAATCAAATCCGGACTTACGGATGCTCGGTGGGTTGTTTCTTTTTTTGGTAAGGTCTTTGATTGGAGAAAACGACTGGTGCCATGACTCGCCTAAACTCGACTTTGCGCAAATGCAAGAGAGGGAGTCAAACTAGATACGGCCCGGGGTGACGAGTCGACAAAGACTCTTGGATCGGGATACCCGAACGTTGACCTAGACAAAGTAACGACATCGAATTAGACTCGAGCTGCATAAGGGTGAGTCCGAAAATGGGGAGACCGTTTTTGACCGCGTCACGTGCTCGGACCAACCGTGGTGACCTAAACCCCAGGTAACTCGAGTATTCGTAGCATAGGTACGACTCGAAGAAGGCATCACAAGGACGCATGTGTAGGATAAACGTAGGGTACCCCTTAGGGTGACCGTGTTTGACTGGTCGGTTGGAGGATAGCCCCCGAGCGATGCAAAAGACTCTATAGGACTCAGATGGGGTGGCATCTAAGTGATTCGAAAATGGCACGCGTGAGACAACACGTGTAGGACATGACCCTTAGAGCAACCGTGATTGATCGTTCTGCTGAAGGGTAGCCCCCCGAGTGAGATTAAAGGTTTTGCTAAGACTCGAGTGTCGGACGAGTGACCTTTAGATGTAAGGATCACGAACCTTTAGCTACAGGGTTATGCCTTGTAAAAGGTTGACTCGGCCTCTTGGAAAGGCAGACGGGGTAAGGCAAGAAACTTGCGATGTAAGATCGACAGAGTTTCGACGCTAGAGACCCTTGACTTGACTTGAATAAGGATAGACCCTGTGATTAGGGTAGACCCTTAAGTTAAAGGACTCTTGAATTGAGATGACTCGACTAACGGATTGAAATATGGGCGAAATTCCCTTAGGAAAGGTCGTGGGGACCGTCCTGTTAGAGGGAAAAATCGCGTGGGACTTTCTAGTTAGGACTCGAGTGTATGGACGAACCTTCCATTTACGAGTGTATGACTCGTGTTGGTCGGTTGTGCCTTTAGAAAAAGGCGGACTAGGATGGGGAAGAAACCCGGGATGTAGGATCGACGAGGTTTCGACGCTAAAGACCTTCGACAAATCATGAAAAGACCCGACACACGGATTACGGTAGGTCCTATAATAAGGAAGGTTTTTGAAAAATGATTGAATTTTGAAAATTGAGAGAACGGTCCTGAAATTGGTAGTGGGCCAATAGGACCGGGCATTTTGAAATGTTAGAATGGTTGCGAGTAAATTCGCATTTTGAAAAAATGGGAGACGGTCCCGTATTTTGAAATTGGCAGCATGCCGACAGGACCGAGCTTTTTGAAAAGTTGAATATTTGGAATTTTGAAAATTTCAATATCGAAAATAAATTTCCAAAAATTTGAAAATCGAAAACAAGATCCCGAAGATTTGAAAATAGAAAACGGTATCTCGGAGATTTGAAAATCGAGAATGGAATCTCGAAGATTTGAAAATCGCGAATGGCATCACGGAGATTTGAAAATTGAAATTGAATTTTGAAAATTCGAAAATCGAGAGGGAATCGAAAATTCGAAATTTGAAATGGGAAGCATGCCGGCTAAAAAAATAGGCTTATTTTGAGTCAAATCGTAAGTCCTAAAATTTGGCAGCATTCCGAGTTTTTGAAAATTGGATATTTTTGAAAGATGCATTTTGAAATGACGGTTTTTGAAAAATGACACGGAAACCAAGTAGCACGTAGTCAAACAAGCATTATAACGACGCTTATGTATGCTTTATGCTAAGTCTCGGTCGGTCAAAATAGGGTCTATACCAACAACGATGGCTCTCTCGTAAATCATTACGGACTCCCTAAGCCGTGTTGGTCTTAGGACATGCCGCAAAACCCATACGAGTTCGGCCATAGAAGTCTTTAGAGCACCCATTAAGGAATGCACCGCGGTATAGTGGGACGTCGGTCACAAGTAACCGGCCCGGGCAAAGTTGGGTTATGCATGAATCATTAAACTAATGCGCGTACACTAATATGCGAATGATTTCTCTTCGAGTCTCACCCTAGGAACCCCGATGACATGTGGTACATCAGGTATCCCCAGCGGAGTCGCCAAATTATGGACATGACGTAGGTCCACCCCGACGCGGCCACGCACGGGTTTGGGTAGGCGAATGAATCTCGTGGTAAGATTGTTCTCGGGTTCGAAATTTAAGTCAAAGTTGGAGTCGCCACCGAATTTATGGGAATTCGGACCCATTCGAGCCCACTCTATGTCGTCATGGACCGTACACAAAGTATGACCCATTTCGATTTCAGAGTTTATAGGGCTCGTCCCTTTGCATACGATACCGATACCGTCTCTACCGGTTATCGTGTATAGAATGACTCTCGTGTGCCAACGGTTTCGGACATCCGTAAACCGAGGTTCTGAGTAAGGGGTGAGGGTACGTGTTGGGAAGCCCACTAAGGACACCCAACCCCGCCCGCACTTAGCGGCCTCTACTAAGACATCGTTAGTGTTCGTGTACGCACGCTAGTAAAATGATTAAATGATATGCAAACATCGTTTTTGGCTAAGCATGCGAATTATTTGTTAGCTACGTCATTTTAATGCATCTTGATTCACATCAAAGTGATGTAGCATGTGATGTTCATTTAAATAAATAAATGGCAAACATCAAAAATAGAAAACACGTAAATAAATTACAAATTACACGGGCGGAATACAACCCGGAATTCACAATAGAACGAGCAATAAAATAGAATAATCGAATCAGGAAACGGTAAATATTAACTATAAACGGACCCGCAAATAATAAATATAAACTAGACCGTAAGTTAAGTAAATGGACGAACTTCGATTAAATACACATTATATTGTGCATTAAACGAAGGACGGAGATATGGGACCAAGACGTGATGGTAGTCCGATCCCGAATCTCGATGGCTTGTCCCGACTTATCACATCGAAAAATTGGCGTCTAAATTAGTCATGTATCGGATACGACTAAAGAGTCGTCGACACAAAACTAATTGTGAAAGACATCGATCAAAGTCGTAGAAGTGAATTAAAATGCATGAGCTTTGGAAAATAGAATAACGTGATTGTCCTTGCACGCGAGGACTAAGTCGTAAAAAAGACGAGGCTCGGGTGATGCTTTGAAGCTCTCGGTTTATTTGAACAAAGGGACCCACTCGATCGAGTCATGGCAAGGACTCGATCGAGTGAACCTTTGAAGGGCTTACTGCTCGGTTTTTATAGTGCTACTCGATCGAGTAGGCTTGTGCACTCGATCGAGTGCCCTCTGTACGGGTGTTTAATTCGTGCTTTGAAACGACCCATTTTGTAGCTTTTATGTTTTTGAATCGAGATGCAATTACGTTAAATATAAATATTGTCCAATTTATATTAGTTTAAATCTCGATGGCTCGTCATACTCGACATTCGGTTATAGAGCAGACATCTAGTATTTAGAGCGAATTTGCAAAATCGAGTTTGATCGGGCTAGAACAAATATCGATTCCCTCAGTCATAATGTCGTAATCCATCCTTTCGGATCGTGTGACAATTAATTCGGCGTCAATGGGTTTCGTCCTAATCCGATTTGTCGATGATTCTTTTAGAATGATATTTTGAAAGAGATGTGGTCGGACATATTTAACGACGAATCTCCACGATCTATTACGCCCTTAAGTGTTTAGGGCGGCGCACCTCGAAGGGCGTCACCTCCAATACGACTTGTAAAGGGATTAAATAGACTTTAGGCGGAAATCGTAATTAAACATATTCGATCCAAAAATTCGACCGTCGTTGCAAACTTAAGTCCTCGGCATCTTAATATCGTAATTTT
The DNA here is from genome assembly GCA_958450325.1 of Agrostemma githago. Taxonomy (NCBI): domain Eukaryota; kingdom Viridiplantae; phylum Streptophyta; class Magnoliopsida; order Caryophyllales; family Caryophyllaceae; genus Agrostemma; species Agrostemma githago. Next base: position 30,401,987 of record OY288254.1, on the reverse strand, counting down.
TCCTTAAGGCCTACGATCATTAATTTAGCCTCAACGGACGTTGCTCGGATCGTTTTGAAAATAGTTTTGTTAAATAATTATACGCGGTATTATATAAGACGGAATATAAACAGTAAATAAAATGTTAGGTGTTAGAGTACATAAATAAAATGTTAGATTGCGATAAATAAAATGTTAGTAGCAAAATTAAAATGTTAGTAACGAAAATAAAATGTTAGTGTTAGTAGTTAGTAGTAGTAGTAGTAGTAGTAGTAATAATAATAATAATAATAATAATAATAATAATAATAATAATAATAATAATAATAATAATAATAATAATAATAATAATAATAATAATAATAATAATAATAATAATAATAATAATAATAATAATAATAATAATAATAATAATAATAATAATAATAATAATAATAATAATAATAATAATAATAATAATAATAATAATAATAATAATAATAATAATAATAATAATAATAATAATAATAATAATAATAATAATAATAATAATAATAATAATAATAATAATAATAATAATAATAATAATAATAATAATAATAATAATAATAATAATAATAATAATAATAATAATAATAATAATAATAATAATAATAATAATAATAATAATAATAATAATAATAATAATAATAATAATAATAATAATAATAATAATAATAATAATAATAATAATAATAATAATAATAATAATAATAATAATAATAATAATAATAATAATAATAATAATAATAATAATAATAATAATAATAATAATAATAATAATAATAATAATAATAATAATAATAATAATAATAATAATAATAATAATAATAATAATAATAATAATAATAATAATAATAATAATAATAATAATAATAATAATAATAATAATAATAATAATAATAATAATAATAATAATAATAATAATAATAATAATAATAATAATAATAATAATAATAATAATAATAATAATAATAATAATAATAATAATAATAATAATAATAATAATAATAATAATAATAATAATAATAATAATAATAATAATAATAATAATAATAATAATAATAATAATAATAATAATAATAATAATAATAATAATAATAATAATAATAATAATAATAATAATAATAATAATAATAATAATAATAATAATAATAATAATAATAATAATAATAATAATAATAATAATAATAATAATAATAATAATAATAATAATAATAATAATAATAATAATAATAATAATAATAATAATAATAATAATAATAGTACAAATATATATATAAAAGAAACGAAAACGAAGAAGGGAGAAAGAGATGTCGGGATTTGAATTACACCCTCAACCTACATGCTTAATTGGTCTCGGAAACAGACTCGTAGTAGCGGCGTGTGCGCGAGAGTGTCGAGATATGTAGGGTGAGTTAAGGTGTGTATGGTTAGGGAGAGGATGATCTCGGGTCTTTGACGAGTTTTGATCTCGAAATGTGTGTATGTGTAGGGATAATGTCGGTTGAATGTGTTGATTGTGTATGAACGAATATGTATGAATGTGATGATTGAAAAGTAGTGTAAATGATGGGTGATTGAAGGTTGATAGTGTGGTGAAAAAGGTTGGAAGAAGTTGTAAATGGGATGATTAGGGTTGGAAAAGCCTCCTTTTAAATGGCTTAGGATGACGGGGTATTTATAGAAGAAATACCCCGGTTTAGGGCCACTCGATCGAGTGGAGCGTGTGCACTCGATCGAGTGCCCGGTTCAAGCCCGGTTTGGCCGGGTCATGGCCTTACTCGACCGAGTGGATCGGGAAGGTGGGAGTGTAAATAGGGCATGATTTGTTGACTACTTTGAATTGATCTTGGTTGTTGGACAAGCTTCTAGAAGCGAACTTGGCTGTTTTTTGTGTCGGATTCGTCTTTGACCCGATCGCCAAAAGACGGTTTTATTTCCGGTGTCGGTTTCGGCCCAAATTAGTCCCATTTTATTGGAAACGGCCCACTGGGCCTGGATTTGAGGTCGCTTTTGAGAGATTTGCACTCCGTAAATGCCCACGTCGGATACTATTGATTCCGAGTCCGTATTCGAGCGTATTAAGTCACGTTTACGTCCGATCATCATCGGGTGTTTTGTCGGGAACTGCTATAGACACTAGCAGGCAAAATGCGGGTGTCTACTACTAGTTACACATTCGTATTTACTAATCCTTGAGTTATTATGTTTTAAAAGAGGATGTAACTAATAAATAATGTTATGTGTCAACATTATTAAAAATAACACGTCATGTAATTACGATATAGAACTGTTACTAACACAACTAACGTGCCAAACCATAATATCGATTATAATTCCTAACGTGCACGTTTGACAAAGAAATCCAATATACTTACGGAAAATATTAAATAAACATACAAAAATACACATAAAACTGAATAAAAAAACCCAGAAATTTTCCAGGTGTGGAATCATTGAGCTTAGGACAAGGTAGAGACTTGGGATATCTGCGTCTCAGCCCACGACTAGATTTAGAAATTTTAAAACTCGACCTGGGTCTAGTCGTGGGTGTCCCCACGACTGGATTTAGCAATTTTTAAACTCGACCTGGGCCTAGGGTTGCGATTACAATTACGAATACGAAAAATAATACGAATCATAAGTGTGTTCATAATGACAAAAACAAAGACTAACCTCGATAACGTCGTCGTCCGAATATTTTTCGTTATAGGACAAATTCAAATCAAAAGGAAAACTATTTTCGGTGTTCGACCTGTCCGGGTTAATCATTGAATAATCAAAAATTCAAAATATAAGCATTTTATTAAATCGAGAGTAAAGTTTTTGTTGTCCGAGTTGTATTAGAATGATGTTGATAAATAATAGGGTGTGGACATGACATAGGTCCACCCCGACGCGGCCACGCGCGGGTTTGGGGAGGCGAATGAATCTCCATGAGATGGGCAAATGGAAATTTAAATCGAAGTCGGAGTCGCCACCGAATTTTATGGTTATTCGGAACCGCTCGAGCCCACTCTATGTCGTAGTGGGCCGTATACAAAATACGGCCCATTTCCGATGTGAGAGTTTATTGGGCTCGTCCCTTTGCATATCGATATAGATGCCGACTTGAGCGGTTAATCGTATATTGAATGACTCTCCGTGCCAATGGTTTCGGACATCCGGAAAACCACGGTTCTGAGTAAGGGGTGAGGGTACGTGTTGGGAAGTTCACTAAGAACACCCAACCCCACCCGCACATTAGCGGCCTCTACTAGGATATCGAATGATTTTTTAATACGCGCGTTAGTAATACGATGAATGATATGCAAACATTGTTTTCCTAAGCATGCGAGGAATTGAATGGGTTGCTAAGTCGATTTAATGCATGAAGAATTTAACGTCAAAGTTGAATTTAGCATGTGAGATTCGTTTTAGTATAATAAAACATGAGATGAAATAAAGATGAATTTGCTACAAGATAAACAAACGAGTTAGTATCGATTTGTAAATAATAATATAGCAAATATAATAAACGAGATCGAACAAATAAATATTAATCGAAATCTGGAAAATATTGTTAAAAACGATGTTTTGTATAAAAAACGAAGTTCAAAAAATAATAATAAAAAAACGAGAAAGATGCGCCGTGGCAGCCGGCCGCGCGGCTCGCCCGGGATGCCGGCGAGTCGCGTGTCGGTCTGTTTTTGAAGATGGTTTTCGAAAACTCGATGTTTTTATTAAATCGCGTATGAAGATTGCGTAATTCGTACTCGATTCAATATTTTCGATATTCGTTATATTTGATAGTTAACTACGAAACTAATATCAAATATTCCGAATAGTTTTAGAAAAGATATAAATTTTGAAATCGTTTCGTAGAATAAATAAAATAAAACGAACGAAAAAGCTAAAAAAACGTCTCGGATTTCAAGCCCGTGCGCGAGTCGCCTGGGCATGGCGCGACTCGCGTGCGGGTCTGTCCGGTTTTTTTATTTTTTTGTTCGAAATTGCTAATTTTGATAAACCGCGTGCAAAATATGAATTAATTTGTACTCAATTTATGTTTTCGATGTTCGTCGTACCCGATATTCGATTATGAAATCGATATCGAGTATTCGGAACGAATTAAAAAAAAGGTTTTGTAAAAAGAAGTTTGAACGAAAAAAAGATGTAACGATTTTTAATATCGTTGAGATCTTAATATAATTCTTTTTGATACAATATTCGATTATAGAAAATCGATATCATATTTTTAAGAATGTTGTTATATGAAAATATATTTTTGATATTATCGATATTAAAAAATAATAAATAAAAAAAAACGACTGACCCATAAAAAAATAAGACGGACGAGGAGGAGAAGAGAAGAAGGAGAAGTCGGGTTTGGTACACCCTCAACCTACATGCTTCTGTTTACTCGGATCGGGGCTCGTCGGGACGTGGCTTGGGCACAAGAGCGTCGAGTGGATGTCGGTGAGTTGGTGGTGGTTCGGTTCGGGCGTGACGAGTGAAGGGTGTCGGGTATCGGGCCGGTTTCCTTCGGGTTTGTAATATCGGTGTATCGATGCTAGATTTTATGCTTACGAGTGTGTGTATGGGAATAATTTGTGATGCTTTTATGAATATTTGATTGATAATGAATGTATATTGTAGATGCTAATTGATAGGTAATGAATATTGTTTCTGAATGCCTTTGAATCTCGTGTACAAGGGGCTATTTATAGAAAATTCCCGACCTTGGCTAGGAGAGTTTGAACTACCGCTAGAGATAGGAAACGTAGAAGTTGTAAGGCATGAGAATTCCGCTTTCTTGTCCGAGAAGAAAGGGAACACGGCTGGTGAGAGCCTACTCGGCCGAGTGTTTTCACTTGGTCGGGTGTTTGAATCGGTTTTTGGATAGGAAATGCAAGAGTTCGAAAGGAACGCAAATTCCATTTCTTGGTGGAGAAGCCAAAATCTCGGCTGAATGGAGTATATTGGCTACCGTGGGTGTCTTGGCCGAGTATTTGGTGCTCGGTCGATATCCGATTCGGTTTCCGGATAGAATTCCTACTTGAGATCGAATCCTATCCTCAAACAGATTTGTTTAATATTTTGAGAAGCTGATTTTTTGTAGGATTAGAGTAGGAATCAGCCGTGTGAGGTGTCACGGCTGACTCACGTGTCTCGGGAAAATCTTTGACCGGGTTTTGACTTGGTCGTAAAAAGACGGTTTTACCCCTGGTGTCGGAATCGACCCAAATTAGTCTTATTTGACTCGAAACGACCCACTGGGTCTGATTTTGAGGTTGGTTTTGTGATATGTACTCTATAATGATCCCAAGCCAAATGCCAATGATTTTGAGCCAGTTTCTGAGTAGTTAAAGCACGTTTGCGTCCGATCATCATCGGGTGTTTGTCGGAAACTGCTATAGACACCTGGCGGCCAAAATATGGGTGTCTACATAGGGTAAATTAGGTTAATGAGTAGTTAGGTTAAATTAGGTTAGTAAATTTTAAAAAGGGCAAATAAGTAATTTACTCATAAATTATGAACGACACTAAGTCTATAGACGGACGACGTTAAGTAGCCCCCGACATGTTTTTTTTTTTTTTTGAAGACCCCAAAAGCGGGATTACACAGTAGACGAAATATCAGAAGCAACAAGCTACAGCAGAAACTCCGGGCAGTCATCGACCCAAATCCTCGTCTCCGTCTTGCCAAACAGATGTCTTGCAAGTTCATTCGCGACGCCATTAGAAGCTCTAGGTATACACGACCAGCCTACCTCCTCGAATCCCAAGCAGCTGTCTTCAATCTCCTCCAATATGCTGAAAAACGAACACCGTCCACGCTTCCCTGTAGCCATAGCATCAACCACCTCCTTGCAATCGGACTCGATTATAATGTGTCGATGCCCCCTCCTCCGCGCTTCCTCTAGTCCGGTCAAGATTGCTTCAGCCTCCACCTCCCTAACCACCCCCTCTCCCCGTCATCCAACGCACCTACCCCACAGCCACTCACCCTTATGCCCCCTGCACACGAACCCCACACCCGTTCCCCCTTGCCACAGACTCGCATCACAGTTAACCTTAACCCATCCTTCCCTCGGGGCTATCCAAACCGTACCCACCTGCCCCTTCCCTTTAACCCCTGAATGATCATCATCCACCCTAAGCCTCTCCCCTGCATCATCCACCCTAAGCCTCTCCCCTGCATCCTCCTGTTCACGCAAGATATTCTCCACCCGTCTCACCACTCTATCCCCATTCACCCTAACACCGTCAAAAACCCACTTGTTTCTCGCCTCCCACATCGCCCAACAACCCGTCATAACCTTCCCTCGCTCCTTTCCCACATCCCCATTTACATCGCCCCCGACATGTTCTTGGTTGAGCAATAGTTTGTTTGTTTTTTTTTCAAATTTTATGTTGCTGTCATATATTGTAAAAAATATGAAAATGTTTTAAATTTACATAAACACTACAAAAATGTGTTAATTTGTTTAGTAACTAGTCTAAAACCCGCGACAAAATCATGGGGTTGATCGAAGTAAGATGTTCCCAGTATTACATAACGAAAAGTTTGTCACCGACGTGGAACATAATGATTTTATTAATAATTACAAAAGTGTTAATTGATTTGTCTCTTTATCTGAAAACTAATTATTTAGGAAATAAATTAATCAATTCCCTAAGTTATTTACTTTTGATAAAATATGGAACGATTACTAATAATTAATTATATGGGAGTAGAATTATTTGGGAGTACAATTTGATATGAAACGATTACTATTAATTAATTAATTATAATAAAGCGGGTTAAAACAAAGTAATGAATATAATTATATAAATAAATAATAAAAAAATAATAAAAAATAATTAAAAAAAAAAAAATTCGTGTGATTATAGCAGAGGTGTGATGAGATGTATTGACGCCTGGTTTGGGCATGTCAAGGAACTAAATGAACTAATTGCAGGAGCAAAGGATGAGACGGCCTGGAAGATAAATTCAGTGATCCTTGCAGCCTGTTACTACTCCGTCTGGGCGCAAAGGAATAATGCGAGGGTGAACCAGATGATTATAAGACCTGAGCGAGTTGCAGCGAACATCAGGAATGAAGTGAAGGCTCGGATTCAAACCTGGTTGCCGGGTCAGAGCATAGGAGGGTAGATGCATTGGCCTTATGCTTTAGTAGTTGGTTTGTACGGTTATAGTGATATAGTTTGGAAAATGCGTTTCCTTGGTTGGACTTATTGTACTTTGTATAGTCTCTTTTTTTTGATTTAATACAATCACATTTTATCAAAAAAAAAATTAGAAATAAAGATGAACGGTAACAACCCGGATTTTCGATGACTTAAACTAATAGATAATGCGGAAAGTTATCTAAGTCATAAAATTAAAATTATATCAGAGTGTAAATAAATCTGGATCGCTACGGATCCTTACAATAAACGACTATTAATTAAATAGTCTTGATTCACCAGTACAGAATATAGATTGTATTTTTATAGTAAACATATTATTAAATCTCTCGCTCGATTCCCCTAACGTCTTATACCTGCAAAAAATAAAACAGAGGCTGCTCAGCGGAACAGAAACTAAACAATTCTTCTAACATCACCTCATACACGTAAGACAATCATGTGAATAACCAACAATATGCTTACAAAAATATTAAAGGATATCACTTAACAGATAGTTTTCTTTAATTCAATTAACCAACATGTGAGGTCATGAAAACGATAATATTTTAGAAGATGGGACATTGGCAGCCATTTGATTTTAAAATAATTCATTTTTCACGTAAACAGATAATAAACACACGAGTCGTGACTCCTAATACCCCCACTACACCCTATTGGCTTGCATCTCACCAATAGAAGTAACCGTGCTACCGACTCGTTGACCGAACCGATATCATGAGGTTTACATCTCATCCATAAGGCTCAGTTGGGCCGAACTTCAATTATATTATACGTTTATTCAGATGTGGCTCTGAGCGAAATGAAAGTCGATGATTACATTCTCTGCATCAATAAGAGGGTACTCGCAGTTTTCAGAATCCTGTTCTACTCCCGTTACCTAGGTTGTAATACTGATCAAGTACTTTTCTATACATGCGCACATACCCTACGCAGACTCTTGGACCGCAGCTCTTACTGCCGTAGGACGATTACCTTAATCACTAGGTCGACCCTCGGACCGCAGCCTCCGAGTCTGTTTTTCATTACAAGTGCAGTCGAAGTCGAAACACCACGAATGGTAGAATCCAAAACAAGCTATTCGTCCAGACTCGCATCGTAAACATTATATAAAAATCACCCGTGAACAAGTAGTATTTTATTTCGTGACCTTTAATTGGTCGGACTCATTTGAAATACTCTAATCCATCCTCCAATACTTACTTTCAGTGTGACATTATACTTTAATCCTCAAGTGTCACCCGAAACATTATATCCCAAATATCATATAACTTATTTTAAAATAGTAAATTCTTTAATTGAAATTTTATATTAAAAAAAAAATTAAGGTATAATAAAATATTATTTTAAAACTTATAGTTTCTGGAAAAATTTAATTTAAGTCATATTTAGTCGATTTACAAAATTTGACGTAGAATCATTTTTTAGTATTTATGAATGTCATGTAAAAATTTCGGAATAAAATAAATCCATTTATTTTATAAAATAAAATTTATAAATTTCTACCTATATAAAAATAATAAGTGAAGTATTATTAAAATAAGATATTTTGTAGGTTTCTAATTTATTCTATTATTATAATATATAAATGTAAAAGCTAAAGAAAATTAAAAATATGACCGAAATTACAATTATATAAAATACATACAAATATAAAGTACATAGAATAAATATATACATAGTATATAGAAATAAATAAATAAAATGATATAAGTAAATTTTATTATTTTAAGTTCATTTATTCATTTCCTCAATTTCTCATATAAACAGAAATGTAAAGGTGACAAATAAATAAATCAAACAAGTGATAATATAGTTAAGTTAAATTTAGTCATAAACAAAATATGGATTACATAACATGTAACATTTGTATATATACTTAAGTGAATTTAGTCATAAATGAAATATAACAAAATTTGAATAACATATAACATTTTTATATATAAGTAATTTAGTCATAAAAATATAAGCCCAAATATTTAACTAATCAATTTATTAAGTTAGTAACATAATATACTTACATATATATAAAATGTTGTTAGAAGAAAAACTTGGTTACCTTAATTGCTATTACGAAGTACTTAAGTCAATAATATCGTCTACCTTAGGAAAATCGTCTCCTCCTTCTAAAGTGTCACGTTCTAACCTCGCAAAATCAAAGGTTCCTGGCCTTCGTCAAACGAAAGGCTTGAGTCTTGACCCAAGTCCGTTATGTCGAGTAGCACGGTCGTCGTCTCCTCAGCGTCCTCTTTTAAAGATGATAAATCAGTTAGAGTAGGGACTTAAGAATGATTGATTTAATACAATTGATAATCAAAGTTGATGCATACTCCTTGTTTTTCGATAGAAATGGAGGTTGGTTGATTATTTTTTTTAGTTTTCTTTTCTATTGTGTTTTCTCTGTTTGGCAGCAAATGAGGGTAAAATGAAATGGTTGAAGGTTTATAATAAGTTGAAGGTTGAAGGTTTGACCGACATAGATAAGTGTGGGGCCTAATTTGGGTTTAGGTGTCAAATAGGGAGAATTTGGGGTGTAAGCTCAATTTGGAATTTGGTTCTATATGTTATCTCATAATTGACTCGGTTTAATGAAAAGATAAAATTTAATAATTTGATAAATAAATTCTTTTGTTTTTATAACAAAATAATTTTTAAATTAACGAAAATAAAATAGTTTTATTCACGAAAATAATGTTTCAAGCGTTAAAATTGGTTTAAATAAATGTTTAAAATTTTTACATTGTTTGAAAAATACGGGGTATTACATGAACTAAGAAAATCATTATATATAAATTAATAATTTGATTCATATAGGGAGTACAATGTAGTGAAACAAAGAAAAACAAAATTGTGCTTAATTCTAAAAAAACACAATTATGCACAAATAATGACTCACTTCCGAATAAAGGAGCCTGAAACAATCGAATATAACAAATTTGACACCCAATACACTGGATTATTTATGCCCCAAAATCGAACTCGATTTCAAGTTTTCCAAGGTTGGGATCTATGCTTATCTTTTTCTACGCTTATTATCGGTCTGCAAAACAACAATTGGGCAAACCCAATTCATAAATGAGTGAATGACCGTAAATCTAAACTTTTCACTTCGGTAAGTATCTTAGAATTGAATTTTCTATTGACTAACTTTGAAATGAGTCAATGAATGCGAAAATCATAAGCAGGTGATAATAGTTTAAATTTCTAAATTATAAAGTGAAAAAGTCAAAAATTAAAAACGAAAAATAAAATAGTAAATTAAAATAGTCAAAAATTCAAAAAAACTAAAATTTAAAAAATTAAAAACGTAAAAAAAATAAAATACTAAATAAAAGAAGGTGAAAAATTTCTAAATTAAAAGACATCAAAAATTCAAAAATTAAAATATTTTAAATTCTAAATTAAAAAGGTCAAAAAGTTCTACTCAAATTCTCTGTTTTTCTTTACTTTAAACCCAAAAAAAGAGCAAATTAGAAATTACTCTCTTCAAAGTTGCGTTTATTAAAATTTACTCCCTTTTAAGATTTTTTTATTATTTAACAGCCAAAAAGATACAAAAGTTCAAAAATTGCTTGCATTGGTAAAATCCGGCCAATTCAGTAATAAGTTGACCGAATTGCCCCTCAGCGTACCACCACCTCACTCAACCTCGTTTTCCCCTTCACTATCTTCATTCCAATTCCCAAACCCAGTAAACCTTAGAAATTCAACAATCAATTTTTGTCCAAAAAAAACGACAATCAAACAATACGACCTTAGAAAAAAATTATGGGATTTAAATAGGATATAAGGGAGAGGGGTAGTTTGGGTATTAAAAGGCAAAAAAAGGGTAGAAAATCCAGTTTCGCCGGAGTACCATGCCGGAGTTTACAATTGCAAGCAAATTTTGAACTTTTGTATCTTTTTGGCTGTTAAATAATAAAAAAAATCTTAAAAGGGAGTAATTTTAATAAACGCAACTTTGAAGGGAATAATTCTTAACTTGCTCCCAAAAAAAATTAAAATAAACTCTTTAACTCTCATAAATTAAATCAGTTCTTATTTACTCGTATAAATTTTCCAGTTTTCTGTTCATTCAAAATATTTGAATCACCTTTCGTATGATTTAAATAAAGCTTTCGTATGATTTACGCTTTTATGATCGTAATCGCATGGTAAATCACCTAACACGAGATTTAAAACGTAAACAAACTAAAACCGAACAAGCGGTGGTCGGGTTCCGTACTAATCCCGATGCTCACCCCTCACACGTGGTTCGACGCATTCTCATTAATATCGAACCGACGTACTTTAAGCAGAATACTAGGTAAGGTACACCACGAGAACGACTAATATCTGTATTATCACGTTAAAAATAATTTGAATACGAATACTATCTTGTACTCTCTACTCTTCTACGTGCATCTTTTCATGGCTTGCCTGTCACGTGAAATCGCATGCAAAGAATGTAAAAGCTATTACTTCGACGACAAAAACCCACTTGTTCTTAAACAACCGATGTAGCAAAGGCATAGGGTTAAAACAACGGATGTTAACGCATTTCCGCCACTACTAAGGAACGAAGTTATCAGCCCTTCGATTGATTAGTAGAGGCCGCTATGTGCGTGCGGGATTGAGTGTTGATGTCTATCGAACGTTGGCTTCCCAATACGTACCCTCACCCCTTACTCAGAATCTACGGTTTCCGCATGTCCGAAACCATTGGCAATGAGAGTCATTCTAGATATGGAATGATTAAGGGTACAAGTCTTTATCTTTAGGTGGCCATGTCACTCAGCTTTGAGCCGGCTAAGGATTAAAGGTTACTTGAACAGTTTCCGAGTATCCCAAAATTACTCGGTGGCGACTCCACAAATCGGCAACAAATTCGGTTCACTAAAAAGGTCCTCAAACCAAACATATTGCCCTTTAAACATTTACAACCACGTCTCGATCGATTCAACATAAACGTAGATGTCCCCACGTCTATCTAGTACAATTCAAATCGTCAACGAAATAAAAGGTCTGACACTTCACCTCGAACGCGAGATCGGATCGGCCCCCGGGACACGAGGCACCACGGACGACGGACCGTGTAGGTGGCTGCGCGACTGGTCCCTGCGCGCGGGCAACAGTATGGCAGCGTCCACGCAATGCACAAGCAAATGCAATAGTTGAATGAAACTCAAATCAAATGCTCAAGTGCATTAATACACCAAATATCAAAACATTCTCATCGACTCAATTCATCAAAACAAATGACATTAACAAATAAAGATAAGCTAATATCAACATGTAACGCTCCTTATTTCTCCAATCCTAAAACAGATCACATGTGCTACAAATATCAACCGGTGGTAAAAGATGTATACCACACTACTCCACAACCCACACGTGTGATCAATCCTAGAGGTCACTAACAGTTCAACACACAAAACAAGCATCACCAATCGCATAAAATATAGTGCTACGATTACACCGCACAACGATACTTCTCACCTTGACCAACTATCCAACCCTTCCGACCATCTTAGTCACCCTTAGCGTCCGCCCTTGAGGATTTTCACACTAGCTTTTCATATTTTTTTATCAACTCACTCTACTCTCGAGGCACGCAACTCGAATTTTCTTTTTACTCGGAGCGCCCTTTCAGATTTTCACTCCATCCTCGACCACATTTCTCATTCTTGCCTAGGTGCGCTTTCCGGATTTTCACCTAGCCGGGACTATTTATTTCTTTTGGAAAAGTCCCATGGTACCCCCGAACTATGTCATATTACACATGGTACACTCGCTTTTAAGTTTGTCCCCATGGTAACCTTAAGTTTTATAGTTTAGTTCCCAATTTGCCCACATCCCATTTTCTCTCATCACGCCGTTGAATTATGCTTAAGAGTTGCATCATTAAGTGCTAATTAATTTTGGGAGCGAAAATTAAGGACATCCCTCAACGGCTAATTTTCATAATCCTTAGCATAAAGAGAGGCGTTCCCATGGTACCCCTAAAGTTTGATGGTTGTTCCCATGGTACCCCTAAGGTTACATTTTTGTTCACATGGTACCCCTGAAAGCACATGGGTGACTCTTCGAAGCAAAGTAACGGCTAGATTATTGAACTAGCCTTACACAAATGCTTATAAATGCACACCTCTTTCTATTTTGATAGAATACGAACAAAAAAATCCACACAAATCAAACTTCCAACAATGTCGGTTTCACATTCAAGTTCGACTTTAAGAGGAGTTCAAGTGGAAAACAAAACATGAGTAAGATGCAATAGAAGAGCAAATATTCGAGCATCCGGATCAACTGCTACAAATCCATTTCAGCCGCTATACTATAAATGTGATGAATGTTGATGGTTTTAATCGTGCAAAGGAAGAAAGGAAGAAGTTACAAATACCAACACAATGGATGTAGTTGATCAAGTATCCATTCAACAAGATTTGAAGAAAAAGATGAAGAAACAAATGGAAATAGTTTGTGACACAATAGAAAGATTTACTCTATGTCGAAGCTGCTAAATCTAAGCATCATAATTGGTTCGGTCATGTACTTTAGTCTACTTTATGTTGTTATGAACAAAATGTGATATGTATGGAAAACAAGTCTAATGCAATGAAATAAGATTACTACTAATATATTCCCACCATCACATTGATATGTTCGTTAAACAGACGAACTAAAAAGGGAACAACATCGGCGGAATAATTGTTTTTGTGATATGCAAATCACCAAAAGATAGTTTACGTAGCAACTTATCCAAAATATAGGAGCAACACCTGTGCAAAATATACGTACCACATACGAGATTATTCATATTCTAAAACCAAGTATGGTGGATTGGTGGTATGATAAGAGACCTGTGCAAAATATATACCCCTAGCTAAACCATACACAAAAGATAATCAGGTCTTCTCCTTCCTTTCCTTAGCTTGACTCTGAAATTGAAAGGAGATACGAAACTAATGATATTATGCCCATATAACATTCAACCGTAAATAACATGATAAATTTAACATTCAAAATTAGAAGGGACTTACCTAAGTGTTGGATGTTGAGGCTTCATCAGCCCTTGTGTTGCTCGTTGATGCTCCATCAGTTCTTGCTTTCTTATTCTGACCACCACCTCGAGAAGCTTGCCTTTTCCTTGCAGTTGGCCCACCTTTGCAACTCCTTGAATTATGTCCAACCGTCTTGCATATCGAGCATGTCACGAAAGTTGTTCTCTTTCCCTTGTTAGGCTCCTCCGCTTTCCTTTTTCTTTGTCGAGCCGGCCTCCTTATGCTTCTCTCTGGTATAGGTGGTAAGACTTTAGGAAATTCAAATGTTGGCCAAGCTTCCTTATCAGGCATCGGGTGCATACGGTCTCCATATGTTAGTTTGTAACATTGCCCACTAAAGAATCCATTCATATAATGCACTGGTTCTTCATTGTTCTTGTATATAGGTCTACAAGCATGCTTACATGGAATACCGGTTATCTGCCAACCACCACACAAACAAGTTCCCTTAAGAATATCCACAGGGAAACTGCTATAACCGTCATGGACCTCAAATTCCCCACCTCATGCATTGATCACCAAACACGTTATGCTCTGTACACAATTAGCCTCTGCGACCTCCTTCGCATACGGTGTAACCTCATCATCCTGAAATCTTTCAGCCAAATCAATCCTCTCAGCAAACTTGTCCATGAAATATGTCCGGATACCTTCCATTAAAGTCAGCACGTCTTTCTCCCTCAAATCAATAATCAAAGCGTTAAAAGACTCCACAAAATTAGAGGTGTTATGGTCACATGCTATTTCAGTGTCAAATTGGTGTTTAGCCCATTGTTGAGGAACCTTTAAAAGGTACCCGACGACTGCTGTTGATAGCTTACCTATCTCATCAAGAGCTTTATTGTGCATGTGGATAGAAGTAGAGTTTGCTGCCTTCCAAAATAAGTCATGAAAAGCTGGTCCGCCTCATTTCTGCTTGAAGTTCGTGTACAGATGCTACGCACATATCCTCTTAACTGATTGTGGGAACTTTTTATCAAGTGCTGCCTCTACCCCCTTCATTCGATCGCTAATGAAAGTCCAATCCCATTTCATGAAGCCGTATTTCTGGAAAGCAGTTTTGAGGTTCCTAAAAAAGTAGCTCCATGTTTCGGTGCTCTCCTTCGCCACTACAGCATAACCTATCAGAAAGAGGTTATTGTTTGCATCCAATGACAAAGTCGATAGAATTATCCCTTGTGTCTTCCCTTGAGGTGACAGTCGTCAACCTCGATGATTGGTCTGCAGCCTTTGAGAAACCCAATTACCCATGCTATAAAACTCACAAACATCGCTTTAAAGTGGACTCCTGAACCAGTAGAAGGATTATTCCAAGTTATTAAAGTCCAAGAATCTAAGTTCGTGGACTTAATCATTTCACCATACGCTGCCAAACGATTGTAGCTCTCCTCGTCACCTCCAGTTACTAGATCTTTCACAGCTATTATGACCTTGTACATCATTCTCTTACACGCCTCAATACCGTATTTGTCCATTAACAGCTGCACCATAGACTTCACAGGCATATTAGGTTGTGCCATCAACTCTATCTCCAATTTTTTAGCCATCCAAGGTACGGTGGCCATGGGATTTTTTCTCACATTCAAACATTCCTTATGAACCCCTGAAATTGTCTTAATAGCCCACGTAACCTTATCGGGCAAACATGATGCATGAATTGTCCAAGTGCAGTCCTTACCACTACACTCTGCTCTGTACCTCGTCTTCTCAAATTTCAGAACAAGCACACTAAACCCCTCTTGCACATAGTAGTCAGCTAGGACAAGTAAGAACTCTGCCTTGGACATGAAGAACAACCATGGTTTGAGTACAATCTCACCCCAACGCTTAGGTGTATACATTTTCCCATTCTTGTACATCTTCTTCATTTGTTGTGCACTGTCATCACATCCCTCCTCACCCAGATTTGCTTCAACATCAAATGGATGAGTTCCATCACTGTCATCCTCATCCTTCTCACTGTTAGAACCAGCCATGGACTCATCTTCATCATCATTACTGTCCTCCTCCCCACTACAAAGAAAGTCCTCATCCATGCTCTCTTCATCCACCTCATCACTCTCTACAGTCTCAACAACATGCCTTTTTATGTTTCTTTTAGGCCTCTCCACACCAACATCCCTTTCAACCCCCATGTTCTTGTCTTTCTTGGGAACATAGACTCCCTTTCTCCTAGCAGTGGATTTTGGAAGATTTTTCTGGAATACTGGGTCAGTTGACTGATTTTGAGTTGCTCTTGTTTGGTGTGCAACAGTTTTAGTGTTGAAAATCTGTTAGAAGTGGGACATTGTGAGCGCATTTGTGAGGTTTTTTTGAGAGGGTTGTTGTACTGTCTCCTCATTGGGTTGGGAGGGTGGTTCAGCTTCTTCAGTAGCCTGATGATCAGCAGGTTCTTCAGTAGGAGGATGCTGATCAGGTTCTTCATTAGCCTGGTGATCAGGTTCTTCAGTTGGTTGCTTATAGGGTTGTCCACAAAGTGGATCAGTGGGTTGTTCGAACTCTTCTTCAAGGATCTCAGTAGCCTCTTCATTCTGATGTTCAGTAGGTACTTCACTTTGCCCAGTTCGCTGCTCTTCAGGTTGCTCACATTGGTGTTTTGGAGGCTCATAAGCCTGCTGCTCCTCCTCCACCACCGTATCCTCTGGACACTCTTGTGAGTTGTAGGTTCTCACCCATTTTGTCTCATTAGAGTCTATGTCAAACACAGGCACTTCAATACTCAATGGTTCAATATGTTCAACCTCCCTGTCCATTTTTGCTTGTTCTTCTTCTTGCCTTCTCCTTTTCTCTTCTTGCCTTTTTCTGTTCTCTTTTTTCCTCTAGCCATGATTTCTTTAGTTGAGAGGCCATTTGGAACACTTTCATTGGTTTGTTTGTCCTCTCCAGCCAAACCTTAATGGTTTCTATACCATCAAAATATGCAAACATACCCATCAGGTCTTCATCACTCTTTATGTACATCTTCTTACCCCTTGCACCTTTATAGTACAGATTATAAACCTCGTGTATAAGAACATTTTGCTTCGAAAACACCCCATCAAGGTCACCAATTACGTCCAGTAATTGCATCAAGTCAACGTCGTACACAGGATAATCGAAACACTTTCCGTCGTATTGAAATTCAATCCATATTTTAGCTGACATTCTGGATGTACACAATAACATCAACAATAAATGAGAATTCAGTAAACACAACGATAATAAGAATATAACACATTGAAATGTATAACACAACTGAAATATTCAATAGTCATGATGCATATAGGAAAATTGACAACTAAACAAAGTACGAAGTATTTAAATGCAAACCAAGAAAATTTCAGAAACATTTGTAATTGAACATAAACCCTAATTTTGTATAGAGCAGAGTATCATATCCAGTTTCGCAAAAGGTGTTTAATTTGCTTCTTTCATTAATGAATCGTCCATGTGATCTCAACTCTACTCTATACCTCAACTTCTCACAAAGTATAATATCCGGTTTAACCCCCCATTTTAATGAACAATATTAGATTAATATTCAATCTAGTTTCACCAGAACATAGCATTAGATTGAGAATTGAAATTTTTTACTCATACAAAACCCTAATCGAAACATATAATCTGAAACCCTAATTTAATTAGAAATCAAAATCATAATTTTTAGACTAAACCTATAAGATGTACAGACAAGTGTGAGGTTAGTAATTCAAACCTATAGGATATATTCTTTAGCCTTTTCACACTCTTCACCAACACAAATTCTTGGGAGAGACCGTCTCTCCATAAGTTATTGAGAGACAACTCTCAGTACCACTTTATATGTTCTTCGTACCTATTTTATTATTAGATGTTTCTTCAAATAATAATTTGATTTGTACTTGTTTTTATAGCAATCGTACCCCTCTTATATGTGTATAATCTTTTATGTTAAACGTATATATTTTTATTACTATTGGTACAACTTTTACCCCCACTTGTAATTGGTCTCTCAATAAATTTAGTGAAAGATCGTCTCTCAGGAGACCTACTCTTTTGTTACTAGCCTCTTGAGACATACTATGTAAATGATCATGATGTAAATTCATTTCATCAATATACTTACCTTTACCAAAAAAAAAGGAATCAGACAGCTATAGCTAAACTGGCAACGTGGGTTTATGAGCAACCAAAAAAGCTTTGGGTAAAATGGGAAAATATTATTTACCTTAAGGGTAGCAATTGGACAAATTATAAGCCACGTCAAAGCACTGGTTGGAGCTGGAAAAAGATTTGTAGCATTAAAGATAAGATTCTTTATCATTTCATTAGCAATCAATGGAAGAATAAGCGCGGGGGCTATACTGTGTTTGAAGGATATGAGGCTATGAGGATTGTACTGCCTAAGGTCCCATGGGGGAATCATGTTTGGTGTAGTTGGACTATCCTAAACATCAATTCATATCATGGTTGGTATTTAGGAGTGCTCTCTCTACTCACGTCAAACTTTTTAGGTTTAGAGTAGCTGATACATAGGATTGTTGCCTTTGTGAGGCGGCAACTGAGAACAGTGACCATATGTTTTTCCAGTGTCCATACAGTGTTACAATCATGAAGGATATGGCCAGCTGGGTGAGAGTTAGCGTGAACATGCATGATGGCTTAGTCGGTTTGTTGCGTATAAAAAGTAGTAAGCTGGAAATGAAGGTACTTCAGCTACTTGGAATGCATACTTATAAAGTATATGGAAACAACGAAACTTAGCTCGGATAGAAGGATTCCTGGTTCGACCTGATATGGTGATTCGCGATCTCAAAGCATGGCTGAAAACTAAGGTTAATTAGATAGAGTGTGGTCAGCTAACTAGCAAAGATAGTAGTTGGATGATGTATTAGTTGAATAATTGGAGCTACAGTTCCAATACTTGTAATTGGTCGAGTCATTTGTACAGTACAATTTTGACATGGCAATATAATTTTACATTTCACCAAAAAAAACATAAGTATCTGTATTCAACGAAAATATTCATAAAACTCTTATCATTCGAAAATTAAATATTTGAAATAATTTCGAATTAATTTCAAATAGGTTTTTAAGATATCATATAAATAAAAAATATAAACTTCAACCAAAAACGGCAAAGCAAAACAAAGTTTTTAATGCTTAAAATTAGTCAAAACTTTTTACGAACAACATATAAAGTGGTTGTAACAACCCGGATTTTCGATGACTTAAATTAATAGATAATGTGGAAAGTTATCTAAGTCATTTAATTAAAATTATATCATAGTGTAAATAATCCGGATCGCTACGGATCCTTACAACAAATGACTATTAATAACATAGTCTTGATTCACTTAGTACAGAATATAGATTGTATTTTTATACAAAACATGTTATTAAATATCTCTCGCTTGATTCCCCAACGTCTTATACCTGCAAAAAAAATAAAACAGTGGACGCTGAGCGGGACAGCAACCAAGTCGTTCATCTAACATCACCTCAAACACATAAGACAATCATGTGAATAACAAATAATATGGTTACCAAAATGTTAAAGTATATCACGTAACAAATAGTTTTCTTTAATTCAATTAACCAACATGTGAGGTGATGAAAACGATAAAGTTTAAAAGATGGGACATTGGCAGCCATTTGATTTTAAAATTATTTTTCACGTAAACAGAGAATAAACACACGAGTCGTGGTTCCTATTATCACCGCTACACCCTATTGGCTTGCATCTCACCAATAGAAGTAACCGTGTTACCGATTTGTAGACCGAACCGATCTTATGAAGTTTACATCTCACCCATAAGTCTCAATTGGGCCCGAACTTCTATTATATTATACGTTTATTCAAACGGGGCTTTGGGCTGAAATGAAAGCTGATGATTACATTCTCTGCATCACCAAGAGGGAACCCGCAGTTTTCAAAATCCTGTTCTGCCCCCGCTACCTAGGTGGTAATACTGATCAAGTACTTGTCTATACATGGGCACATACCCTACGCAGACTCTTGAACTGCAACTTTCACTGCCGTAGGACGACTACCTTAAACACTAGGTCGACTCTCGGACCGCAGCCTCCTAGTCTGCTTTTCATTACAAGTGCAATCGAAACACCACGCATGGTAGGATCCAACACAAGCTATTCGTCCTAGACTCGCATCGTAAACTTTATATTAAAGTCGTCCGTGAACAAGTAATACTTTATTTGGCGACCTTCAATAATTGGTCAGACTCATTTAAAATAGTCAAATCCTCAAATACATACTTTCAGTGTGACAACGTCATACTTTAATCCCCAAGTG
This sequence comes from Agrostemma githago, assembly GCA_958450325.1. NCBI lineage: Eukaryota > Viridiplantae > Streptophyta > Magnoliopsida > Caryophyllales > Caryophyllaceae > Agrostemma > Agrostemma githago. The sequence continues at coordinate 30,381,500 of OY288254.1, read as the reverse complement.
TCGCCCGAAACATTATATCCCAAATATCGTATAGTATTTTTAAAATAGTAAATTCTTTAAAATGAAGTTTTATATAAAAATAAAATTTAAGGTATAATAATAATAAAATATTATTTTTAAATTATTTATAGTTTCTGAAAGATATAATTTGAGTCATACTTAGCCGATTTACAAAATTTGACGAAAAATCATTTTTTAGATATTTATAAATGTCGTGTAAAAATTTCGGAATACAATAAATTCATTTATTATAGAAAATGAAATTTATAAATTTCTACCTATATAAAAATAATAAGTAAAGTATAATTAAAATAAAATATTATTTAGGCTACTAACTTACTCTATTATTATAATATATAAATGAATGTAAAAGTACTAATGAAAATTAAATATGACCAAAATTATAATTATATAAAATACATACAAAACATAAAGTACATAAAATAAATATACATAGCAAATAGAAATAAAACAATAAAATGATATAAGTAAATTTTATTCTTTTAAGTTCTTTTATTCATTTACTCAATTTCATAAAGACAGAAATGTAAATTTGATAAATAAATTAAACATAATTTAGTCAAGTTGAATTTAGTAATAAATAAATATATAACATCAATAAAATATCACGTAAACTTTATATATATATATATATATATATATATATACACACACACACATACATACATACATACATACATACATACATACATACATACATATGTAACTTAGTAGTACAAATAAGCTTAAATATTTAAGTAAGCAATTTATTAAATTACTAATATAATATACTTATATATAAGAAATGTTGTTAGAAGAAAATTTTGGTTACCTTAATAAGCTATTACGGAATATTTATTAACGTTATTAAGAATAAAAGGTCACCAGGTCAATAATATCGTCTACGTAAGAAAATTCGTCTCCTTCTCCCTTTTAAAGACATTTTCGGTCGAAATGATTTGACCCAAATACGATTCCAGAAAAGTTATTCCGCCAAATACTGGGCAGCTCCTCATTCCTGGTGCTCCAATTATAGCAGAGAAGGACGAGGGAGTAAATATTATATGTAGTACGGAGTATGTAATATAGTATAGTAAGTAGTAGCACGTAATATATATTATTTGGATAGTATGTACGTATATAAGGTACGTAGAAATAAGGGTAAATAGGAGTACTAGTATGAAGGAGTATAAGTACTAGTAGGTGTGTGAATTAGTAATGTTAGTTGTAGTAGTTTGCATGTAACCTATATATATAGAAAATAGAAATAAAGCAATAAAATGATATAAGTAAATTTTAGGGTCTCAGGTTCAAGCCCCTGCAAGCGCGAACTTGTGGGAGTTGTATGGCTTGAGACTATGCCTCTAGACTTCGAGCTTGTCGCCCACGGACGGTTTACCTTGGTGTGCGTTGTTTGCATGCTATGCGTACACCCGAGGGTTTACCCAGTGCGCACCAAAAAGGTAGCGGCTGCGGATTCCCTCGTTCATCAAAAAAAAAAAATTTATTCTTTTAAGTTCTTTTATTCATTTACTCAATTTCATAAAGACAGAAATGTAAATTTGATAAATAAATTAAACAAGTGATAATTTAGTCAAGTTGAATTTAGTAATAAATAAATATATAACATCAATAAAATATCACGTAAACTTTATATATATATATATATATATATATATATATATATATATATATATATATATATATATATATATATATATATATATATATATGAGAGAGAGAGAGAGAGAGAGAGAGAGAGAGTTAAAATCGGGTGAGAACCTATCTCTGAATGAGAACTGTGAGAACTTTTTAGAACCATTAGATCTTATTTAGATCTAATGGCTGACATTATTCTTAAAAAGATCCCCTCTTCCTTTAACAAAAAAAAACCAAATCTGTTTCTTTCTCTCTCTTGCTTCCTTCTCTCTTCTCTTATAAACCATTGCTGAAATTGAAGAAAATAATTCAACAAAATTCACCAAAAATCAAGAAACTGCAGATGAAGCTTTGTTCATCAATGCAAATTCCGAAGGTTTTGTTGTCTAATCTTAATAAATTAGGGTTCCGGTGTTCATAAAATTGGGGATTTATATACAATTGGGGATTTCTTTAAATTATGGTTCATATTTTCATTAAAACCATTAAATACGTCCACTTGATTTGAGATTTTTGTGTAATTGGGGTTCTTTTATGTCAAATTAAGGGTTTGTACGTCCATTAAGAATTGGTACTCTTGATTTTGTAGTATTCTTGTGTATTCTTCATTTCTTTTTGTGTAGCACATCTTTTTGTGTATTTTTCATTAATATTTTTGTAGTAACGATAAAATTGGAATCACTTAGTATCACATATACACGGTCAACTTAGGAACTTAAGATATACACGGTTCACCTATAAATTACTATATTAATTCTATATATCTTACGGACTACAATTATTCAATTATGGTTCAAGTAGCACCTCACTGTTATGTGCACTAAAATAGCACTAAAATAGAAAAAAAAAGGTACGCTAAAATAGAAAAAGGGTAAACTAAAATAGAAAAAGGGTACAATAAAATTGAAAAGGGGTACGCTAAACGTGAATAAGGGTACGCTAAAATTAAAAAAGGCTACGTTAAAATTGAGATGGAAAGAGGGTACGCTAAAAGTGAAAAGGGGTACGCTAAAATTGAAATTGAAAAATGGTACGCTAAAATAGGAAAAAGGGTACGCTAAAATAGAATAAAGGTACGCTAAAATAGAAAATATGATACGCTAAAATTAAAATTGAAAAATGGTACGCTAAAAGTGAAGAAGGGTATGCTAAAATTGAATAAAACTGAGAATGAAATTGAAATCCAAGTTCTTAATTAAAAGGATTGATGATGAAATTTAAATGTATTTCCACAATTAAACTCTTTTAAAAAACATTGAGAATGAAAACGAAATGTTACCTTAATTAAAACATATAAAAAAATGAGAATAAAATTGAAATTTGTTTCCAAAATTAAAATCCAGGAAGAAATGTAGTTATTAGACTGCCACGTAAAAATCTAGAATGCAAGCATGGGTATTCGAACCCATAACCTCCTCACTAATAGTTTCATTCCCAACCAACTGAGACACAACATGAAATATCAATTTCATGTTGAAAATAATAATTAAGCCTGTTTCGGGCCTGGCCTGTAGCCGCATCCCACAATGACTTCTACGTAGGTTCATCAATTGATTTAATGGATTTAATTAGTTCTCATGGTTCTCATTATACAAGTGGTTCTCATATGATCCTAAATCTATATATATATATATATATATATATATATATATATATATATATATATATATATATATATATATATATATATATATATATATACATACATACATACATACATACATATGTAACTTAGTAGTACAAATAAGCTTAAATATTTAAGTAAGCAATTTATTAAATTACTAATATAATATACTTATATATAAGAAATGTTGTTAGAAGAAAATTTTGGTTACCTTAATAAGCTATTACGGAATATTTATTAACGTTATTAAGAATAAAAGGTCACCAGGTCAATAATATCGTCTACGTAAGAAAAGTCGTCTCCTTCTCCCTTTTAAAGACATTTTCGGTCGAAATGATTTGACCCAAATACGATTCCAGAAAAGTTATTCCGCCAAATACTGGGCAGCTCCTCATTCCTGGTGCTCCAATTATAGCAGAGAAGGACGAGGGAGTAAATATTATATGTAGTACGGAGTATGTAATATAGTATAGTAAGTAGTAGCACGTAATATATATTATTTGGATAGTATGTACGTATATAAGGTACGTAGAAATAAGGGTAAATAGGAGTACTAGTATGAAGGAGTATAAGTACTAGTAGGTGTGTGAATTAGTAATGTTAGTTGTGGTAGTTTGCATGTAACCTCTATATATATATATATATATATATATATATATATATATATATATATATATATATATATATATATATATATATATAGTAGAGATCAAATAATGTCATCATGTGTCAGTAAGTCTATATTAAAGTTACAAATGACATACGATAAAATTGCATTTGTATAAAATTGATATCTAACTATAACATTCAGCTCTTTTATCACTTCAAGTGATAAAATGCAATTTTATCACTCATCTCGTGTAACTTTAACCATTTTTTGTGTAACTTTAACACTGGAACTTATGATCTTAAAATAGTTGTTGACCTTATTTGAACCTACCTCTCTCTATATATATAGATAGGTTCACATAAGGTTAACAACTCTTATAAGTTCATAAGTTCCAGTGTTAAAGTTATACAAAAAGTGCTTAAAGTTACACGAGATGAGTGTTAAAGTTGCACTTTATCACTTTAAGTGATAACAGTGCTGAATGTTATAGTTACATATCAATCTTGAACAAATGCAACTTTAACGTATGTCATCTGTAACTTTAATATATACTTAATGACATATCGTGGAAGCAAGTAGGATGTCCCTAGTTTCCCGAGTTTCGGTCCGTTTTTCGTACAAACGTTTTTCTTTCTTTCTTAAAAAGTTAAACTACAGGATTACGGAATTAAAATAATGGAAAAAGTAAAATTTTATTTTTAAAAAGGAATTCGTGAGATGGTAAGTAAAATAGACGATAAATAGTTTTATGGGACAATAGTTATAAGAAATCATTATTTTAAGAATTCGATAAATCTTTTTTAAATTTTTACGAGACGAGAAAATATCAAAATGACAGATCAATACTAAAAATGTTTTCGAGTTTTAAAACTTTATTTAACGAAAGATAAATGTTTTAATAATACGATAAATAAATTCTCATGTTTTTACAGCGGAATTATTTTTAATAAAATATTTTAGTTACAATTTTTTTTCAAGCGTTAAACTTGGTTTAAATAAATGTTTAAAATTTAAATACTATTTGAAAAATACGGGGTATATATTACAGTGGTACTGAGAGTTGTCTCTCAATAACTTATGGAGAGACGGTCTCTCCCAGGAATTTGTGAATGCTTATAGCAAGCACTTCCGGTTTTATCAATTAATGCTTCATCCTGCTTTTATTCCTTTGATTCCATATGTGGTATATTAAAGCGTTAAGGATACCATTTTTAATAGCTCTTTGAAGCTTTGATCCTTTTAGTCTGTTCCTCCCTTGCATACTCAGTTCAATGCTGCATCTCCAATTAATGTCCTTCAGCACTGCAATAATAAATATCCTGCTGTATTTACATCGAATAAAGAGATGGTCTGCTGATTCAGGTTCTGCTGCACATATACAACACACATCATCTTGAGAAATTCCAAGTTTATGTAACTTCTCCTTAAGATTAAGCGCCTGGTGTTGATTAATCCACGCGATCATCTTATGCTTTGGTATGGACCAGTTCTTCCATACTTGATTATGCCAGTTCACTCTTGTATTTTTTTCCCTAAGCCAGTCATAAGCAGCTGCAATACTGTACTTATTGGTTCCCTGCAGGTTAAGCGCATTAGCAGTATATGCTGGTTGAAGCATGTCTCTAGCTTGGAACACCTTCTTCCAAGCCCAACTCGAGTCCGCTGTGGGTTGATATTCATCCCAACTTTCTCCTTTCAGATACACGTGATGTACCCATTGCACCCAAAGTTTACTTTGACAGTTGTTAACCCACCAAGTGAGCTTCCCAATTGCTGCCTTATTGCAAATTGCATTCTGCCTCAGATTCATCCCTCATTCATTACAAGGTTTGCAAGTTTTGTCCCAAGAGATAAGGGGAGATCTATGATAGTCAACTCCCCCGTCCTATAGGTAATTCCTGCAAAGCGAGTCAATTTGTTTCATAATAGCAGAGGGGATAATGAAAATGGAAGGCCAATAAGAATGTAGTGAGGAGAGGACACTCTTGATCATGATGACCCTCCCTGCATAAGATATCTTCCTTGCACCAATCTTCCTAATTCGTTCCATGAGTTTCTGAACAATAGGCTGACACTCCATGATAAGTGATGTAACACCCGCTATTTTTCCTAGCATTATTTTTGGTAACATGTAATTTTATTTCATCAATGAAATCACGAAGTTTACATTCATTACCATACACAAAAACCGACTTCAGCTCACACCACCAAGAGTACTAAATTTTCATCATATAGTTAGCAATCCTATATATCCTCGAGCCAGCACCTATCAACATTGGACACTATTCCCTTCATTCTTCCCTTAATTCGAACAGTTACCTGTCGCTTGACATCAACCTCTATGAATTCAGGGCGTGCTAAGGTGGCTTTAATTCTACAAACATTCCTCTCATGCCAAACTCTATGCATTAGCGTAAGAATAACAACCACTATTATATGCTTCTTCATGACTGATTTGCACCTCCATTTCCTGCACCACTCCAAGCTTTGAGTATACGGAATTTCAACCTGTATCCACTTACAAACAACCTACAAACATCTTCTGTTGTATACGCATTCAAACAAGGTATGATCATTAGATTCATCCTTATCTGCACACATATCACAATACAAACTTGCTGCTATGCCAAACGAGACTAATTTGTCTTTTGTGAGGAGCCTATGTTGTACATATAGCCATCCAACGAAGGAATGTTTGAGGTACGCCATTCTACACCACACAACAGCCTTCCAACTGACCTTCATTCTATCCCCACATAGCCAATTATATCCCCATTGGACCGTGTACTCCTTGTTACCCAACCTGCCTTGCTGAAACGCCACTGCAAATTCCTCCTTGGTGGAGCATATTTTCCTCCAAGTCCAGCTAGAAGCCGGGGAGGGGTGATAATTCATCCAATCCCGCCCTTTAAGATAAATTGCATCCACCCATTTGATCCATAAACGATCTTTCTTATCAAACAACCACCAAGCAAAATTACCAATGCTAGCTTTATTCCAAATTTTTCCATTAACAATCCTCAAACCTCCATGATTTATACTTCGACGACAACACTCCCAAGATACCAACGGAGCCTTAGAATACTCCTCATGCCCAACCCATAAATAGTTACGACAAATATTCTCAATTCTCTTAATCACTCCACCTGGGATAATGAAAATCATACACCAATAGTTATGGAGCTTAGAAAGGATAGATTTTATCAATACTAGCCTTCCTCCATAACTAAGCTTACGCGCTCCCCATCCCCTTATGCGCCTCACTACTCTCTCCACAAGTACCGCACAGCCCCCTTATGCACTAATACGCTTGTAAGAAATGGGTACACCAAGGTACTTAAATGGTAACACCCCCTACTCAAACCCAGAGATTCGTAGGAGTCTCGCTCGTATAGAATCAGGTACTCCATTCATAATCATATCTGACTTTTGGTTATTAATCTCTAACCCAGAAGCTCTGCTGAACCATTCAAAAGTCTTACTGATTATCCTTACTGAAGATTCATTGGCATAACAAAATAGAATAAGGTCATCAACGAAGCATAAGTGTGTTAGAGCTGTTCGCTTACATAAAGAATGATACCTGATGTCTGCCTTCAATGACATGACATTCATTAGCCTCGAGAAGTACTCCATACAGATATTAAACAATAGAGGTGACATCGGATCACCCTGACAAATACTTTCCTAGCATTTTTATCCTTTCCGTTATGACTTCGCCATAACTTTGTCACATTTTGGTCTTATGTTTCTTCATTTTTCCAAGCTTTATTTTCATTTTTGAGTTTAATGATATTTATTTATATTTTAAAAGATTTTAATTCTCTTAAATCAATTTATTTGGTTTTCTTCGTAAACTATTTATTTTCCGCGAGGAATTCTATTTCTCTACGAATTAACGTTTTAAGCTCGGATTTAAGTTATTCCTTTTCCTACAAATGTCTAAGCATATTTATATAATATTTTCAACTTAGAATTATTTTTATGTACGAAAATGTAGTCATTAATGATTTTATTACGAAGTTTCGTAAATAATTGTTTTCCATCGCGAGGTTTACTCGATTTGCTTTGAAATACCTTTAACTATTTTACGATCTTTTTTTTTATCAACTTACAAATCATTTGAGACCTTTTCCCCATGTTTTGGACCGACACCCTCTTGTGTCACAATCATGACATTTTAATAACCTTTCATTTTATAAAAAAAACAATTTAAGAAATTAGATAATTTTTTACATCCATTTAATTGGATGATTAATGCACAAACTTTTCATATTCCTTCCCTCTTGATTTGACGGACACATTTAGCCCATATTCCACCTTGTTTTCATCACTTTTAATATCATTCAAGCATAAGGGAAACCATTCATTTTCCTTACATTCATTTTTACTCTTAAAAAAAACATCATTTCTTTCTCCCTCTTTGGCCGTGGTACCTGCTACCTTTCCAAGGGTGATTCTTGCTCCAATTCGCGTCATAATCGTCTCATCTTTATCATCAAATTAATCTTTATTCTGATTCTATCGTTAAGGTAATAATCGAAATTGTTTTCGAGCGTTATTCACCTTGATTTTATTAGTTTTTCACATGGTATTTTTATGCCAAGGATTTTGTGTATTGTAGGATTTGTGGACGACCCCAAGGCCGATGAGTATATTATCGATTCCGATTTGGACTAGAGGTAACGTCGATGTTACTCGCTATTACTTGATTTTAATTGTGTAATTGCATGTATATTTTTATATTTCATTTTCGACAATATATGTATGTCATATAATCTGGAAAATTTTTAAAAGTTGAAAATTTGCATGTTTCGGTATTTTTATCGCTTTTACGAGATTAACGATTGAATTGTTGTATTAATTTGTAAATTGTTGTATTAATTTGTAAAATCGTAATATTAATGTAATATATGATTATATTCTGTAAAAATAAGGTTTTTGATGATTTTTAATAATTTGATATTTTTCTGATATTTTAGTTATCGATTATTGAATTATTACCGTTTACGGACAAAAATGATTAAAAACCGATTTTTATTTCTAGCACTTAAACATTTTATTTTAATCTGAAATTTGACATGGATAATATTTCTGATGAAAAATAATTTTCTGAATTTATTCATAATTCTTCGGAATTTTTAAGTGGGTGAATTAATTAATCACTTTAAATCATCGTTTATCGTTAAAACCGTGTTTGTCGCTTTAATTTTCGAATTTCTGGTCTTTTGTTTATCTGGAAAATTTGGTATATTCTTGAAAATTATGATTTTTAAGTTTAATAATAATTTTTGGATATTAATGCGTAAATCGTTTGGTAATTACTATTTTTATTAATTGTATTGTCGAAACTAATAATAACTACGGAATTTTAGTTTTGTAAATTTTGAAAACACCTTGATTAGTAGTATTAAAATGCCGAAGACATTTTTAATCATTTTATAACACTTGTACGATATTTCAATAAATTCATAAACCAAAATGTTTTCACTTTAACAATTAATATCGTTAAGGCCGAAAGTATTAGTTTTATAAATCTATATCGTTTACCAAAAATGTTGTATTAGTATGAACTAATTTTTTTCGCTTTTTTGATATAATGCTATTTTTAGTAAATTTTCCTAAAATAGAAGTTCTCTTTTAGAATATAGTGTTACTCCTTTTGTTCCCTTATTATATTAATGATTATATCCTTTGAATATCGATAATGAGTTTGTTTTGGAGTTATGGAATAACAACAAGTGTGAGGTTAGAGTAATATATTCTGGGGTTTACGTTTTTGCCATCAACTATAAGGCTAATGTATCAGGAATCCGTACATTAGTTGTTGAATCGGGTGACAAGTATCCCGGGATTTGTGTACATTTTGACCTTAAGCTTAGGCCTCGCAGTAAGTCGCCATCATAAGTTGAACTGGGGGATAGGTAATCTCGGGAGGGGTGTACATTATCTTAAAAACTAGGGTCATGCATTTATAAGTCGCCGCCCTATTAAGGTTGAGTAGCCTAGTTAGAGACCGAAGTTTAATTTGTTTGAACTAAGTTCTCGAGGCTAGTTTTAGTATTCTCCTACTGAAAGTCTAGCCGTCTACACTAATCCTATTCATAACGCCATTTTGAATTTTTATTATTATCGATATAATTGGGTTGCAGGTTGGCAAACGTTTTATGTTTTCTTTGAAAAACTCATTTTTATTATACTGTTTCTATACGTGATGTTTTTCACTGAAAGCTTATTTTCATTATAATGTTTTATTTTACTGTTTTTCGTTTTTACTATTTTTCTATAGTAGTAATTACAGTTTTAAAATCCTGTTATACGGCTAGGAGAACGTTGATGTTGCTCCCCACTGATTGTGGTTGTTATGTTTTAACATGGCAGGTATACGTGTTTCCGGGTGTGGGCTAGCGAGCAGTGTAGATCCTACTTGTTTATTTTAATAATTATGTCTTATGGATTGTTCGAACCCCTTTTATGGACTGTTTTAAATTTTTGCCATTTTTATTCATGGCCTATTGTTTGACTTTACCATTTTAATTTACTAAGACATAGTTACAGTGTGTTTTAATCCCGACTCTACAGTGTTTCCGCCACTGTATCGCGTTAGAATTTCTAGGGGATTACAGTGAACTTGGAAGGCTTGATAGGGATTCCTAGGTACTTGAAGAGTAAAGAGCCTTCAGAACACCCAGAGACTTGTTATATATCTGCCTTTATCTCACTCGAAACTCCATTAAAGTATACATTAGATTTCCCTTTACTCATCTTAAGTCCTGTTGCAGCTGAAAACGAGGAGAACAATCTCAGTAGAACCATCATAGATTGAATGTCTCCCTTGGAGAAGAGAAGGAGATCATCCGTGAAAATTAACTGGTGAGCTTCATTGCCTTGCATAGAGGGTGATATTTGAAAGGATAAATGCAAGTAGCGTGGCTCAATACGTGTTAAATACTCCATACACAGCATAAACAGAAGAGGGGATTAAGGGGTCTCCTTGTCTTAACCCCCTTCGCCCTGGGAAGAAACCAAAGCTCTCGCCATGTAGATTTAAGGAATAAGTAGAAGAAGTGACACACTGAATCAATAAATTCCTGAAATGAACAGGCATCTCACACATCATCATCATCTGATCAATGAACCCCCACTTCACTGTGTCGTACGCCTTTTGAAGGTCAATTTTGAAAAGACATCTTGGAGATACATTCTTCCTATTGTAGAGCCTTATTAAATCCTGACAAATTAAAATGTTCTCGAGGATGCTCATGCCTTTAACAAAGCCTCCTTGGACAGGAGAAATTATGCCAGGTAGGACATTTGCAAGACGTGAACACAATAGTTTAGAAATGGTCTTGTAGATGATGTTACATAAGGCAATAGGCCTGAACTATAGGACAATAGTAGCTCTCTCCACCTTTGGAATCAAGGTAATAACTGTTGTGTTAATTTGTTTCAATAACTGGCCAGAAGAAAAGAATTTTTTAATGGCCGCTATTATCTAATTCCCTATCAAATCCCAGCTATCCTTGAAAAACTTGCTAGAGTAACCATCAGGCTTAGGAGATTTATCATCCGAAATGCTAATTAAAGCACCTTTGATCTCCTCATCTGTTATTGGAAGGTCCAACAATTGTTTATGCTGAGCATTGTAAACTGGCCCTTGGTTAATTACAGCCCTGCTAAGAGGTTTAGGAGCAATACTCTCCCCCAACAGATGTTTGTAGTACACCAGGAAAGCATTCTGCACCCCCTCCATATTTGAGTGTAGAACTCCTTGGGAATCTTGTCTTTGTGTGTCAGAATTCGCAATTCTTCTGCTTCTCAAGGCACCATGAAAGTAGTTAGTGTTTTGGTCCCATTCCCTTAACCAGGCACATTTAGCTTTTTGACTAAGGAAGTCCAGTCTGGCATCTTGAAGCTTGACATAAATCTCAGTAGCTTCTCTCTCCTGCTCTCTTAGGTCCATATTGCCCGGGTTACTATGAAGCTCTTTCTGGATAGAGATGAGTTTAGTATGAACTATGTCATCCGCCTTCTCTATATCAGAATAATGCTCCTTGTTCAATTCATTGAGAGGCTTCTTTAGTCGTTGCAGTTACTTAGCAACACAAAACATTTTAGTTCCAGTTATCTCCTGTTGCAAACTTTCAGTCAAAATCTTCTTAAAATTTGGTGCTTTGCTCCACATATTGAAATATTTGAGAGGTCTCTTCCTGGGAACATCATTCCCTCCCCTATTGGTCAAACAGGGGCAGTGGTCGAACAGTCCTTCAGGCAGGAAATGAGCAACATATTCCTCTTTATCAGTAATCCACTCTTGGTTGACCAAACGTCTGTCCAATCTGCTAAACACTCTATTCTCAGGCCTCTACTTATTGTTCCAAGTATAAAAAGAACCGCTAGTAGGACTATCCATTAATTCACAATCATCAATGCAAGACTGAAAGGGTAACGATTCAGCGAGCACAAAACCTCCCCCAATCTTTCTTCGGGGCCTGAGGACACAATTGAAATCGCCACCAACCATCCATGGTCCTGTAACCCTGGTGGCAATGTCTCTCAGGTCATCCCAAAGAGGAGCTCTATCATGAATGTCATTAAGAGCATAAACGAAGGTCACATAATAGGATTGACCATTAAGTTCCTTCACATGACAATAAATCAGTTGATCAGTGCAATGTAATGGAAGAACATCACATTGACAAGGGTCCTAAATAACCCAAATCCTACCTCTAGGGTGCTTGTGTGAGTTAGTCACAATGCTCCAATTGATAAAGATGTTCATACCAACTGGTTTTTGGTTATCAGGTTTTATTTTAGTCTCAAAATCGCAAATATTCCTACATTATACTGCAGGAGAAACTTATTAATCTCAATTTGCTTCTTCTTTTTATTCATGCCTCTAACATTCCAAAAGCCAATATTTATCATAAAATGGTTTTAGAAGTAGAGTCACCTCATTTACCATCCACCTTCTTGCTTGGAGCACTGGTCAGGATCTGTCTAAAGGAAGCTATGTCAACCTGCTGCTGTTGTACTCTATTATTCTTCTTATTTCATTCACCAGGTTCTTTGTTTGTTGTGGCAAATGGTTCTTTTGCAGGAGCAGGATTCAGGGGAGCATAGTTAATGGTCTTTGCTTGTGGTTCAATGTCTCTAATCTTCCCTTGTTCCCGAGCAGCTGCAGGTGTATTACTGGCAGAGGACTGAGGCTTTAGAATATGTTTCCAAATTTGTCGAGGTCTTGCCTTCTTTGGTTTCCCTTCAGATTTCTTATTCCCAACACTGCAGTCAGCTTTTTCGTGCTCCATCCTTTGGCAGCCAGTGCACAACAGTGGCTTCCAGTCATATTCCACTTGGATAAATATAATCTCCCATTTCTCGTCTCTGAAGTGAATACTAGTAGGAAGATCTTGGCAAATAGTAATTTCCTCCTTCAGAAATCTAACAAGCACTACAACAAAAAGGTGCCCCAGGCGTCCATCCAATGGCTTTCGTTAGTGGACGCTATACGGGGATGGGTGGCCGCAAACAGACGCCAGAAAGTGGAAGCCACGACCGGTCACCCATTTTTAAAACGGGCGTCCACTATTGGACGCCAAGAAAATGGGCGTCTGACTGCGGACGCCATGTGTGGTCTCTAACTGTGGACGCCAGTTATCCCTGGATGGCGTCCACAGTCAGACGCCATATGCTTTATGTTGGCGTCCGACTGTGGACGCCATCCAGGAATAACTGGCGTCCACAGTCAGATGCCATATCCCCTGAATAGCTGCCAATTTTGTTTGATTTTAGCTTCCTATGGCGTCTGGCATGACGTCCGTTATTGGACGCCATGTATGCTGTTGCGTGGCCGTAAACATGCGTTCGATGTCTAGCCAAAACCTGCAAAATAAACCACGTCCACAACTCTCAACCGACCGCAACTGTCGACCATCCACAATACCTCAACCTAATTCAGTCTCAATCAACCAAAACACTTCATCTCTCGACACATTTATGCTAAAAAAAGCATTCATATAAAAAATCTTTAACATACAGTTTAAAGGTACATAAATCTAAATTAGTTCGAAGATACATAATCTATAAATCCAGTTACAACAACAACAACAAAAAACAATAAGCTACTGTGAAGCTAGCTGAAACACCAGAGTTACCTCCATCCCCGTTAAAGGGGCCTCTCTCGTCTGGAGGGGGTGGGGAAAGACCTTGGTTGCATCTCTCAAACATGGCCTGAAACATGGCCATCTATTCCTGCATTTTCTTTATCTGCTCCTGCTGTTCCTTCATTTGTTGTTGCTGCTGTGTCAGTTGTTCCTTCATTTGCTCCTTTTCCGGGTCGGGCTGCTGAGATCCGGCCGGCGTGTACTCCATCTGTGTAGAGGTGCCGAGACGCGGTGGGGGAGGTGTGAAGTACATACCGTGTGCATTTCCTACACTGTAAACACTTCCTTTCTTGTACCCCGAGACGACCATGAAAAAAGTCTGATTCGGGTTGACTTCGGTAGCATTAGAAGTAGTCTTGAGGTTCGCTTGCTCATTTTTTTAGGCATCCTGCGTACACAACAATGATTTCAATTCAAGTTATTATTAGATAAAATCATTAAATATAGTTATCTACCACCTAAAGTATAGACAAAGTTGATTTATTTGAAATAGTTAGTACTCAACCAGATTGCCCGATATTTCCTCGTGACAATACTAGTCCCTTCATCATTGCTCTTCCCGTGCATGTCCAGGAATAGCTCGGGTATGGTTGGCATCCTCCCAAGTTCAGCTTCCAGCTATTAAATGAGTATGAACGTTAGGCGAATATATATTATGCAAACATAGTTTATGATTATTTAAGTAACAATACGATATTAATAGAAATCATACCCTCTTGGCACGACGGAACGAAGACTGAGAACCCCGATGATGTGTCGGGTCCGCCTTCCTCTCCATTTCGCAGTTCTTCGTTTTGTTTCTCTGTGCCCTCTCCGACCTGACCTTGAATTCCACGCTGTCATGGTACGTAACCCACCTCTCCAACGCTTCCCCTGAAATATGATGATACTAATATATTAGTTTTGGTGAAATGTAAAAATTATATTAATATGTAACAAATGATTGGAAGAAATATCTTCCTTACAATATCAGGTTAGCTAACCAATCTTTATCTTTGCTATTTTGTAATTGCTTACATGACCCATTCATTCTTGTTCTAAACTCGTCTTTAATCCGACTCAGCACAACATCCGGTTGCATAATGACATGTTCAATTCTTGCCTTGTTTCGTTGATTCCAAACGTGATAAATGACCGCATTTGTTATCCCATTTATCACGCCCCTCCTTAGCTTGGAGCCCCTTCTTGCTATTCGCCAGCCCGTCTCTCCCACCACTGGGATTTTTAAGCCCGTCCAATCATTCACCAAGCTTAGAATCCGCGAACTGTAATCACACTCGAAGAATAAATGTTCCAAAGTCTCGCTCATAGTCCCACAAAGACAGCAAGAATCCTCCTGAACAACTCCAAATCTGAGTAATTTGGACTTTGTATTCATCGCTCCATGATGATATGTCCAATTCATGAACTTGTGTTTGGGAATTGTCCACTCGTTCCACACGAGATATGACCAATGCATTTTTGTTGCTGCTATTCTCAAGCACTCATATGCCTTACTGACCGAATAACTATGACTCGGTCTCAGATTCCAAATTTGAGCTTGGTCTTTAATCTCCTCTTTGATCTTACAAATCTTCCTCCACGTCCAAGGGACATCAACCGGAGCATTATATGACTGCCATTCCCATCCTTTCAGATATATATGATTTACCCATTGTGTCCATAATTTATCGGGTTTACTGTGTACCCACCATGCTAACTTTCCTACTGCAGCTCTATTCCAGGTTCGATCGT
The DNA here is from genome assembly GCA_958450325.1 of Agrostemma githago. Taxonomy (NCBI): domain Eukaryota; kingdom Viridiplantae; phylum Streptophyta; class Magnoliopsida; order Caryophyllales; family Caryophyllaceae; genus Agrostemma; species Agrostemma githago. The sequence goes on along the minus strand of OY288254.1, from coordinate 30,365,710 downwards.
CTTTTATACCCAGTCCCCCTTCTATAATAGGTCTACAAGCTTTCTCCCAGGAGACCGTCGGAGTTCGTTTGTACTCCGTCCCACCATCCCAAAGAAAGTTCCTACACAGGGATTCGATATTCTTTATCACGGCAGTAGGCAGGATGAAGATAGACGCCCAATAATTATGCATTGTCTTCAGGACCGCTTTAATTAGAACCAGCCTGCCAATATATGATAACTTTTTGGTTCCCAAAGCTCTAATTCTCTCCATAATTTTATCGATCAACGGGCTGCAGTCTTTAGCATTGAGTTTAGTTGGTTTAATAGGGACTCCAAGATATCGAAAAGGCAGTGTTCCTTCCACACATCCCGAGACCTGTATTATATCCGCCCTCACATCATTAGGAACGCCATTGAAGTAAACATTCATCTTTCCTGGGCTCATTTTCAGCCCTGACGCAGCGGAGAATGTTGCAAAAGTTCGTAAGAGAACCATTATTGAGTCGACATCCCCCTTACTGAATAGGATTAGATCATCCGGAAACATCAGACTCGATAGTTTCATGGTGCTGCATAGGGGATGAAACTTGAATTTCATGTTCTGAGTTGTATAATTCAGCAGTCTAGAGAGATATTCCATACATATGGTGAATAGAAGCGGAGAAAGAGGATCCCTCTGGCGAAGTCCCCTTTTCCCCGGAAAAAAACCAAAAGTTTCACCATTGAGGCTGAGAGAAAAGGATGCAGTAGTCACACATTCGAGAATGAGATTAGTGAAATCTGCCGGGAACTTGAGTGCATTCATCATTCGAGCCAAAAAATCCCACTCAATGGTGTCGTCCGCCTTCTGTAGATCAATCTTGAACATACATCTGGGTGAGACGGACTTCCTACCATAGAGTTTAATTAAATCTTGACATATCAAAATGTTTTCCAAGATACTCCTTCCTTGAATGAATCCACCCTGAGTCGGAGAAATAAGCTCAGGTAGTACCTCTGACAGCCTATTGCATAACAATTTGGATATTATTTTATATATAATGTTACAACAGGCTATCGGGCGGAATTGCATTACGGTTTGAGGCTTCGCAATCCTTGGGATAAGCGTCAATGTAGTAGCATTCATTTGCTTCAGTAATTTCCCTGAAATGAAGAATTCATGAATTGCATCACATACCTCATCCCCAATTCTCTCCCAACTTGCTTTGAAAAATTGACTCGAATATCCATCCGGCCCCGGAGCCTTGTCATTGGGAATGCTAAATAGGACTGCTTTTATTTCGTCATTTGTAATGGGTTTCATCAAAATAGTAGCATGTTGATCATTGCATACCGGGCCTCCCTGCATTATATGCCCTGAAACAGGATTAGTAGTCTGATTTGATCCAAGGAGATCATGATAAAACTCCAAAAAACTGTTCTGAATGCCTTCCTGATTCGTGTGCATTGTCCCTCCTCTATCCGTAATCTGAGTAACTGAATTGTAAGATCTTCGAGCTCTCAAGACTCCATGAAAATATGCGGTGTTAGCATCACCTTCCTTCATCCAATGAGCCTTGGCCTTTTGACGAAGAAAAGCATAGCATTGCTGTTCTAAAATCTGAAGGTGTTCATGAGCCTCATACTCATCTTGCATTAAGTGGATATCACCCATATTCTGTCGGACTGCTTGCTGGCATGCTATTAATTTTGTCCTAGCAATGTCAGTAATTCTTTCAATGTCCGTGACTGGCTCCTATTCAGATCCTTGAGCGACTTCTTCAAAGCCTTCAATTTGTGAACTAAAACATACTGTTTAGTCCCATATATATTAGCATTCCAGTTCTGAATTAGTATCTCTTTGAATTGTGGAGAAGAACACCAGATATTAGCAAATTTGAAAGGCCTGGTCCTGCGTATTTGCAGCACCTTACTCTTAATAATACATGGATTATGATCAAACAATCCCTCCGGCATGAATTCCGCTTGCATTTCAGGAAAAATATTCTCCCACTCTTGATTAATCAGAACTCTATCAAGTCTAGAGTACACTCTATCTTCTGGTTTCTGTTTATTAGTCCAAGTATAGTACGCTCCAACTGCAGGACAATCTACAAGATCACAATGATTAATACATTCCCGAAATGGTGTAGCTTCAGCCTGATTAAAGTTACCACCCAATCTCTCTTCCGGGGAAAGAACACAGTTGAAATCACCACAAACAGCCCACGCACCCAACATACTATCTGCTAAACGCATAAGATTTTGCCATAAGTTTTCACGCTCCGAGATGCCGTTGAAGGCATAAACCATTGTCAACCGGAAGCCAACATTATTGGATAAACATTGAACAACCATATGCACATACTGTGGATCATATTCCAGTATATTAACAATATACTCATTAGGATTCCATCCAATCCAGATTCTACCACCTCTATGCGTGTGAGTATTTGTACTAATACTCCAATTATTAAAGATTTGCATAGCCTGAAATTGATTAAGAGGTTTTATTTTTGTTTCTAATAAAGCAAATACTCCTACCTTATTACTCAAAAGAAAGTTATTTATATCCCGCTGCTTCTGACTCTTATTCATACCCCTCACATTCCAAAAGCCCAATATCATAATCGGTTTGGTGGAGATAGTATCCTATTCACAACTCTCTCTTTACCGGTCTCCTGAACGAGAATGCTCTTGAACGTGGGACTGACCTGACCTTTATCCTTCATTACCACTGAAAATTCTCCATCCTGTATTGCAGTAGCTCGGATCACATCTGTCTTTCCTGGAGCATTAGCATCAATAGCAGTAACAGTAGGATTTATAACAGCAGGAACAGCAGCAGAGGAATCAGAAACAGCATCAGTCCTCTCAGCCCTAGTAATAGCTTTACCAGTAACCTGTTCTTTTTTCTTCCAAACCTGCTGAATTCCCTTCAAAGATTTATTCATATCAGGCTTCCTACGCCTGCATTCATTCTCTGAGTGTCCCAAGTTAAGACATGCTTTACATTTGATTGGCTTCCATTCGAATTCCACTTTGAACTCCATAAGCATACCTTTTTCATCCTGTACTCTGACTTTTTCATGTAATGTCTGATCTATCTTCACCTCAATGAGCACCCTTGCGAATCCTAATCGAGTCCTTTTCTCCGTAGCCTCATCCCTCTGAATAAACTTCCCAAACTTGGCTACGATTTTTGGAATACTAGCTCCCCACATTTTAAGAGGTAACTTGTGTATCCTAATCCAGGTAGGTTACTAATATATTAGTTAATACAGTAAAAGATTGAAGTTAGATTGTTTGCTAAAATTGAGTACTATAAAAAACTATACCTTTAAGGTGTTTGAGTGCAGTCCCCCGCGTGTGGCGTTTGTTCATTACGCAAGCGAAACGTCGTGTGCATGTCTCGTTATATCGTTCCCATACCCTTCCTTCTAACTCTTTATCCTAAGCGAACTTCAACTACATAATCAAGGTGGATTATTAATTAGTAGCGAAAATATTTACAAAGTCTACATTATAAAATAAAAACTCGGTAACAAAAACAATCCACGTACCCGAAAGTTGTTGAACCACAACTGCCGTACGTCCAACGGCACCTGAGACCAGAAAGCATACCCCTTGTAATCCCCTAGAAATTCTAACGCAATACAGTGGCGAAAACACTGTAGAGTGGGATTAAACACACTGACGAACTATATCTTATTAAAAGAAACGGTAAGTCAATACAAAGGCCTCTTTTTACAAAAGGGCTAAAAGTAAAATCTCCAAATGGGTTTATACAAATCCATAAGTTACAAGAATGAAGAAAGAGTAGGATCCACGCTACTCGCTAGCTCACACCCAAAACCCAGCAGCAAATACCTGTCATGTTATAAACATAACAGCCACGTCAGTGGGGAGTAACTCGGACGTTCTCCCAGCCATATTATATCATATGGAAAAAAATAGTATTATTATATCAAAATACTTAAAACGAGAAAACATTAAAAACGATATAATATAATAAAATAAGTTCTCGGAGGAAACTTAAAACATTTGCCAACCTGCGAATCAAACCAATCGATAATAATAATCATATTCAAAAATGGCGTTATGAAAATTCGATCAGTGCGCACAAGACTAGACTATCAATAGGATAATACTGGAAACTAGCTTCGAGAGCTGTAGACTTAACTCATAACAGAATTTAGTCTCTAACTAGGCAACTCAACTATAACAGGACTGCGTGCAGCGAGGTCCTGGTTTAAGTAGTATACACCTCTCCTGGATACAAACCATATCCAGTTCAACCCGACGCGACTTATACGATGCGATATCTAAGTTTAAGGGCACAATGCACACTCTCCTGAACACAAACCATGCTCAGTTCAACAACCAATGTCACCCATAAAGACACACCAGCCTTACATTTGATGGCAAAAACGTACATCCCAGACTATATTACTCTAACCCCACACTTCTCTTTATTCCATAAATCCAGATAATCCCTACCTATCCATATTTCAAAGTAAATATAATCAATATAAATGATATGAAGATAAAAAGAAATAAACATTTTATATTAAAAGGGGAAACTTTCTGTAAATAGAAATTTACTATTTTTAGAAACTTACTTAAAATAGAAATTTTGTTATAGAAAATACGTAAGTTATTAAAATAAGTGAAATGTATTAAAAATAGCATTTCTAACAAAATTAACATTTTATTATTATCGTCGTTATCGTAACTTTAATACATTTCTAAATTCGTTACTCAAAATAAAAATAAAATATAATAAATCAATATATAGTATTTTATAAATAATTATAAAATCGAGTTAAAACCATAAATTTTAGAAAAGAGACGTTTTATGATAAACGATATCAAAATTTATTTGAGTCAACGAGTTTTAGAAATGAAATGAATTTTACAAAGGTTTCGAATTATTTTTAACAAATAGCTTTTATTAATAAATAATACAGATTTTACTAAAAATAGTCAATTGTAAACAAATAAGAAATTATTAGTGAAAATAGTCTCGACTAAAAATATATTCAAAACAAAATTGACTATTTTCTCATTTATTAGTATAAGTCGTAAAACAAAATTAATTTATTGAACAAGTATACAAATCTCGGTTATAATATAAAAATACGATTTTGAGTTAAAATTATAAATTATCGAAATATGACAAAAATATGAAATCAACATTATTTAGTTACTAGTGTTACGATAACCAACAAAATATTATAACCATCGTAAATGATTAAATTAGTAACGATTTATAAAACGGTATCGAAAGTTGTAAAAATAATGATAAGGCATACGATTTAAAATAATACATTTAGAAAATAATAAATAGCTAAAATAGAAACCGAAGTTAAAATATTTACTACATACTACTACTCAAACATAGGATATAAAATCGAGTAACGTCCTAAAGTTACCTTAAGACGACTTCGAAACGAACTTGTACACGTCCTTCTTGATCAATCCAAGCTTCAAATTAGTAGAAAAGTCATGTTTAAGCTCTAAGTTGTAGAACCGCTAGAGTTTATTAGCAAAAATACGAGGAATGAGAAAGAATACACACAAACAAAGGGACAGCAGCAGGCCATTAACCCAGCGGTTACAGTAGCGGAAAAAAGACAAATGAAAAGAAGAAGAAGAAGAAGAAGAAGAGGGGCGGAGAAGACAGTAGAAACGACAACCCAACGAGCAATAGTACGATGAGATAAAGAAATTGGAGAGGAATGAAACAAACGAGGATGGATTAAAAATAAACCGAGAATAACGGGGAAACGCAGTAGCAGCAGCAAAACCGACACAACAACAGCAAGAAGGAAGGAAAAGAAAGAGCAAAAAGAGTAGAGGGACGCCAAATAAAGATAGACCTGATATCAACACATAAACATGGATGATTATAAGTCGGATCGATCGAAATAGAGATCAAAATAGAATTTGGCACACATACGTACAAACAGCGACACAACAGATCACAAAACGAAGAAGAAGAGGAAAGAAAAACAAAGAAGAAGAGATCAGCAGGAGGAGAAACAGACAGCAGCCACAACAACCAACGAACAATACGATAATCGAAGTAGCAGCATCGAAACGAAGAGGGAAAAGGACAGGACAAAGCGGCAGATGCAACAGGACATAGCAGCACAATTAATGTCAATATCAGCAGTAAAACGGACCATCAACAGAAACCGACAAGGAAGAAGAAGAAGAGAAGAAAAAGAAACGAAAACAGATGAAGCAACGTACAGAACGAAGGAAAAGAAAAAAGAAAGGAGAATGAACCAAATCGTCACCTGTCAAGCAAGCATAAGAGCGGACAAACAGCAACAGCGTAGTAGCAACGACATTAGCGTAGCTGCAGTAGCATCAGCGGCAAAAACAGGAAGGACAAAAATGACAGCCGCGATGAAGAAATTAGGCACAAAAGGATGAAGAAAGGAGAAGAAGGAGCAAACTGCAGTAGATGAAGCACGATTGGGTGGCTGCAGAAGGAGATAAATCGAAAATGAAGAAGGGAGGGACGAATAGTCGTGACGAACGAGGAGAGAGAAGGTGCACACAACAGGTAGAAGAGGAAGCGAGGAAGGGGTGGAATAAGAATAGGCAAAAAAGGGGAATGAACGTAAAATCACAAGTGGGAAGAATTATAATAATAATAATAATAATAATAATAATAATAATAATAATAATAATAAGTGGGGTAAGTGGAATGAATTTAACTCACCCAAAAAGTGTATGGATTCCGAGGCAATATGTATACGTTGTATACGGATAACTAAATGAATCGGGTAGGAGACGAATTCCGTAACGATAAGTTGACTGACCTATGAATCGAATTAAAATGAGTTAATAAAATTAATAAATAATCGGGCCGACAAATAGAATGAGCAAATAAAGTACTCAAGATGAAAACGAAGTTGATAGAAATAAAAATTAGACGACGAAATAATATTTCCAGATAAATAATAAGTCTTCGATAAAGTGAATTAAATTGATTTCTCGAAGAAAGGTAATAAATGTTTTGACGAAATTTAAAATAAATTAACTTCGAGCCGAAAATAGAAATTCGAGCTTAAAATATAAATAAATAAAAAGAATTTAGAATTTAAATAGCCGAAATATACTTACGATAAAAATTAAATTAAATGTATAAAATGAATTAAAACAGAAACAAAAATAAGTTTTAAATATAAGAAGAGTTTCCAAGTCAAATAGAATTTTAGAAGTTTGAAACGATTAAACAATAAATTCGTTTTATAATAATTTGAAGAATTACGAGTTAAATCGTAAAAATAAAAACACGAACATAATTTTAAATTTAATTAATTTATCAGGGGTGTTACAATCTTCCCCACTAAAAGAAGTTTCGTCCTCGAAACTAACAAAACATAATAATAGAATGGAAAACAAGGTTATATCACTTGAACAAAAGGAAAATGATTAACTCGCATCACAATCTCGATTTAAAAATTTTCACCACTTTAAACGTGATATGAAATCAAAATCGAAGACAAAATTCATTTCAAGATAATTTGGGCTCGGTTTCCAAAGTTTAAAATCTTTTAAATTAATAAAATCGCAAGTTAAAAATTATTTGATAAAATAATGACGATAGATAATATTTGTAAATGGACTCGAGGGAAAGGGTACCCAAATATTTTCAAAGCAAAAATAAAATGTTTTGATTAAGAAATTCGACAATATTTCGTTTTTAGATCAAACAAAGTTCGAAAAATCAAGTTTTGTAACTAGTAAATAAAATTGAACCAATCGTCTAACATTTTCAACAATAGATTTAAAGTCTACCAGCAAATAAACAAAAACATAGACATACGAAGTTTTTCCAAAATTTTGAACCGTTTTACCTAATAATCTCATAGAAATCAAAATATTAGCAATTTTGAAAGTCTTCATAAAATCTCGATTACTTGAAAATCAATATCAAAATTTTAAACCATTTCAATTTTAAAATAAATTATTAAGGCATTCTGAAATAGGACCAAAAATAAAACAAAAACGAAATACAAAGTTTTGAAATTTATAACTCAAGATGTAAAAATTTCATAATAATCAATTTTTTTAAATTAGTCAAACTTTTCATAACAAAAGTCCGGGGAAACGATAAACGAATAAATGACGAGAACAAAAGTTTTCAACCCGATAGAGAAGTCAAAGGGATTGGACGACGAAGAAGTAGCAAGATTTAAGGAAAGCTAAGGAAATGACGAGATTGAGAGTCAGGTTGAGCTCTCAAGGATTAGAGAATAAATTAACCATCTTGAGATTCCCGGTACGGCTCCCACAACACGGGTTCCTAATTTCTATCAAATAATGTTAAGTCCAATATTAGGTACTAGGTGGTACTACTCAGTCACAACCTCCAAAAATGTCTTACGTGATATTCTAATCGTTCAAACGACACGATAATAATCCACAATTGCTTTAGAATCAAACCCATAATTAAGATTCCAACGGTTAACAAAACATACCCAAACTCGTAATCGTTAAGGCTCATAAATCCAAAGCTCATAAGGTTTGAACTCGAGGTATACTCCAAATTTCTCGAGTAAGGAAAACTACACAACATCCACCAATTTAACAATGGTCGGGTACAAAATGCCCAAAAATGATTACCGACATATTTAAAGCATCACAAATAGACAGGGTTTGGGGAAATTACCACCAATTCTCAAATGCGCTCAATCCTATAGGTAACAGTTTACATTCACATCTTCAAATGCGTCATTCGACTAAGGTTTCTGGGAATTCCATCAAATTTCATATCGTATCAGTGAAACCACCAAAATATTTAATAACTCAACGAAGCCACAATCTCGTTGGTCTAAGGGTTCTGAACTATAAATCCATCAAGACGATTCGCATTAAGTATTCCTCAGAACAACACGATTAATCCAACCTCTAATGGCAATATGTTTCTCCTTTTCAAGGTTAACAACAATTTATCCAATTTAGATCACTCAACTCCAAAGTTCATAGGTTACAACCTTAAACAACGATCAATGATCGACGAACTAAACCTTATGACACACGGGTAATCTATGTCAACAAAAATTTACAACGATATTAATGAAAATCTTCAATGGTGCCACAATACTCAGGCTAACACTTTAAATAATACTCTATGATCCCAAATATTCACGATGCATCCATCAAATAAGCATTCGGTAGGAATCCCAAAGTAATATTATCAGTTATACTTAGTTTGGTTCTAGGTTAGGTACTAGGTATCCATCAAATATGACATACTCCTACAACTCCAAAATATATTCAACTCTACATACTCCAAAATAATCAAAGTAACCTATAACCCAAGATTCAGTGTCTAAAGTATTATCCTAATTCCATTAATCAACGATTTGCCACTCAAATTAATCCTCAATAATTTCTTACTTGCTTAGAAGATAGGGTAGGCTCACAATCCTCAAATCAGGTAACAATGGTTTACTAAATCTCAAACGTCTATAACTTTTCACGGGGTTCACTGAGACGAAATTCGGTCAAACCAATGAATCTCAAGAGGAAAGATGGTAGAGTAGCAGAATTAATCGAACATTTATCTCAAGAATGAATACGAGAATTTATAAGAGAAGAATTGGAAAAGGAAGAAGCAGGAAGAAAAAAAAATCAATGATTCAAGATGATGAAGACCTATAACGAGAAGGGAAAGTTTGGAGCTCTAAGGTTCACGAGGGAACCAAAAGGATTCCTTCATCTTCTTGCAGAGGAACGAGAACGCAAGTCTTGGATCACTCAATCTGGATCTACTGCAACATCAATGGAACATGAATCCACTCTTGATCATCCAACTTGTAGCTTGAGCAAACTAAATTTGAGCTGAAAGTTCACCATCGGCATCTTTCTTGGAGCACCACGTTGTCCACTCAAGTCGGCAGACGTTGGAAGTTCTAAGCAGGTCTTGTCCTGATCCGGAGCAGCATATCAGCATCTTGTTCTTTTCATCTTCTTCTCGATAAACAGAACAAATATTCAATGCTAGTCATTCAGTTAAAAGAACAAATAATCCTAACAGTTAAGTCCTTATTTTGGTTTCTACCCATCTCTTACTAATATTTCTTTAATGTTCGAATCATTTACGAGTATTTTTACTAGAATCAGGTGTAAGGGTCGGGAGCAACAATGCTCTGATACCAACTGTAATCCCCTAGAAATTCTAACGCAATACAGTGGCGGAAACACTGTAGAGTGGGATTAAAACACACTAACAAACTATATCTTATTAAAAGAAATGGTAAGTCAATACAAAGGCCTCTTTTTACAAAAAGGGCTAAAAGTAAAATCTCCAAATGAGTTTATACAAATCCATAAGTTACAAGAATGAAGAAAGAGTAGGATCTACGCTACTCGCTAGCTCACACCCAAAACCGAGCAGCAAATTCCTGTCATGTTATAAACATAACAGCCACGTCAGTGGGGAGTAACTCGGACGTTCTCCCAGTCATATTATATCATATGGAAAAATAATAGTATTATTATATGAAAATACTCAAAGTCGGGTCGAAATCCTCAGGGACGGAAAATGGGTTTAGACTAAGGTGGGCTACAATTCTAGACAAGGTTCGAGAGAAACTAAACTAAGGCTATGGCTAAGGTTGATTAATGACTAAGCTAAGCAAGTAACTAATGACAAAAAGGAGGCAAATAAATCAACAAGAGGAAACTAGGGCTAGGTCGGGTTCATGGATGCCAAGGAGATCAAAAGGGGAAAACGGGGGTACTAGCATGCCTTCGTAGCCTAGGTTCCGATCGGGCTCTCGCTACTTAAACGGCCTAGAGACCTCCTCACCACTCTCTCGCTACTAATGGGGGACCAAACCTATCAACCAAACAAGAACATACAAGAGAACAAGCAAGAAAAACAAGGAACGATCATCTCAAGTCTCACAAGCATTTCATCAAACATGTAGAGTGCAAGGCAAATAGGAATCAACAAAAGACAACAACTAGCATCACCCATCTCACCCTAATCATCCTTAATCACACGCAATCCCCCTAGTAACCCTAGGGGAGAACTACTCAAACATATCTAAGATTAAACTAACACAAACAAGAGAAAACATCAATATGAGAATTACAAGATTCATTATGAAGATGAAACTAGCAAGAACAACAAACAAATGATAAAGATTGAAACTTGAATGATAAACAAAGATTAAAGGAAAAGAGTAGAGAAAGATTATACCAAACTAATAATGAGATGAAAAGATGAAAACTTGTATATAAAGAACACCCAAAACCTCGACCAATGTTGTCAAGATTGAATGGATTCTTCAAGAGATCCCTTAATACAAGAGTAACTATCTAGAGTAAGCAAAGATTAACAAAATATTAAGGAAAGATTAAGGAGAAACTAAGCTAATCTACACTAATATCTATCAAGTGATTAGTCTAATGAATGGTGCTTAAAACAATACAAGAGGGGGGTATATATAGGGTTTCACGAGTGAAGGAGGCGGGGAAAGCAAGGACGCGCATAACTGGGCCCTTCCCGATAGGGAAGAGGGTCATCCCGACCGGGAAGTGGTGGTCCCGACCGGGAAGGTCATGATCCCGGCCGGGATCATGCTCCAGTAGTCCGTCTTCTCTTCGCACTTCATCCCGGTCGTGATGGATGTGTTCCCGACCAGGATGGGTTATGTAGGCTTCAAATATGATCTCATAGGTCCCTACTTGCTCTTCATAGGCTTCTTATCGATTCTCGGTGCTCGGGAATGGGTCCAAATGGCTCGGGAATGAGTCTCGAGGGCTCGGGATCGAGTCTAAGCCACCGAGTGATCGTCGCTTCTCTTCGTTGCTCCACATGTGTCGGAAACAAGTCGAAATTTGTTCCATTTCTCCAAGATTGGCCTTAGGAACCTAAAACAAACTAGAAGAAGCGTAAGTAGCCTCGAAACCGCTCCAAAGAGCGATTCCACAAGAGAATCCGGGACCAAACCCAAGGAATAAGCACTACAAAACACACTTATCAACTCCCCCACACTTAACCCTTACTCGTCCTCGAGTAAGCACGAGCTAACTACAAAACTGTGGATACAACTGAATACGAAAACACACAAACAGACAAACAAACAAACAAACAAACAAACAAACAAACAATCAGTTGCATCCAAAAAGAAACAAATACCGCTTCCCTCAACAAAGCGTTGAATAAAGCACCGGTTAAGGACTCAAGGCAAGTGATAACGTTCCCAAGCTAATAACACAAATCGATATGGACAAAACCCTAATAGTATGACAACAAAGCAATAAAAACGTTGGTAACTTACCTAGGTCCTCCTAACCTTCTAAGAACGTACCGCAGGGCGATAGGCGGGATGGAAAAAGGATGAACCATGGAGTTAGTCGACACTGTAGGTAAGGTGAAACCCCGCCCCCTTTAGTGATAAGCCAAGAGGGTTGTCCCCTGCAAAAATAGCCTAACTAGTCCAAGTAAAAAGGTGAATAATGGTTGCAAAATGAGGGAAGACCGATCATTACCGCTATCATCCTTTCTAGGGACTCGTCCTTTGGTAGGCTCTTCAAGATAGTGATCGGTAAAAGGCTTATTTTTGAGGGGGTAAGATTTTTTTTTTGAAATGATTTTCTTGGTTTTTTTCTTTTGCATTTTGCTTTTGATTTGCTATGCCATTTCTTTTTATTCTTTTGTATTTTGTTTTTTTGATTTGTTGTACCTTTTCTTTTTCTCATTTCTTATCTTTCTTTCTTTCTTTCTTTCTTTCTCTTTTTCTTTCTCTTTTTGACTTGGTTTGCCTTTTGGATAAATCTTGTGTTGTAGGCATTCAATCACAACCAAGTAAGAAACTTCAACAAATTGCAACTTATTTGTGAGGTATGTGTAGAAGGTAGGGAAATGGGGGAAACTTGGACTAATCAAAGCAATTTCGAACACGGTCACCTAAGGGACGGGACTCGGCAACCACGGCCTTTTCACTCCGTGGGTGGTCAAAGTGGTCAAAATGCAAATCCCGTAGTAAATCGCTAGTAGACTAGGTGGACACAAGGTAAAGAACAACGAAACTATTGATTTAAAGTCATTCTACTAGACTAAAGTCCAAGAATCGATTCATATTACTAGAAAGGGAAAGTAAACACTTGCGCACTAGCCTCAAAACCGGGTTTTCGAAAACCTTTTCTACACTAGACACAAACTACACAACACAAAACAAAGACAAAAGAAAATGAAACGAAACAAGACAAGACAAAACAAAAACACAAGGAAATAAACAATCACCACCCCGAATCTTCCAAACAAGCAACCACATCAACCACAAACTCCAAAACGCTCCACCCGAGCACACATCATCACAAAATCTCCTCCAAACTCCACAAGAGACAAAGAGGAAAAATGATGTTACCGGATGTCTTCAAAGCTCTCCAAAGTTAACAGTGATCAAGCGACCTACAAGGAAAAAGGGGACAAAACACGCACGCAAAACACAAAAACACGACACAAAAGAAAATCTTTTTGGTTTTTTTATGAAATATTTCAAATATTTAGGAATTTTTTAAAATTTTTCGAAAAAAATACGAAAATAAAACTAAACTAGACTAAGATATCGCTTCCCCACACTTAAACCGACCAATGTCCTCATGCTCGATCGGTAGTGTGCGGAGACACTAAAATGAAGAGAAAAGGAAAAATAAAGCTAAAAATCAAAAATCAAAGTGAAGAAATGGTAGAATGTGTCGGCCGGGGTGTAATCAAGTCACCAAGGGCCGAGACAAGAAAAAATATGCATGGGGGAAGAAATAAAAAGAAGAAAATAAAAAGAAATGGGAGGGAAGGGCTAGGTGTAATCAAGTCACCTAGCCCGGATTCCGCCTAAATCCGACTAAATTCTACCAAAAGAAAATAAAATTAAGGAAAAAGTGAAAAGAACTTGACAATTTGGATTTTTTAAATGATTCTCGATGTAATCACGTCACCGAGAATCGGGAGAAATAACCACAAAGGCCCCGAGGGCCACCATGACACCAAATACATAAAGGGAAGAGGAACATACAAAGGGAGACTAGCAATAAAAGACGGAAAAGAAAGGAGAGTCGCCTACCAAACGGTTCGCAACTCAATAATCTTCATCGCCTCAATGATCGTTATCGGCACTTTGCTTGTCTTCATCATTGTTATTCCTCCTCCTCCTAAATGTAGTCGCATGGTTGAAGTACTGGGCTTGCATTGGTGTAATGAGGGTGGGAGTTGAGGGGAAATTTGGTGTATAGTGATAAGAAGATGCGATGAATGTGTATAATTGAAGTGTAAGGGTCAAATGATAGATGCTAAGATGAGTAGGGAGGTTGGGTGGGGGTATAAAGTGGTTGGGTGGGGCTTAAATGAAGAAAAGAAGTTGAAAGAGGAAGCTGGCACCCTTCCCGGCCGTGACAGACTTCATCACGGTCGGGAGGAGTCCTTCCCGGTCGGGAAGACCTTGATCACGGTCGGGATGGCTCGTCAGAAGCTCCTGTTTTCATGCTCATTCATCCCGGTCGTGATGGTTATGATCCCGGTCGGGATGGCTCCTTTCCCGAGCCTTGAACCTTCATTCAACACTAGTTCCACCCAAAAGACAAGTAATACCTCGGGATCCAAAATCCCGTCCCCAAAAGCTTGTATAAAGCTCAAAAACCGACTTCCTCCACCAAGCCTTGATGCTTCTATCATCGACAACTCTTTATAATTCTTCATCTTCATTTCAAATCTATCAAGTAAGCTCAAAAAATTCCATCAAAGATCCCTCCCTCACATCGCTCATCAAATTCCAAATTACAAGAATTCCACAAAAACTTACAAATCCTAGAAACCATACCATCCAATCATAAAAATACAAATACAAATACAAAAGAAAAGGAAAAAGGTATTTACAACTTGGTACTCTCACCATCTATGCGTTGATCCTAGGGTTATGCTAGTGAATCTCTCATTTAGTGATCTTAAATGTTCTACAAGTTTTAGACACATCAGACACTCTAGACACGTATCATGAGCTCCAGGTGCGTTTCCTCGATAGGTGATGTAAATATGCTTCGCATATAGTTACACACGGTCTCAAGGTCGCTCTGATACCAACTGTAACAACCTGGTTCTTCCAATGACATTAATTAACAAGGCGGAAAAATAATTAAGTCATAAAAAGGGGTAAAAATTAAAAATCGTCGACTTTAGTGAGTCTTTTACCGATAAATGAACCGTTTGTTAAAATACCACAACTAAAAACCGAATTAGAAATTTCTAAATACAATAGTCCGATAAAATTTGCGTCAGAAGATTTATAGTTTGACACTCTCATCTGCTACACTGTATCTCTTGCACTCATACATGCCCCCCATGTCCAGTCTTGAGGGTTCGTCAACCTGAATGCATATTTAAATATAGGTGTCCCACTTAATGGGAGTAACCTAACTGTCCTTCTAACACGGCGCCGAATAATCAATGTAGTATAACGTTTAGGTTATCTAATTAACAGATAAGCAGGCATGTCACATTACAAATCGACATGTATACAATGTGAGATACACATGAAGTGATTTCAGTTAACATGCGAATCAATTTAAATATATAAGACATGTAGGTTATATAGAAATAAGTAATACATACATCATATGATTATCATGTGAATAATACATTAAATCATATATCATGGATTCATAGAAGTATCACGTGAAAATAGAGTAAAACATACATAATACAAATCATATGAAACATAATATCAATCCTAATCAATATTCAAGCAAGACATATAACAAAACATCATTTCCCATTATCAAGCATTTCAATCACATCTTTAGTCATAAGAGTACAGAACAGTAACAAAGCATACTAGCACATGTGATTTAGAAAACGGTAGTCATTTACTTTTAAAAACAATGGTTTCCTTTCACATAATGCACGGGACGTGACTACTAATGTCTCATGCACACTTAAGGCTTGCATCTAAACATAAGTCCGGATGGGAACATCAATGCCGCCAATCATATCGATACTAGGAGGTTTACATCTCACCCCTAGTGCTCAATAGGATCGAACAACAGCTACGATTTGATTTAGAACTCTAATCGCGGGGGAGAACAGACTGCTGATGATGTAGACGACAACTCGCAGGAGCCTACCCACACCACCGCGAGGCCCACTGACAACACGCAGAAGCAAGGAAAAGAATCACGTACACAACCGTGAATAAAAGTGCCAAGATATCAAAAAGAGAGTAGATCGAGCTGATCAGGCCCTTGTCAAATACATGCGCACGTACCCCCTAACACAACTCTCGGACTCCCGCAGGTCCTCAGTGATAGCCGGTGACTACTATTCTAACGACAAACAATCTACACGCAGCTTCAGGATGTGTTGTCCGTACTCTCATAGCAAAAGCTCTCTTAGCAATCTCTCATCACGTCGATCTCTAAATCTCGGCTTAATATTGCTCAACACGTAAAGATACTACGATAGATTGTCTATAGGAGACATATAAGGATGCTGAACACTTAGACTCCCGTAGGATCATTGGTTCAAACAACCAGAATGATTGCATACCGTCCCAAAGGTACAGTTGCTAAATATGGGTCACTTGGTATCGAACGGTCAGACTCCCGTAGGACCTTAGTTCAGATAACCGGAAGGATGCAAATTGTCCCGTAGGTACAGAAGCCCCAAGAAATGGAACACTGGAAAGGTCCACTACTGACTCATGTAGGACACTGACTGACCCCGAAGGTACAACAGTTCCTTAAGCTAATTCAGGAACGATTTACTAAACGATCATCATAATTATGTTAAGTGTATCTAACTTAACTGATCATCTTAAGTATATTTGATGTTAGAGATTTGGAACGTTTTATTTGATATATATTATTTGAACGTTCATTATTTGAGATTTGATTAAAAATCAATTATTTCTAAGTACTCCCTCCGATCACAATTTTTCGCCCTACTTTCCTTATTTGGAAGATTTTTTTTTGTCCCACTTCACCACTTTCCTTTTATATCTTACACTTGTACTATATTATCCTTCTTTCTATCCTTTATTTACAAGAAATGTCATTGAATTTTACAATTTAAGAACCACCATTTATTTCTTTTACCATTTTATATTCATTTTTCACTACCCACCATCATTTCTTTACCACTTTATATTCATTCCTTATTCTACGTGCAAAAGTGAGCGGGACGATAAATAATGACCGGAGGGAGTACATTATTTAAGATGGGTTCATTCCTTTATCTTGACTTGGTCTATGTTGACTTAAAAATCCAAAGTTTGACCAAGATGGACTAGTCAACCCTTAGTTTTGACTTAGTCACTAATTAGTTCTTAAGTGCGTATTATAAAGTTTAAATGTTGTCTTCCATATTTAAGCATTGTTTAACTTAGTACTTTTGGGTTATTCGTGTAACACCCGCTATTTTCCTAGCGCTTTTATTCTTTCCGCTATGACTTCGTCATAACTCTATCACGTTTCTGCCTTCTGTTTCATTATGTTTCCAAGGTTTGTTTTTATTTTCGAGTCAAATAATATTTATTTTTTATTTTATAAGATTTTAATTCTTTTAAACCTATTTATTCGATTTTCATCGTAAACAATTTATTTTTCCGCGAGGAATTCTATTTCTCTACGAATTGACGTTTTAAGCTTGGATTTAAGGTATTTTTTTTTCCTAAAAATGTCTAAACCCATTTATATAACATTTCCAACTAAGAAATATTTTTTTATTTACGAAAATTTAGCCTTTAATGATTTTATTACGAAGTTTCGTAAATAATTATTTTCTAATGCGAGGTTTACTCAAATTGCTTTGAAATACCTTTAACAATTTTACGATTTTCTTTTTATCAACTTACAAATTATTTTGGGACTTTTTCGCACATTTTGGACCGTGACCCCTCTTGGCTCACCTCTACTACATTTTTTTTATACACTTCATTTTATTATGTTAAACATTAGATATTTTTTTTCTTTCTTCATTCATTTTGGTGGATTAATACAAACTCTTCACACTCCCTTTCTCACATATTTTGGCTGCCTAGTTCATGCATGCATAGCATTGTTTTTATAAAATTTTAATCTTATATTCTATTAAAAGGGAAGCAAAGCAACCCCATGCTTCATTCTTCCAATCCTCACTTCTTAAGGCACACACTTGGCATGATCTTATTGGACAACCCTTCAACTTCTTCCTCATTTACTACTTACATCCAAAGTGAAGAAAAGGTAGTTAAATGCATAAGTTACACTACTTTCTCATTGATTACTTAGAATCCTAGGTTTCCTATTAAGTGCATGAGTTATCAACCCTTCAACTTCTTCCTCAATTACTACTTAGAATCCTAGGTTACCTACTAAATGCATGAGTTATCAACCCTTCAACTTCTTCCTCAATTATTACTTAGAATCCTAGGTTAACCCTTCAAATTCTTCCTCAATTACTACTTAGAATCCTAGGTTACCTAATAAATGCATGAGTTTCAACCCTTCAACTTCTTCCTCAATTATTACTTAGAATCCTAGGTTAAGCAATAAATTCTGATCACCCTATAAATATTTTCCATGCCTACATTGTGGTATTCAACTGAGTGAGATACCATGATCAATTCCCACCCTATTACTGTTGAGAAATTAAATCGCCTGATCCGATGATGTGTAGTCGTCGAGACAAGCATCGGAAACAACCTCCACCCACCTACGTTCTATTTGATACGCCTCCCACATCAAAGATACTCGGGTGTAGTAAGCCTACGAAGCTATAAAGCCAGCCTCTGCCGCCTTAGGAGGGGCTTGATTATCTCACAAAAAAGAAAAAACATTGCTGCCCCGGAAGCCCAGCCCTATCCTGCCCCGAGCACACTGATTATTTTAACATTGATTATTTTATTTGTCATGTTTTTGCTGTGTCTAATAATAGAAAGCAAAGCACTCTCCATGCTCTATTCAACAAATGCTCAATAATAAGGTAGGACACTTGGCGCGATGCGATTGGGTAGGAATTGAAAAGACGGGAGTTGAATACATAAAGTCGGTTATTATTAGTTAGGACCATTCAACTTCTTTCTCATTCAATAGGCAAAGCACTCTCCATGCACTATTCAACAAATGCTCAATTCTAAGGTAGGACACTTGGCGCGATGCGATGGGGTAGGAATTGAAATGACAGAAGTTGAATACATAAAGTCGGTTATTATTAGTTAGGACCATTCAACTTCTTTCTCATTCATTAGGTAGAATCCAAGGTGAGGAACTCATCAATTTCTTCCTCATTGATGATGTACAATCCTATGTAAAGCAATCAAAGTCGGTTATTATTACTTACAACCTTTCAACTTCTTTCTCACTCATTAGCTAATATGGTGAAATTTAAGCTCTTTCAACTTCTTTCTCATTCATTAGGTAGAATCCAAGGTGAGAAACTCATCAAATTCGTCCTCATTGATGAATTAGAATCCTAGGTAAGGCAATCAAAGTCGGTTATTATTAAAATGTAAGTTCTTTAACTTCTTCCTCATTGATGATGTAGAATCCTAGGTGAAGCAATAAATTACAGCCACCTCCCATCCTCTTCGTCTTTCTCCCTTATAATTCACCACATATAACAATCGGTGCTTGCAATACTCAATTCTAAGGTAACACACTTGGCGTGATGTGATTTGGTAGAAATTGAAAAGGAGGGAGTTGAATACATAATCAATGCCAAAGTCGGTTATTATTAGTTAGAATCCTTCAACTTCTTCTTCATTGATTGTGTAGAATCCAAAGTGAAGAACTCATCAACTTCTTCCTCATTAGAACCCTTCAACTTCTTCCTCATTGATTATGTAGAATCCAAAGTGAAGAACCCATCAACTTCTTTTTCATTGGTTATGTAAAATCCAAAGTGAAGCAATAAATTTGAACAACCTCACATCCTTTTCATCTTCCTCCCTTATAATCCACCACCTATAACAATGGGTGCTTGCTTTTCCCATTACACCATCCAAGTGTACAACGAAATTGAGCTGATTCCCGCCGCCAAACGTCGTCTTACTGTTGCCGTTGGACGCAGACGACCCCGATTTTTTCCACCGCCCATACTAACTCGGTATGTGCGTGGCTATCAATTCGTTCCTGCTTCATTGGGTTCATGCTTGCATTAGACTCATCTTAATGCTACTCATTATTAGTAGGAGTCAATCGATACAACCTTATTCTCACATAATTGACATAGTATTGTTATTGTAATAATAAGTTGATCGATGAGTTGATGTAGTATCATATCCACACGTCGATCATAGATTTAGAGGCATCTCTACATCAATCATAATCTAGTACACAACTAATAATGGAAAATAATAGAAAAACACTGACACAGACAACAACAGATGTGAAACATCAAAATTAGAAACAAGCACAATAAAGGGCAACAGCAATAATAGATTGTTAAATGTGTTGGACTTTGTTTCCAGCTTGCTATATAGTGGTTTTATGTATTAAAGCGCTAAAACTGCTATCCCACGTATATGTCACCTTTTGTCTATGATATAATAATACCTCACATTTTACCAAAAAAAGGGCAAGAACAACAAACTCAACAATGTAGACGAGAAAAAACAAAGGAGAAACTAGCACAATATCGAACATTAAAATACGATATCTCACTATTTGTATAATTTCACGTACAAAAAAAATCACGTGCAAAAGTTGAGAAAGCAAAAAATATAAAATAGAAGAAAAGAAAAATGTAGAGAGAGAGAGGGGGGATGTTAGAGCACTATCTTATCTATTTATTAATTTATTAAAATTCAAACAAACCATCATCATCCATCATTTATCTAAGGGCAATAGAAGCAATAGTTGTAGTTCCATATACCATATTTTCATTGTCATCAAGGTACATCTAACAATGTTTGAAACTTTCTATTTCACCGACCAATGGTAAAAGTTTCATATATTTATTGTAGATCCCCTTTTTTCTCTCATTTACATGTATGAAATCGATTCCTTACTTTAGAAACCGATTTCATATAAGGAACTTTATTCTCTAACTCAATGACATGAAACTCCTTATATGTTATCATTGCTATTGCCCTAATACTATCTTATACTCCCTTTGTTCATAATCTTTTGCCCCATTTCATCATTATTTGTGAGGGTATTTTAACGAAATGGGACAAAAGATAGCGAAAGGAGGGAGTAATAAAGTCATTTGTTCTGCTGGGCCAAACAACTAAACCAACCGACAAATAAAATTAAGAAACGATGAAGTCTGTTAAAAAACAAAGACAATCAGTTAACAAAATTTTTAATTAAAAAAAGCTCAATCAATTAAGAAAGAAGAGAGAAAAACTTATCAACTCCACCTCGCTTCATCACCCTCTTCCATTCATCTTCCCCTTCCATAGTTCATAACTGTATTATCACCTACAATAATGGATACAAAAGTTATTATAGAGCATGAACCTCAATATGTCACCCAAGTGTACAACCAAAGCGACCCGATTAGACCTACAACCAAACCTCAATATGAACCTCAGTGTACCACCCAAATAGAATTATAGTTTCGCGGTACACACACCAATTAAAAAGAAGAAGAGAAGGCTAGACAAGAGGTAAACAAACAATTATTATGTACATCAACTACGAGCACCTCATAATACATTGCTTATATTTTAAGAACAAACTTAACACACATAATGTGTTATAAGTCTGAAGTGGTGGTAAAAGAAGCATCCGTAACAATAGAAACAATAGAAGAAAAGAGACCAAGATTAGATTTGAAAATCTCAACTAAAGACGCGAGAAAAAACTAAGAAAGATAAAAGCCATAATTCAAGAGGATTACGTTCTCCAATAAAAGTTAAAAAAACGAATTATTAGTTAAGCATTACATCTTATAGCGTTATATCTCATTTTTGCCTATATTCACTTGCTTACGTTTTTAGAAACACATTTTCAGTCTAATTCACCTTGCTACACTTGTGGTGACATGTTTGATGGATGTTTCGACACTTTTACTCCCCCTTTTTCCCCACCATTCATTTAACATACATGTCATATATATTTCTGTAACTTGAATCGTTCAATCTTTCTAACCCCCGTTTTATTCAGAATTTAGGAATGTCTGTGGAAGTAACTAAAATTACAAAGACATGAAATCAAAACAAAAAATGCATAAATTAATAATAAAATAAATATTGGACTATGAAGCAAAAAGACAGAATTGCGATTTACAAAGGCCATAAAACAATATATTCCCGTGCGGTGCACGGGTATGGCGACTAATTATCATTTAATCCTAAACTTTTCACTTTGTTATTCATTCATTTTTACCCAAAAATAATCAAGGCAAATACTCTCCATTTCCTCTTCTTTGGCCATGAGTTCCAGCAGCATTTTCCAGCCATGTTTGGTCTCAAATCAAGTCTTGATCGTCCCTTTTCCATCTCCAAATTAATCGTCTTTCTTTTCCCTTCGTTAAGGTAATAATCGATGTTATTTTCGATCGTTATTTACCTTGATTCTTTTACTTTTCTCATGGTATTTTTGTACCATGTATGTCGTGTGATGTAGGGTTCTTGGTCGATCCCGAAGCCGACGAATTATTCGTAGACTCGGATATGGACTAGAGGTAACGTCGACGTTACTCGGTATTTCGTGATTTTAATTGTGTAATTGCATGTATATTTTTTATATTTCAACTTTGAAGATATATATATGTCATATAATCTGGAAAATTTTTAATAGTTGAAAATTTGCATGTTTCGGTATTTTTATAGCTTTTACGAGATTAACGATTAAATCGTCATATTAATTTGTAAAATAGTAATATTTGGTCTGAACATATAATATATGTTTATATTCTGTAAAAATGATTTTTTTTTGATGTTTTTTAATAATTTAGTATTTTTCTGATAATTTAGTTATCAATTATTGAATTATTACCATTTACGGACAAAAATGATTAAAAGTGGATTTTTATATCTATTACCTAAACATTTTATTTTAATTTTTGACATGGTCAAACTTTCTGTTGAAATAGAAGTTTCTGAATTTTTTTCATAATTTTTCGGAATTTTTATGTGGATGAATTAATTAATCACTTTAAATCATCGTTTATCGTTAAAATTGCGTTTGTCGTTTAAATTCTCAACTTCTGGTCCTATGATTAAATCTGGAAAAAAAAATATGATTCTGATGATTTCTTAATAAAATGTAATTTTATGATTTTTAGTGCTTTAATAAAATGTTAGGAACGATAAGTTTTATTAATGGAATCGTTAATTGTGAAAACGGGTTTTAAAGACGGTTTTAACGGGATTTATTAAATCTAGAATTTTTGGAAATCTGGAAAAATTGTATTTTATGGAAAATCATGATTTTTAAGTTTAATAATAATTTTTGGATATTAATACTTAAATCGTTTTGTAATTACTATTTTTATTAATCGTTATTGTCGAGATTAGACGATTAACGAGAAAACGCTTTAAAAACCTAGTTTTGGGATTCTGTAAAATTTTGTTTTCTGGAGAGAATGTCAATAAATATATTTTAGTTATTTTACGTAATTTTTGTAGTATTTATTAAAGTCTTTAATTAATAAGTATTGATTTTTGGACAAATTGTGATTTATCGTTAAAATGCCTCGTCTTATCTAAAAGAATTATTTTTCCAGCCATTTTGAAAATATTTGATTCTGAAACTTTAAGAGTTAAATCATCCCTTAACATACTCCAAATATATTCAATGGTTTAATTAAATAAAAGACGTTAAAAGATTTAAATTAACATTTGCCGTAAAATCCTATTTACAATTGTATTGTCGATGCTAATAATAATTTTGGAATTTTAATTTTACAAACTTTTGAAAACACCTTAATTAGTAGTATTAAGATGTTTAAGACATTTTTAATGATTTTATAACACTTGTACAATATTTTAATACTTTCATAAACCGAAATGTTCTAACTTTAACAATTAATATCGTTAAGGCCGGAAATATTAATTTTATAAATGTATATCGTTTACTAAAATGTTGTATTAGTATAAACTAATATTTTTGCTATTTTGATACGATGCTATTTTTAGTAAAGTTTCTAAAAACAGAAGTTTCCTAAAACAGAAAGTTTCCTCTTTTGGAAGGCGATCCTTTTTCCCTTTTTGTTCTCTTATTATTATAATGATTATATCCTTTGAATATCGATAATGACTTTGTTTTGGAGTTTTAGAATAAGGATAAGTGTGGGGTTAGAGTAATACAGTCTAGGATGTTCTGTTTTGCCATCAACTATAAGGCTGGTGTATCCATTTGGGATACATTGGTTGTTGAACTGGATAGATTTGGTGTTCAGGAGTATATGTGCATTGTGCCCTTAAGCTAGATATCGCATCGTGTTAGTCGCCGTCAGTTGAACTGGATACATTTGGTATCCAGGAGGAGTGTATATTACTTAAGCTAGGACCTCGCATTGATAAGTCGCCGTCCTATCATGGTTGAGTTGCCTAGTTAGAGACCTTGGATCTTCGCTGCGTGTGAAATTGGTATCTGAGTTCTCGAAGCTAGTTTTTAGTATATCCCTAGTGAAAGTCTAGCCTTGTGCCCACTAATCGAATATCATACGTTCTCCCAGCCGTATAACATGATTTTAAAACTGTAATTACTACTATAGAAAAATAGTAAAAATGAAAAAAAGTAAAACATTATAATGAAAATAAGTTTTCAGTGAAAAACTTCACGTATCAAAACAATATAATAAAAACGAGTTTTCCGAAAAAAAACATAGAACATTTGCCAACCTGCAACCAAATTATATCGATAATAATAAATATATTCAAAATAGCGTTATGGATATTTGATTAGTGTGTACAAGGCTAGACTTTCACTATGGATATACTAAAAACTAGCTTCGAGAACTGATCTAGCGTATTTTATATGTGTTTACGACGGGAATTTGAGCTAGATTTGGTGGTTAAAGATGCGGATTTAGAGTGAAAATCGTCTAATTGCTATCTAAGAAATTGTGTTTTATTGAAGAAAAGACGGGTTTTAGAGCTCTTAATTCCGTGATGTGTGATTTGGGCTCATGACGAAAATGTGAAGAACAAGCCCAACTAAACCGAGTGAAAAGTCAAAGCGCAGCTCGGGAATTGAAGACGGAACTACTTCGGGTTCCGTGTCAACTTAATTATTATTTATTATTATGTTATTATTAGAGTTAGGAAATTACTAGACTTTCCTTTTATTATTGTCTAGACTACATAGTATTAGTATTAGGATTATCATTCATACACAATACACGTATTACGTTCAATGAGAGAATAAAGAAGGAAGAACCCTAATTATGTGTAACTAATTCTTCCTTCTCGAATCAAGGATTTGAAGCTACTAGTTAATTGATTGTGAGACTTTCTTAATCTTTATTTAATTACTTGAGTATTGTTTATTCCTTGTGCTAATTTTGTGATTGTTTGTTTGTTTAATCTTTTTGGCCAATTGATTATCTCAATCTTCAATGTATTGCAATTCTTTGTGTTTGAATTCGTAATTATTCAATTCATTAGATAAAGTTGCAACCTTTAGACCTAATTATTTGTATGCGTTTCATCGTAATTGGGTAAGAGGAGGAATAAACAAATAATTCGAAACAATAACCGCGTGTGTTAAAGGTCGTTATTTCTATTGATTTGTTCATATCGTTCATGCTGTTATTGAATTAAATCTAGACGCGTGGATTAGGTTGTTCAATAATTAGGTTGCTTAGTATCGCGTTTCGACCTATGTAATATTATCTACGGAACAATTGAAACTTTCAGTTTCACAATAGAATACTCAAGGATTAAATAAAGGTTAGTAGTCCATGATCAATTGTTTAACTAGTTAGTGGATTTTCTTTGGGTCGAGTTTCTTAATCATTTGAATTCAATCATTATTAGTTATTTTATTTTCGTTATTTTAGTTATTAGAGAAATCACTCACACAACCCCCCATTATTATTGTTACGTTACTTTATTTTATTCACACATTAATTTACATCGCCTTCCCTGCGGATTCGACACCCGACTTACCTCTACTATATTGTTAAAGGTAATAGGACTTAATTATTTATCTTTGAGAGCATACGACCTAGGCGCACCAAATTTTGGCGCCGTTGCCGGGGAAGGCAATATTTTGCTTTTGTGTGATTATTTGTTTTCGGGTCTCTTGTAAATATATATTTTAATTAAGGGTCATTTGTTTGTCATCTAGAAATGATTTTTTTCGTGTCCCCAACTTGATAATGAGTTACTACATCACTATTTTGAAAGACTCACGGAGTATGTGCTAGAACGCAAATATTTACCTTTGAGTAACGAACAACTCTTCGTAGCGATTTACCATAACTTTAATCGTGCAACTCAAATCGATTTACAAGTTGAAAGTGATGGTAAATTTCTTGAGTTAGGTCGTAATGAAAAATGGGATGTAATTGATGTTCTGGTTAACAATGCTCGAGAATTAGAGATAACCACTTTATTTCTCGAACTTCCCCAATACTTTGAGTCTCCTAAATATGAATCGATTATTAGTGATGATGTGACCAAAATGGAGTATCCTATTTCTATTACTCATGTCGAGGGTGCCCCACTAGATGAAGAGGGAGAGGAAGGTGACTCGTATTTATTGACTGTGCCATATATAGAACCCGTATCAGACTTACCGTTACCCACATATTTTATTGATCCCTCTTTGGGTGGTGAATCGGGTGATATATTATGGGATTTGAAAGATACATCCATAAGGAGTACGGACACAGAAAAATTGTTTGAGATGACGTCGTTATCTAGAGAACCATACCATGAATCCAACGTTCTATGTGCCTCTATATTTATGCGGTGTGTATGGTATATTCTCATTATAATCTTTTATACAGTTTTCACAAACTCTTTTGCTAGCTTGTTTGACCGTCTTCTACGAGCATTAACTTGTTCCGATCTTGATAATAAATGGGTTACTTTTTAAAGGGGTAGTGCTGTGTGACCCCTTTGCGTCGTGCGGGACGTTAAATCAGCGCTTACGGGAGGCAACCCGCTTTTTGTTATTTGATGATTTTTTTTTGTTGAATAAGCTAGTTTGTGGATTTCACTTGAAGTTGGACGGAGGAAGTAGTCGAGGAAATCGATCTTTTCGACCCAAGTAATGAAGATTCGCTTTTCACTTCGGGTCAACGACGAGCAAGAAAGACTATTTTCAGATTTTGGGGCGAGTAGCATGCCGCTGGGACGACTAGCACGATGGGTCACTAAAAAATCGGAGGAAATTTTGAAAAAAAAAAAAAAAAAAACTTAATTGTTCAGGAACCCGCACGAGTCGAACGTAACCTAAGCAAGTCGCCCGTTTCTTTACTCCAACAGGTATGACTTCTTTTTCTAATAAAAGAAAATTCCAAAACAGGAACTGACATACCCGACTCTCTCTCTCTCTCTCCCCCTTCATCTCTTTCCCTAATTCAAAATCCTGATACCCTTTTCCCCCAAATTAAATCTCGATTCCCCAATTTCCAAACCCTAATAATCTTTTCCCCAAATCAATTACTTCACCCAATACTCTCTACTCAACCCTCATCCACTCCCTTTCACTTCAAATCTACTTCACCTCCATTCTCTTGTGTCTACCGTGGTCGTCCGTCGTCAGTGGTCTGTCGCGAGTCGGCTGGTCTGTTGCCGGAATTAGTTCGAGCGCCGGTCAGGAGCTCGTCGTCACTGTTCTTTCAATCTGGGTTTGTGCGTCGCCGGTCAGCGTCGCCGAGTCTGCTGCCTCTGTCGCCAGGCGACTCGCGTGCCTCCGGTGGGTCCGGTGAGTCGTCTGTCTCCGTGTTACTCGATTTCTGTGCGGAGTCGATTGGGTTTATGCTATTTCGTAAGCTTCCTCTTTGCCCTCTCCTTTTTCTCGATTTATGATTCTCTTTCTGAAATTGGTTGACGCGCTATGTTCAGTAATTATCTCGGGTCAGCAGTCAGCTCTGTTGTTGGTCATTTTCCAATTAAATTGTGGTAGATTAGGGCTAGGAGCGGCGTTGTAGTGTTTGTCCGTTTTGGTGAAGTTGGTCGGACTTTATTGAATTGACGGTTGGAATTGGACTTGATGACACTATGAAGAATGTTGTTCTACTTCAGCATTGATGCTAGCTAAGAATTTGTGTTAGGTTGAAGAAGATTATTTCAACAATGCATATAAGGTGTTCGAGGGAATGTTAAGTGAGGTTTTGGTTGTTTTTGAGTTGTTGGGTGGAGTACATTGTGAATGTTGAAGTTGGAGTTGAAGTTCTCCATGTGCTATTGTTTGCCAGCTTCATTTTTGTACGCCTGGCAACAGAGGCAGCAGACTCGGCGACGCTGACCGGCGACGCATAAACCCAGATTGAAAGAACAGTGACGACGAGCTCCTGACCGGCGCTCGAACTGATTCCGGCAACAGACCAGCCGACTCGCGAGAGACCACTGACGACGGACGACCACGGTAGACACAAGAGAATGGAGGTGAAGTAGATTTGAAGTTAAAGGGAGTGGATGAGGGTTGAGTAGAGAGTATTGGGTGAAGTAATTGATTTGGGGAAAAGATTATTAGGGTTTGGAAATTGGGGAATTGAGATTTAATTTGGGGGAAAAGGGTATTAGGATTTTGAATTAGGGAAAGAGATGAAGGGGGAGAGAGAGAGAGTCGGGTATGTCAGTCCCTGTTTTGGATTTTTTTTTTATTAGAAAATGAAGTCATACCTGTTGGAGTAAAGAAACGGGCGACTTGCTTAGGTTACGTGCGACTCGTGCGGGTTCCTGAACAAATCTTTTTTTTTTTTTTTTTTCAAAATTTCCTCCGATGGTTTAGTGACCCATCGTGCTAGTCGTCCCAGCGGCATGCGACTCGCCCCAAAATCTGAAAATAGTCTTTCTTGCTCCTCGTTGACCCGAAGTGAAAAGCGGATCTTCATTACTTGGGTCGAAAAGATCGATTTCCTCGACTACTTCCTCCGTCCAAATTCAAGTGAAATCCACAAACTAGCTTATTCAACAAAAAAAAATCA
Source organism: Agrostemma githago (assembly GCA_958450325.1). Taxonomy (NCBI): domain Eukaryota; kingdom Viridiplantae; phylum Streptophyta; class Magnoliopsida; order Caryophyllales; family Caryophyllaceae; genus Agrostemma; species Agrostemma githago. The sequence goes on along the minus strand of OY288254.1, from coordinate 30,336,684 downwards.
TCAAATAACAAAAAGCGGGTTGCCTCTCGTAAGCGCTGATTTAACGTCCCGCACGACGCAAAGGGGTCACACAGCACTACGCCTTTAAAAAGTAACCCATTTATTATCAAGATCGGAACAAGTTAATGCTCGTAGAAGACGGTCAAACAAGCTAGCAAAAGAGTTTGTGAAAACTGTATAAAAGTTTATAATGAGAATATACCATACACACCGCATAAATATAGAGGTACATAGAACATCGGATTCATGGTATGGTTCTCTAGATAACGACGTCATCTCAAACAATTTTTTTGTGTCTCTACTCCTTCTGGCCGTGTTTTTCAAATCCCATAATATACCACCCAATTCGCCACCCAAAGAGGGATCAATAAAATATGTGGGTAACGGTAAGTCTGATACGGGTTCTATATACGGCACAGTCAATAAATACGAGTCACCTTCCTCTCCCTCATCATCTAGTGGGGCACCCTCGACATGAGTAAGAGAAATAGGATACTCCATTTTGGTCACATCATCACTAATAATCGGTTCATATTTAGGAGACTCAAAGTATTGGGGAAGTTCGAGAAATAAAGTGGTTATCTCTAATTCTCGAGCATTGTTAACCAGAACATCAATTACATCCCATTTTTCATTACGACCTAACTCAAGAAATTTACCATCACTTTCAACTTGTAAATCGATTTGAGTTGAACGATTAAAGTTATGGTAAATCGCTACCAAGAGTTGTTCGTTACTCAAAGGTAAATATTTGCGTTCTAGCACATACTCCGCGAGTCTTTCGAAATAGTGATGTAGTAACTCATTATCAAGTTGGGGACACGAAAAACTCATTTCTAGAAGACAAACAAAAAGACCCTTAATTAAAATATATATTTACAAGAGACACGAAAACAAATAATCACACAAAAGCAAAAAATTACCTTCCCCGGCAACGGCGCCAAAATTTGGTGAGCCTAGGTCGTATGCTCCCAAAGATAAATAATTAAGTCCTATTACCTTTAACAATATAGTAGAGGTAAGTCGGGTGTCGAATCCGCAGGGAAGGCGATGTAAATTAATGTGTGAATAAAATAAAGTAACGTAACAATAATAATGGGGGGTTTTGTGAGTGATTTGTCTAATAACTAAAATAACAAAAATAAAATAATTAATAATGATTGAATTCAAATGATTAAGAAACTCGACTCAAAGAAAATCCACTAACTAGTTAAACAATTGATCACCGACTACTAACCTTTATTTAATCCTTGAGTATTCTATTGTGAAACTGAAAGTTTCAATTGTTCCGTAGATAATATTACATAGGTCGAAACGCGATACTAAGCAACCTAATTATTGAACAACCTAATCCACGTGTCTAGATTTAATTCAATAACAGCATGAACGATATGAACAAATCAATAGAAATAACGACCTTTAACACACGCGGTTATTGGTTCGAATTATTTGTTTATTCCTCCTTTTACCCAATTACGATGAAACGCATACAAATAATTAGGTCTAAAGGTTGCAACTTTATCTAGTGAATTGAATAATTACGGATTCTAACACAAAGAATTGCAATACATTGAAGATTGAAATAATAAATTGGCCAAAAAGATTAAACAAACAAAAAATCATAAAATTAGCACAAGGAATAAACAATACTCAAGTAATTAAATAAAGATTAAGAAAGTCTCACAATCAATTAACTAGTAGCTTCAAATCCTTGATTCGAGAAGGAAGAATTAGTTACACATAATTAGGGTTCTTCTCTTCTTTATTCTCTCATTGAACGTAATACGTGTATTGTGTATGAATGATAATCCTAATACTAATACTATGTAGTCTAAAGATAATAATAAAAGGAAAGTCTAGTAATTTCCTAACTCTAATAATAACATAATAAGAAATAATAATTAAGTTGACACGGAACCCGAAGTAGTTCCGTCTTCAATTCCCGAGATGCGCTTTGACTTTTCACTCGGTTTAGTTGGGCTTGTTCTTCACATTTTCGTCTCGAGCCCAAATCACACATCACGGAATTAAGAGCTCTAAAACCAGTCTTTTCTTCAATAAAACACAATTTCTTAGATAAAAGCAATTAGATGATTTTCACTCTAAATCCGCATCTTGAACCACCAAATCTAGCTCAAATTCCTGTCGTAAACACATATAAAATACGCTAGATCAGTTCTCGAAACTAGTTTTTAGTATATCCATAGTGAAAGTCTAGCCTTGTACACACTAATCAAATATCCATAACGCTATTTTGAATATATTTATTATTATCGATATAATTTGGTTGTAGGTTGGCAAATGTGTTATGTTTTTTTTCGGAAAACTCGTTTTTATTATATTGTTTTGATACGTGAAGTTTTTCACTGAAAACTTATTTTCATTATAATGTTTTGCTTTTTTTCATTTTTACTATATTTCTATAGTAGTAATTACAGTTTTAAAATGATGTTATACGGCTGGGAGAACGTTGGCGTTGCTCCCCACTGATTGTGGCTGTTATGTTTTATCATGGCAGGTGTACTTCTTTTTCCGGTGGGTGTGGGCTAACGAGCAGTCTTGGATCCTGCTTGATTATTTTAATAATTATGTCTTAAGGATTGTTTAACCCCTTTTGTGGATTGTTTTAAATTTTAGCCATTTTTATTTGTGGCATTTGTTTGACTTTACCAATTTAATTTACTAAGACATAGTTACAGTGTGTTTTAATTCCGACTCTACAGTGTTTCCGCCACTGTATCGCGTTAGAATTTCTAGGGGATTACAATTCGTCTTTAAGTACTCTATACTTTTTGGGCACAAGTATTTAGTACATTTATTGTTCAAGTGTACGTATTTAGTATTTTTATTCGGTTTCGTATTTGTACAAGTATACTTATCTCTTAAAGCCTATTTATACTTAGTAAAATATTTCAAACATCAAATAAATCTATAATAATTATAAAAATCATTTTTAACCTTATTATGTATCATATTTCTCAAAACTTAGAGTTTTACAAAAATAACTTTAAGTAATAACGAAATCGATAATATTATTAAGAATACTAAATGAGTCATTTGTCAAATGTTATTTTTAACTTTCGATTTTTATAATCAACATACTTTTATGAGATAAGTTTCCAGATATAAAGTCATTTTTTCAAAATAATAAGGTTTATTATTTTTAACATATTTAAAACGAAAACAGTACGGTTTTCAATACTTTCTTTTAAATCTTTTAATATACTTAAACATCGGAAAAGTGAACCAAATTGTTATTTTGGATACCTATTCTTATGCATAACTTATCCCCAGAAATTTAGATTGAAATACTCCATAAATGTTCTTAAATAAAATATTCTTTCCAGATCTGACCCATTTTAGTACAAATTTTATAAATGAAAATATATATGATGGATTTATATGAAATTTGACGTACACATAATAGACATCATCAGGAACATAACATAATCTATCCAAGTCCAAAAGAAACGTTTAACATCACAAAACATATTATTTTCTCAGACAGTACATAAAATCATACAGTACCAGTTTACGAAATAAATCATTATTAAACATATATTTTCATAAAAACTTACTTTTCATATTTTTATAATATTCTAGACATTCATATATACAACTTTCATGAAGGAACCTAAGGATAATTCGAAACTTATTTTACACAGAAAAATCATGAACATACATCATACATCACAGAATCCATTTTACAGAATGTATTGTAAAGTGATAAATCAACAAATAGTTAACTTTAAACTTGGTGATCTAATGATTTAGTCCTAAACATGATGTTATATGTTAGTTAGAGTCTAAACACTATACTACGAGATTTGAGGGCGAAGAAAAGTTAGGTTACCTTAAGCATAAATAATCGATTCTACAACATATCTCTTATATATTAATGCTGAAGAAAATACTCGCACCACATTCACCCACGTCATCTGTCAAGTCATTGTCCTACTTGGCGCCAAGCATAATCCGACGTGGCTGTTAATATTTTTTTTAAAAAAAAATTAATTAATTGCAAACCGACAGCAGTTACCTCTCCACTTAAATTCAACTTCCCACTTCACGTTAACTTCCCACATCTAATTAACTTCCCACTTCATTTAACTCCTCAATAATGCATATTATATATATGTTACAGGTTTCAGTATTTGTTTATTTTCCCTGTTTACAGTTTTCCCCAAATTCACAAATAAATTCAATTCAATATATCCCTTCTTCACTGTTTCAATATGGCGTTTCAATTTCAACCAAAATCCATCGCCGAGATTACCGAACGCATGAATGCAGTTTCCATTACGGTTAGGGTTATGCGAAAGTGGTGCCGAATGAAGAAGCAGCCAAACAACGTCAACAAGATCAATGCCAAATCTAACGATATAATTTTTGGCATCAAGTTTATTTTCGTTGATAGCTCGGTGAGAATATCATACAGATAAGCAATGCAATTGTTACATAAAATTTGAACAAGGTTAACGTTATTGATCTCAACTTTTTTGATGTTAAAATTTGAACAACGTTATCGTTATTGATCTCAATTTTTTTGATGTTCAGGGAGCAACGATTCAAGGGACAGTTAGACAAAAATTGGTCAAGCTATACAATTCGGGTTTCAAAGAGGGTTAAATCTATACAATTTCTAAATTTTCAACTTCATCAAATGTTGCGGAAGAAAAAGCGACCTCTCACAAGTGTCGTATTTGGTTCGAATATAGAACAAAAGTGATGAAGATGCATCCTGACCCGAACATTCCTTTATGTGTGTACAACTTTGTTGAATTCCAGGATATACTACACGACAACGTTGACGCTAATGTATATTTTGGTAAGTAAATATATAATAGATCTTAAAATAATGAAATATTCACGGTTTAGATTATTGTTTATCATATCTACAGATTTGACTATTGTTTATCATAATATAGATGTGATAGGCAAGTTTGTTGAGTATCAAGCAATTCAGAAATCTGCAAAAGACTTTCACTGGACAACTATCACCCTCGAAAATGCACAGTAAGAATCCTACTTTCATCTGCTTATGATCTACAGTAACAGATATATTTCTTACTCCGTTTTACACGTTCGTACAGGAAAGAGCAGCTATGTTGTTCCATATTAGGAGAATTCATATCAGACATTGTACGCATTGTTAACATCTACCTTGACAAGCCTAGACCCGTGTTAGTGTTGCGACACGTCAAGAGGAATGAATGGACAGGTATGTTTAACCCTTTAGTTTTACATCACATTCATACTGTTATTCTTCTACTCTAACACAGGCTACTGTTATCTCATTTACAAAGACAAAATCAGCATTGTGACAAGGGATGCAACATTGATTATTGTTAATCCAGAAATGGAAGAGGTCGACCGTTTCAATAGCATGTAAGTTTAATGTATGACAGATTCCACGTGAAACAACATGGTATCATAACTCCAAAATTACTGACACTATAATGACTCTTTATTTTTCAAAATAATAAGTTTCTCGAGTAAGGAACACTAGACGAGGTCCACCAATTTTATAAGGCTCGGGTACAAAATCCTCAAAAATGATCACCAACATGTTTATAATACCACAAGTACAGAAGTTGGGAACGCATAACAAATCCTCAAACATGCTCAAATCTATAGGTAATAGCGAACACTCACATCTTCAAATACATCATTCGATTAATGTTTCTAGAAGTCCATCAAATTTCGAATCACCACGGTGCAACCACAATATAATTAATAACTCAACGAAGGCACAATCTCGCTGGTCAAAGAGTTCTAACCTGAAAGTCCCAATAAGATGATGTGTATTATAGTATTCCTCAAAACAACACAAAAAGCTCATTGTGCAGGATATTCCTCTTCTCACGGTTAAGAATGATTCATCCAAGCTAGATCACTCAACTCCAAAGTTCATAGGATACAACCTTAGACAACAATCAACGATCTAATCCATAAGAAACACCTGAAATCTATGTCAACCAAAATTTCTAACGACGTTAATGAAAACCTTTGATGGTACCACAACACTCAGGTTAACACTTTAAACAGTACTCTTTGATCCCAAATATTCTTGATACATCCATCCAATAACATTTAGGTAAGAATCCCAAGGTATACTACCAGTTACTCTTAGTTCGGTCCTAGGTTAGGTACTAGATATCCATCAAAATATGATATACTCTGACTACTCCAAAATATACTCAACTCTAAGTACGCCAAAATAATCAAAGTAACCAATAACCCAAGGTTCAGTGTCTAATGTATCAACCGAATTCCATTAACCTAAATAATACCATTCAAATCAATCCTCAAAAAATTATGGCTTTCTTAGAAGATAGGGTAGACTCACAATCCTCAAATCAGGTAACAAGGGTTTACCAAACCTGAAACATCTAAAACACGGGTTCACTAAGACATGATTTGGTCTAAACAAAGAATCTCAAGAGAAAGATGGTAGAATAGAGGAATAGAACAAGGATTCACCAAGCAAATGAAAAAGAGAATAAATAAGAGAAGAAATAGGAGAAGTAGAGGAAGGAAAAAAATAATCAATGACCCTAGATGATAAGACCTAAAACGAGAAGGGAAAGTTCGGACCTTTAAGGTTCACGAGGGAACCAAAAGGATTACTTCATCTTCTTGTAGAGGAACGAGCACACAAGTCTTGGGTCGCACCATCTGGATCTACTGCAACATCATGGAACAGGAATCTACTCTCGATCATCTGGCCCGTAGCTTAAGCAAACTAAATCGGAGCTAAAAAGTCACCCACGACAAGTCAACAGGCGTTGAGATTTCTAAGCACCTCTTGTCCCAATCCAGAGCAGCATCATATCTACATCTTGTTCATCCATCTTCTTCCAGACAAAAGCAACAGATTTTCCATGCTAATCATTGAGTTACAAGAACATATACACCTAACAGTTAAGTCCTTATTTTGTTTCTACCCATCTCTCACTAATATTTGTTTAATGTTTAACTCATTTACTGGTATTTTTCCTAAAATCAGGTGTAAGCGTCGGGAGCAACAATGCTCTGATACCAACTGTAATCCCCTATAAAATTCTAATGTAATACAGTGGCAGAAACACTGTAGATTGAGATTAAAAAACACCGACAAACTATATTCTAATTAAAAGAAATGGTCAGTCGATACAAAGGCCACTTCTTAAAAAAGGGCTAAATTAAACATCCTTAAAAGGGTTTACAAATAATCCAGAAGTAACATAATTGATAGAGTAGGATCCGTGCTACTCGCTAGCTCACACCCAAAACCCAGCAGCAACTAACTGTCATGTTATAAACATAATAACCACATCAGTGGGGAGTAACTCGGACGTTCTCCCAGCCATATTATATCATATGAAAAGTAATAATATTACTATATCAAAATAGATAAAAATGGAAAAAAATTAAAACAATATAGTAACATAAGTTTTTTAGCACAACTTAAAGTGACTGCCAACCTGCAAGTCAAAACCAATCGATAATTATAAAATTCAAAATGGCGTTATGGAAATTCGATCAGTGTGCACAAGGCTAGACTTTCACTAGGATAATACTGGAAACTAGCTTCGAGAACTGTAGACTTAACTCATAACAGAATCTAGTCTCTAACTAGAAAACTCAACTCTAACAGGACTGCGTGCAGCGAGGTCCTGGTTTAAGTAGTGCATACCCCTCCTAGACAACAAATATGTCTAGTTCAGCCGACGGCGACTAACACGATGCGATATCTAGCTTAAGGTCAAAATATACACTCTCCTGAACACAAACCATGCTCAGTTCAACAACCAATGTGCCTCATAAAAACACACCAGCCTTACAGTTGATGGCAAAAACGTACATCCCAGACTATATTACTCTAACCCCACACTTCTCTTTATTCCATAACTCCAAAACAGCCATTATCGATATAAACAAAGATATAATCACTATAAATAATATGAAGATAAAAAGAATAAACATTTTATATTAAAAGGGAAACTTTCTACAAATAGAAACTTACAAATTTCAGAAACATGCTTAAAATAGAAATTTTGTTATAGAAAATACGTAAGTTATAAAAAATAAGTGAAATGTATAGAAATAGCATTTCTAACGAAAATAACATTTTATTATTATCGTCGTTATCGTAACTTTAATATATTTCTAAATTCGTTACTCAAAAATATAAATAAAATATAATAAGTCAATAATTAGTATTTTTCAAATAATTAAGAAATCGAGTTAAAACTATAAATTTCAGAAAAGAGACGTTTTAAGAAAAACGATATCAAAATTAATTAAGTCAACGAGTTTTATAAATAAAACGAGATTTACGAAGATTTCAAATTATTTTTAACAGATAGTTTTTATTAATAAATTTTACGGATTTTAATAAGAATAGTCAATCGGAAACAAATAGGAAATCATTAGTGAAAATAGTCTCAACTAAAAAATATATTTAAAACAAAATCGACTATTTTCTCATTTATTATAATAAATCGTAAAACGAAAATTAATTTATTAACAAGTATACAAATTTCGATTAAAATATAAAAATACGATTTTGAGTGAAAATTATAAATTAATAAAATATGACGAAAATATGAAATCGACATTATTTAGTTACTAGTGTCACGATAACCAACAAAATATTATAACAATCGTAAATAATTAAATTACTAACGAATTGTAAAACGAAATCGAAAACTTGTAAAATATTTATAAATACAATTTAAAATTAATATAATTAGCAATAATAAATAGCTAAAAATTAGAAAACCAAAGTTAAAATATTTACTACATACTACTACTCAAACATACGATATAAAATCGAGTAACGTCCTAAAGTTACCTCAAGTCGAGATCGAAACGGATACGTATTCGTCCTTCTTGATTAGTCCAAGCCTCAACCCTTGAATTTGAAAGTCGTTCCGGGATCTTGTTAATCAATAAAACTCCGAAGCCTTTTTGTGAAACACATCAGGACGACTATAACAGCAGTAGCGACCAATATCAGCAACAGTTCCAACAAGTAATAACAACCAAACAGTGGCAGCAGAGGAACGACACAACAGCAGCTACGGGTAGAACCAACAATAGGAGGAAGAAGAAGGACGCGGAAAAGAAAAGGGACACGAACAGAAGAAGAATAATAATAGTAGCGACAATCGATAGAGAATAGAAGAGGCAACAAGGATACGAATCGTAATTATACGACAAACAACAAGGGAGAAAATGATTTTCGCCAAATCAAAGTGAGACAAAGAAACTGGTCCGAAATCGAGCAGCAAACGACAACCATACCGTAGTAACGTAAAACAGGACAAACGACAAGAAGAAACACGAAATGCCAAGGATGAGAAAACAGGGGACGAGAACAAGTAGAAGAAGAAGGAGGACGAAGAAGAAGAAGAAGACATACGAAAATCAGTAGCAGTAGCAGTAACAGTAACGTATAGCAGCAAACGAGACGAACATCAACATCAAAACAGAACGAAGAAGAAAGAAGAAGAGACGAAGAAAACGCAAAAGAAGAAAATCAACAGTAATAACGTAACAGTAACCGAAGACTAGTAGCAGCGACGACAGACAGACCAAAGAGGCAGAAGAAAAAGAAGAAACACGAGGAGAAGATGAAAAGGGAGAAGGAGCAGCGACGGACAAAATGCAACAACATAACGTGACAAAAACACACGGACAGCAACATTACAATCGCAACAGCAGAAGAAAACGCAGCAGCAGCGAACCGAGGCACAAAACACAGCAATAACGAATGACAAAACGAAGGAGAAGATGAAGAATGAGAAGAGAGGAAACGGAACAGCAGCAGTAGCATAAAAACGGAGCAAACAGAAGGAAAACGCAGCAAAAACAACACGTGACAGCAGTGAATAGAGCAGCGAAGAAAAAGGAAGAAACTCACGTTAAAAGCAGCAGCAACGACACCTAAAACGACATTGATGCAGAGGAGAACTGAAGGAGGCCAGAATAAGAGGGATGAAACAGGAAAAAAAAAAAGAAATGAAGAAGAAGGTAAGGTTGAGGACGATGGAAGAAGGTGATGGTGGCTGCCGAAATAAATAATACGGAGGGATAATGTAATACCCGCATTTTATAGTAAGTTAGTTAAACCGAGTCAGGTTATGATGGTTGGGATTCGTCGTGGGTCCTAACCGTCAATAATAAACCGACTATTCCTAGTGGGTAGCTAGGGCAAGTAGGGTCGATATCCACGGGGACGGTAAGATAGAGTCTAGACTAGGTCCACTAAAAACTAGGCTAAGTCACACAAACGAACACAAAGAAAGCGATAAATGGTAAACTATGATGGTTGGAGATGAAGGAAGTGGACTAACAATGACTATCTAAAACGATGCTAAAATGGGATAACTAATGATCGAACTAACAAGTAAACTAGAAGAAACGATGGCTAACTAGGAAGTTGAGATCAAATATGAACGGAAGTGGGGTAGGTCGGGTTCATAAGTGTAGATGGGTAATTGGGTGATCAAGGGTGTAGGTGTCTCCTAGTTGCTAGAGTCGGTCCGGGCTCTCGCTACGTAGACCGATGTCAAGGTAGGTCCGGGCTCTCGCTACGTAGACCATAGTCCGCACTCTCGTGACTATGACTATTCTCAACACAATCACATAATGAACAAGCAATGAGAAGATGAGCACAAGTATGGGAAGCATGGCCACTACAACTGACACAAGCAATTCAACAAACACATAGAGTGTCCAATATGTGACTAACAACAAAGATTCACCCTTTTCCCCTAATCAACCCTAATCACCCATAATCTACCCCTAATCCCCCTACTAACCCCACAAGGAGACTACTCACTCATTAACAAACTACCCATAACAATAATAAGAGAAAACAACATTATAAACCAAACATCCATTATGAACAAACAATAACAATGAACAAAATAGTAAAGATTCAAACTTGAATAAATAAACAAGAACAAGAGTAAAGAAAGTTATACCAACAACAAGAGGAAGAAAAAGATGCAATCTTGTATAAATAAGAACCAAAATCAACTCCAAGGTTGTCAAGCTTGGAGAAATCTTCAAGTATCCTCTTAATACAAGATTAACTAAACTAGATTAAAGGAAGATTAAATAAAGATTAAAGAGAGAATTAAGCTAATGAGAGGAACACTAAATCTAGGGTTTATATCTTGTAGAGAGGCTTAAGAGAGTCTAATGTAATGAAAGATACATAAACAATACAAGAGGGAAGTATTTATAGGGTTACAAGAGGAAGAGAGAATGAAATAAACAATTGCGTGCTGCAGGTACACGGTCCCGACCGGGACGGGAACAACCCGACCGGGACGGCCTCATCCAGACCGGGACGGTCTGGTCCCGACCGGGACGGACCCAAGACAGAATGTCTGTCTTTTGTGCATCTCAACTGGGACCGGTTGAGGCCATCCCGACCCGGTTGAGCCTTGTAGGCCTCCTTTAAGCTCCTTTTGGTCCCTCCTTGCCTCTCATGGGTTTTTCATCGATTCTCGGGACTCGGGATCGGGTCTCGGAGGCTCGGGATTGGGTCCCAAGGTCTTGGGGTTGAATCCAAGGCATCGAGTGATCGTTCCTTCACCTCGTTGGCTCCAAAAAGTGTATGTATCGAGTCGGATTTGCTCCAACTCTTCACAACTGGCCTCGGGAACCTGAAACGAACTAAAGGAAGTATAAGTGGCCCATAAACCGCTCCCAAGGAGCGATTCCACAAGGAAAATGGGACCAAAACACAATAAAATAGGCACTACAAACTACACTTATCAACTCCCCCACACTTAACCCTTACTCGCCCTCGAGTAAGCACAAACTAACTACTAAACTAACCGAGTAGGTATTAGCGCACCCTACGCCCTTTCAACTCACGCGAGTACACTTAGAGGAAAAGTGCACTCCGTAAAGCAAGTAAGGTCTTGCGACAAAACTGTGGATGCAACCGGACACGAAACACATAAACAACAAACACACAAACAAACAAACAAACAAAAATCGGTTGCACCCAAAAGAAAACAAATACCGCTTCCCTCAAACAAGCGGTGAAAGAAGCACCGGTTTAGGACTCGAGGCAAGTGACAACGTTCCCAAGCTAATCATACATATCGTGATGAACTAAACCCTAATAGTATGACGATAAAGCAACAAAAACGTTGGTAACTTACCTAGGTCCTCCTAACTTTCTAAGAACGTACTACGGGACGATCAGCGGAGTGGAAAAGGGATGAACCACGGTGTTAGTCGACACTGTAGGTAAGTGAGACCCCGCCCCCTTTAGCGATAAGCCAAGAGGGTCGTCCCATGCCCGAAACCGCCCAACTAGTCCAAGTAAAAAAAGGTGGAAAATATTGCAAAGTGAGGGAAGACCGACCACTACCGCTATCATCCTTCCTAGGGACTCGGTCCTTTGGTAGGCTCTTCACGATAATAGTCGGTAAAAGGCTTATTTTGAGATGTCGGAATTATTTTTGTGAGACGATTTTTTTTTTCGCATTTTTCTTTCTTTTGCATTTTTGCTTTGTTTTGCTATGCCATTTCTTTTTCTTCTTTTCTATTTTCTTTTTGGCTTTTGTGCCTTTTCTTTTTCTTCATTTCTTTCTTTCTTTCATTTTCTTTCGTTTCTTTGCCCTTTTTGGCATGATTTAGCTTTTTGGCATTTCTTTGTGTAACAAGAAAGGGAGAATTCAACAAATTGCAATTTATTGTGTGGATATGTGTAGGAGGTAGGGGAATGGGTATGTCGAGGGTGCGCATCCCCTTTCAAACTCGCAAAAAGGTAGAGAACTTGGACTAATCAAACAATCCCAAACACGGTCACCTAAGGGACGGGACTCGGTAACCAAGGCCTTTTCACACCGTGGGTGGTCATAATGGTCAAAAGTGCAAATCCCGTAGTAAATCCCTAGTAAGCTAGGTGGACTCAAGGTAAAGGACCAACGAAATCATTGATTTAGGGTCATTCTACTAGACTAAAGTCCAAGACTCGATTTATACTACTAGGAAGGGAAAGTAAACGCTTGCACACTAGCCTCTAAACCGGGTTTTCGAAAAACCTTTCTAGACAAAAGACACAACTAAAACAACACAAAACGAAGACATGGTGAAAACGAAAGAAAAAGAGACAAAAGACAACAAAACTAAACAAAACAAAACAAACACACAAGGGAACAAACACCACCCCGATATTCCATGCAAGTCACCAAATCATCCACCAATATGCACAAAGCTCCACCCGAGCACACAACATCACAATCTCCTCCAAACTCCACAAGAAATAAAGAGGGAAAAGGGATAGAAGATGTTACCGGATGTCTTGAAAGCTTTCCAAAACTAACGGTGATTTAAGCAACCTATAGGGAAAAAGGGAGCCAAACACACACAACAAAACAAACATACGACACAAAGACAAGAAAGGAAAACACACAAAAGGAAAATCTTTTTGATTTTTGTGAAAAATTTTCAAATTTTTAGGGTTTTTAAAGTTTTTTTTTTTTCGAAAAGCTACGAAAATAAAACTATCTACGATAGAATATCGCTCCCCCACACTTAAACCGAGCAATGTCCTCATGCTCGATCGTAGTGTGCGGAGAGACAAAAGGAAAGAAAAGAAACTACGAAATTAAAGCTAAAAATCAATAACGAAGATGAAGAAAAGGGTAGAGTGTGTCCGGCCGGGGTGTAGTCAAGTCACCATGGGACGAGACGAGAAAAGATATGGATGGGGGAGAAAATAAAAGAAAGAAATAAAGGGAAATGGGAGGGGAGGGCTAGGTGTAATCAAGTCACCTAGCCCGGATTCCGCCCAAATCCGACTAATTCCTAAAAAAGGGTGAAAATCTTGTAAATTTGGATTTTTCGATTGACTCTCAACGTAGTCACGTCATCGAGAGTCGGGAGCAACCATACCAAGGCCTCGAAGGCCACAAAGACACCATGACTCAAGGGGAAGGGGGAAAACAAGAGAAAACAAGCGACAAAAGACGGAAAAGTAAGGATAGTTACCCAAACCAATCGGCTAGTAACTCACTCGCTCCATCGTCTCAATGATCATTATAGGCACGTTGCTTGTCTTTTTTTGTTGCCATCTAGCATCAAACTTGAGAAGAACTCACGGAAGAGGTAGTAATGGTAGGGGGTGGGATTTGAAGTAGGAGTCGGTGTAAAGTGGGTAGAAAATGAAGTGAGGGTATGAAAATGAAGTATATGGGGCATATGATAAGAGCACGGAGGGATAGGGAGGTTGGGAGGGGGTATACAATGGTTGGGTGGACTCAAATGTTGAAGAAGAGGCACAAAGAGGAGTAGGGGACCATCCCGGTCGGGATGGATGGTCCCGATAGGGATGACATACCCGTCCCGGTCGGGACGCTCCCTTCCCGGTCGGGACGGACCTCCAGCAAGCTCGAAAATATGCACCTCCATCCCGATCGGGATGGCTCCTTCCCGGTCTGGATGCCGTACCCTTCCCGGTCGGGATGGATCTTCTTGACCTTCAACAAACCTAAAAGCTTATTCCAAGCTTCAAAAACCCGATCCTCATACTTACTATCCAAGCTCTATCATAGCCATTCCTCTCTAGGAATCATCTTCACTTCACCTATCCAACAAAGCTCACATACACATCAAATTCTCTTCCTCACAACGCTCATCAATCAATCCAAATAACAAGAATATCACAAAACTCAAACTAACTACAAGAAAGAGATATATACAATGAGACGGTTCTTGTGGAACTCCGTCAAACCAAGGTGGTGCACTCTTCAATCTTTTTCTTCAACAACAATGACCGATTCCATCTCCATCAAGGGCACGAAGAAACAAATCGAAGGCTCTAGCAAAGTCTTCAATCAAGCTCGAGATATAACCGTCCACATCCCAAGGTTTTTCATGACCTTGTCTCGACGCTCCCAGGGCATCCCTATCTACTAAGTTCAATGGCTTGAACTTGTACTTGCGATCCTTCGGGATATACCCAAACGTCCACCGATCCTCATGTGGCCCCAAGGGAGGCTCATCTTGCTTCTTGCTTTTCAACTTGTCATCAAACCCATGATATGGGCACTCATCTTCCTCACTCACGGAGTCATCATCCTCAAGTACATAAGAGTAATTCTTCAAGCTTTGTCCCGACTCTCCCCCTAGGTCGTTGTCTTTCGTGGCGTGGACCATATTGCATGATTCATCCTTAGTAGGCGAAGTGTTGCCTTGGAGGTCGAACACTATCTTTTCCTGGCCTAACTCAAATGTGATCCTACCATTCTTCACATCGATCATGGCACCGGCGGTGTGTATAAATGGGCTCCCAAGGATGATAGGAGTGATGGCATTCTCCGGCATATCGAGCACGATAAAATCGACCGGAATGAAGAACTTCCCAATTCTTACCGGCACATCCTCTAGCATCCCCAATGGTCGGTTGAATGAACTATCGGCCATTTGGAGTGTAACGGAAGTGCGCTTTAACTCCTTCATCCCGAGTCGGCAACAAATAGAATAAAGAATGATGCTCACACTCGCGCCCAAGTCACATAACGCTTTCTCGATCATGAAAGTGCCTATGGTGCAAGGGATCGAGAAACTACCCGGATCCTTCAAATTCAGAAGCGTGGAACCTTGAATAAGCTCGTTCACCACCCTCGTGAATGCTATGGTCTTTTCCTTGTCGACGGATCTCTTCCTAGCCAAGATTTCTCTCATAAATCTTCCATATGTCGGGATTTGGTAAGTAGCTCGGTAAATGGGACACTCACATCCAATTTCTTCACAATATTAAGGAACTTGTCGTATTGAGTATCCACCTTAGTCTTCATTTGTCTTGATGGGAAAGGCAACTTGATATGAACCTCGTTTTGCTCGATAGGGGTGGACTCCTCAAATGACACTTTCATTTTTCCCTTGTCCTTACTTTGAAGTGGGGGAGGGTTGTCTTCATGGGGTTTTTCGATCTCCCATAAGACTTGATCCTCCCTTGGATCTTCCATGATTGAGCTTTCTTGAATTGGAGATGCAACTTTCTTTGTCGGTTCTTGCATTAGTTCTTGCTCACTAGGGGCTAAGGGGGAATCATAAGATGTACCGCTCCTCGTAATAATAGCATTTACATGCTCAAATTTTGGTGTTTCGCCTTGAGGAGGTAGTTGCCTCTTTTGTCTTGAAGAGCTTCCCGAAGCAAGTTGAGATATTTGGGTCTCAAGCATCTTCGTATGAGCATCTCGTGCTATGTTATCCCTTTGAACATAAGCAAAGAACTCTTGTTGGTTTCTTGTCATTTCTTGAGTACTCCTTTGCATATCCATCATGGATTTTTGCATGTCGAAATCTCGAGGTGGAGAGTGTGGATTATGCGGAGTGTCGGTGAGGGCTAATGGAGTACCATAATCATGAATAGGAGACCGGCTCCTAGGCTTGCTTTCTTGTCTAGCACCTTGGGTTGCTTGTTGTTGTTGATGGTTCCCTTGGAACCCATGAGATTTGCCTTGATTAAGGCCTTGATTGTTGCCATGGTTGTAGTTTTGTGGTCTTTGGAAGCTTTGGTTTCCTTGGAAACCACCTTGATTGAAGTTCCCTTGTTGGAACCCTTGATTGTTGTTGTGGAAGGTACCTTGGTTATTTTGTTTGAAGTTGTTGAAGGGTCTTGGATTACCCACATAACCTTGATAACCTTGATTGTTGTACCTTAAGGGAGGTGGAATATAGGGACGAGGTTGCATAGCTTGTTGTCGAGGGACTTGATTGGAAGCTTGGTATTGATTAGAATAGGAGGCACCTTGCTTGAACGCTTGAAAAGCGTTCACTTGCTCAATACTTCCCCGACAATGCATAGGATCATGACCAACGATTCCACAAGTATCACACATCCCATAATAAGGCAAAGGAGGTGCAAATCCCAAGGCATTCACTTCTTGAATCAAGTGTTGGTTGGAGGAACTAGTGCCTTGGACTTGGTTGAGGTGGCTTTGGAGTTTCTTGTCAATGGTCTCCATGTGTGTTTTCAATTGAGCTCCAAGGTCAATGCTTAAATGAGTAATAGCATCAACTTCATGCCTACCTCCTCTATTTGCTTTTCTAGGCCTTGAGTATTGTGAATTATGCACCGCCATCTCTTCGATTCTTGCCCAAGTTTGATCGTCAACGACCTCGGTAAACCTACCATTGGAGCCCATATTGAGTATAGCTCTTGAGTCCTCATAAAGACCGTTCCAAAATTGTTGGACTAAGAACCATTGTGAAAGTCCATGGTGGGGGCACGATCTCACCAAAGATTTAAACCGCTCCCAAGCTTCATAAAGGCTCTCTTCATCCCGTTGTTGGAAACCGGTGATGGAGGCCCTAAGCAAATTTGTCTTCTCCGGAGGGTAAAATTTTTGGTAGAACGCCAATGCAAGTTTCTTCCAAGTGTCAATTCCCATGGTTGCCCTATCGAGACTCTTGATCCACTGCTTTGCCTTTCCAATTAATGAGAATGGAAATAATGCCCAACGGATTTGATCTTGTGTAACCCCGGTTTGGGAGATAGCATCGCAATAATCGGAGAAGGTCTCCATATGTTGGCGCGGGTCTTCGGTGGGCAAACCACTAAATTGATTTCTCTCCACGAGTTGTATGAATTGTGTCTTTGCCACAAAATTCCCGGTATAAGTATCCGGCAAAGCACTCGGTCCCGGCAAGACATCCTCGGTAAAAGTGGAGTGAGATGAAAACTTCGGCATGATTGGATTTGCGGGAGATGATGGTGTAGACGGTGTTGATGTAGAACTAGACGGGGAACTAGGAGAAGAAGAATGGATAGATGAACCGAAGGGATTTATGAAGATCCCTTCGGCCGTCTCTCGAGGTGACTCGTTAAAGTCAGATCCTTGAGCTTTCTCTTGATGGATATTGCTAGTACCCGGTTGAGAGTGTCTAACCCGATCAATCGTCCGTTGGCGAAAGGCTCTAAAGAGTCTCTCCAGCTCTGGATTGAAGAGAAAGAAATCGCCTCTCCTGCGAGGCATACACTACGCACTAAAACAAACGTGAGAACACCTAGTGCTTTATGGGCACTAGGCAACGACAATAATCAAGCACAACGAGAAACAAGGAGAGTAGAAAGCTAAGAAAACAAGAAAAGATACAAAATATTCACAAGATGATAGAAGAGCACAAAGAAGGGTAACTAAGTCTAGCTATAAGCAAACTAAGTCTAAACAATGCACCGTCCCCGGCAACGGCGCCAAATTGATGGTTGGGATTCGTCGTGGGTCCTAACCGTCAATAATAAACCGACTATTCCTAGTGGGTAGCTAGGGCTAGTAGGGTCGATATCCACGGGGACGGTAAGATAGAGTCTAGACTAGGTCCACTAAAAACTAGGCTAAGTCACACAAAGAAAGCGATAAATGGTAAACTATGATGGTTGGAGATGAAGGAAGTGGACTAACAATGACTATCTAAAACGATGCTAAAATGGGATAACTAATGATCGAACTAACAAGTAAACTAGAAGAAACGATGGCTAACTAGGAAGTTGAGATCAAATATGAACGGAAGTGGGGTAGGTCGGGTTCATAAGTGTAGATGGGTAATTGGGTGATCAAGGGTGTAGGTGTCTCCTAGTTGCTAGAGTCGGTCCGGGCTCTCGCTACGTAGACCGATGTCAAGGTAGGTCCGGGCTCTCGCTACGTAGACCATAGTCCGCACTCTCGTGACTATGACTATTCTCAACACAATCACATAATGAACAAGCAATGAGAAGATGAGCACAAGTATGGGAAGCATGACCACTACAACTCACACAAGCAATTCAACAAACACATAGAGTGTCCAATATGTGACTAACAACAAAGATTCACCCTTTTCCCCTAATCAACCCTAATCACCCATAATCTACCCCTAATCCCCCTACTAACCCCACAAGGAGACTACTGACTCATTAACAAACTACCCATATCAATAATAAGAGAAAACAACATTATAAACCAAACATCCATTATGAACAAACAATAACAATGAACAAAATAGTAAAGATTCAAACTTGAATAAATAAACAAGAACAAGAGTAAAGAAAGTTATACCAACAACAAGAGGAAGAAAAAGATGCAATCTTGTATAAATAAGAACCAAAATCAACTCCAAGGTTGTCAAGCTTGGAGAAATCTTCAAGTATCCTCTTAATACAAGATTAACTAAACTAGATTAAAGGAAGATTAAATAAAGATTAAAGAGAGAATTAAGCTAATGAGAGGAACACTAAATCTAGGGTTTATATCTTGCAGAGAGGCTTAAGAGAGTCTAATGTAATGAAAGATACATAAACAATACAAGAGGGAAGTATTTATAGGGTTACAAGAGGAAGGGAGAATGAAATAAACAATTGTGTGCTGCAGGTACACGGTCCCGAACGGGACGGGCTCATCTCGACCGGGACGGTCTGGTCTCGACCGGAACGGACCCAGGACAGAATGTCTGTCTTTTGTGCACCTCAACCGGGACCGGATGAGGCCATCGTGACCCGGTTGAGCCTTGTAGGCCTACTTTCAGCTCTTTTTGGTCCCTCCTTGTCTCTCATGGGTTTCTCATCGATTCTCGGGACTCGGGATCGGGTGTCGGAGGCTCGGGAATTGGTCCCAAGGTCTCGGGGTCTAATCCAAGGCATCGAGTGATTGTTTCTTTACCTCGTTGTCTCCAAAAAGTGTATGTATCGAGTCGGATTTGCTCCAACTCTTCACAAATGGTCTCGGGAACCTGAAACAAACTAAAGGAAGTATAAGTAGCCCATAAACCGCTCCCAAGGAGCGATTCCACAAGGAAAATGGGACCAAAACACAATAAAATAGGCACTACAAACTACACTTATCAGGTTACAAGTTAGGTTGTTGTTTAAGGGAAACCCGAGCAATCACTTATTAACCCTTTAAAACAAAGACCTGGGCCCAAATTAGCAACAAGGACCCACGCTCACCTAAACCTACTTCGTAATTAGTAGTGTACATATATATATATAAACCACGCTCCCCACGTTTGTTTTAAAATTCCTTCACCCTAGTAGCCCTCAATTCTAATAACACACAAAACCCTTAAAACACCTCATTTCAGCCGCACCGTATAATAGGGAAGGAGAAGGAGCACCTTTGGAGTCGGATCGGTTCATCGGTAGGCTAGACCTCGATCGCAAACGCAGCCCTAGGTATATCTCACCACCGTTTCTGTTTTCTTAGCCTTATTAGTGAATTTTATGGTCATAATAATCAACGGTGGTCGGGATGGGTATTGTCGAACTAGAATGCAATTGTGTCGGCTTTCGTTTTGTTGCTATCGTTGTGCGGTCACGGCTGCTGTTGCGTCGTTCTTATATCGTGAATTTAATGTAATTTATGAATGTCGAGCGTACCAAGTTATTTATGAATCTAATTCTACTAGGGACTATGCTATTTTAATTTACTTATATGGTAGCATGACAGTTAGAGTCAGACCTTCTTTTTATAATTAAGTAATATTAGGATTTACATTAATTTATGTACATAATATTTTACTAGGTTCGGACTTCGTAGAATCTCCGTGGTAATATATATACTATCGACGCTGTGGTGACCTGCTAATTGGGTAAGGTTTTCCTTACTTGGAATATGTTAATATTATAATGTCGTACGAGCTATGTATGTATGAAATGATATTATTATGGATGAGACTAAGTAGTGTCGCGAAAACCAGGCCGGAAGGCCCATTGAGTAGTACAGCCAAATCCTGGCCGGGAGGCCCATTGAGTAGTATAGCGGAATTTATGATAGGCTTGAGGCCTATCAAGTAGTTTAGCGGAATTTATCGATATCGAGATGGTACTGAGAAGTTCGAGCTGATGTTGTTACTATTGAGACTGAATGTTCTATATTACATCCTTGTATTTTAGTATTAGCACGTTCTAACCGTTTTCTCTGTCTAAATTGTCACCCTATTTTATTGGGGTCTGCAACGATCCAATTGACATTTTCGATCTGTTGGGGAGCAGAGTATTAATGCAGATATGGATCATTGATGTGTGCTTAACTGAAGGGAATTGCTGTTCGGGAAGGGACTGCGTAGCCAATCGTTGTTATACTCTTAGCATGTTTCCGTCGTTAGTAATTAATAGACCATTTAATTCATGTAGTCGTTTTGAATTTTTTTCTGTAACCATATTTAGTTCTCGAACTTTGTTTGCATCCTTTGAATAATCTATTAAACTCGGTTGTGTTTCAGTATTGTTTTGTGATGGAACTACTGCCTCGGGTAACCGAGATGGTAACACTCTCATTTATCCGGGGAGGCCTAGTAAAGGCTCTTGGATAAACGGGGGTGTTACAAAGTGGTATCAGAGCGATCGATTCTGGAGCCTGAATAAATGAACAAAGGAATTAAAATGAACCCCGGTGATAGACCATTAGGAGCCACTTAAAATCTCTGGTTGGGGAGACGTCCTCATACCAACATCCGGCCCTTTTGGTCTGGACCCGGTAACTACGTGTGAGATTGAGAGGGGGTAGAATAGGATGGGTCCGCGATGATGATATGAAGTCCCTTTGAATTGCATAATTGTACGAGTAGTTACAAGTGTGATGTTTACAATGATATGATTAATTACAACGTTAATAGTAATGTATTATTATGATGTATGAGCATTTAAGGCTCATGTGTATGTTATTATTTTTTTGAAGTAATCATGTCAAAGGAAGCAGCTACCAGTTCTACCCAAGCCACTCCGAGTGCCGAGGAAATGGCGCGCTTAAAGGCAACCAACGATGCGCTTTTGGAAGCTCTGAGAAACATCAACGCCCCGAAACCACCGCCGAAAGACGCGGCCACCATCAGCGCTGCGATAGCACGCCTTCGTCCCAGTAAATATGACGGGACTGGTGGGCCATCGCAACTAGAGAACTGGGTGAGGGAAATGAAGAAGGTGTTTCAGACCGTAAAGTGTCCGGAGCATTTGGAGCTGAATCAAGCTGCATTCTATTTGAGTGGCAAGGCCGATTTATGGTGGCACCTTAACTATGACATGCTTATTGCAGAGCATGAGGAAGGCGATTATGGGGAGTATGTCTTTGGGTGGAAGAGTCTCAGAAAAGCGCTGAGGACGGAGTTCTTTCCAGAACATATCCGTAGTACAAAAAGAGCTGAATTTGATCGTTTCACCATGACAGACGATATGACTGTCGAGGACTATTACGACAAATTTATGGAGTTGGCCACGTATTCTGCCGACCTCAATCTGAGTTCTGAACTTCTGTCTTCCCGCTTTGAGAGGGGTCTGTCTGTTAGGATCCTCGAGAAGCTACCCATGGGGAATAATGCCAATGTGAAAGATGTATACTTGAGATCCGGGCACGCCGAGCGAATAGCCGATCGCATTAAGGAGTTGAACAGTTAGAAAGGTGAAAAGAGGAAAGCCAAGTCAGAGGGTACTGTGTAGGGGGATGCAAAGAGAAGGGGAAATAACCGGTCTCAGTGGCAGAGATCCCAATACTCAGGTGGGAACAGTTATAGAGGAGGTAGTTACATCACAGGGAAGAGAGATGTTCGGCACTACCATTGTAAGTGGTGCAGCTACAACTGTGGACATGACATAGGTCCACCCCGACGCGGCCACGCGCGGGTTTGGGGAGGCGAATGAATCTCCATATGAGAAGGGATTGAATTGAAATTTAAATAGAAGTGGAGTCGCCACCGAATTTTGTGGGAGTTCGGGCCCGTTCGAACCCACTCTATGTCGTAGTGGGCCGTATACAAAATACAGCCCATTTTCGATGTCAGAGTTTATTGGGTTCGTCCTTTTGCATTTGATACCGATACCGACATTATCGGATATCGTGTATTGAATGACTCTCGTGCGCCAACGGTTTCGGGTATCCGGAAACCGAGGTTCTGAGTAAGGGGTGAGGGTACGTGTTGGGAAGCCCACAAAGGACACCCAACCCCGCCCGCACTTAGCGGCCTCTACTAAGATATCGAGTGATTTTTGAATACGCGCGTTAGTTGAACGATGAAAATGCTTATGCAAACATTGTTTTCCCTAAGCATGTGAGAAATTGAAAAGGGTTTCTATGTCGATTTAATGCAATTAATTCTAACGTCGAAGTTGAATTTTAGCATGTGGGTTCATTTTAGTACATTAAAACAAACGATAAATCAACAAGAAAAATAACAAACGATTAGTAACGGTATAACGAATAATAACGGTTTGCAAATTAATAAATGATGTAGACAAGATGATGTAAAGTTTTGAAAAGTGAAGTTTTCACATGATTAATTAGACACGTGTCGACTTAAGTCGTGAAAAGATATTAACAAGACGCGACCGGCTTGTAGGACTCATGGTTTGACGTGATGAAGAGGCCACTCGACCGAGTCACTGAGGGACTCGACCGAGTGGACCTCTGAAAACGCTTCTGTCCCGTATTCTAAACCCTACTCGATCGAGGTATTGACCAACTCGACCGAGTACGTTGCCACTCGACCGAGTCACTGTGAGAGTCGACCGAGTGGAGGTCGTAAATGCATTCTGCTTCGGTTTTTGGGGTGCCACTCGACCGAGTGGGCTAGGCACTCGGTCGAGTGCCCCCTGTACGAACATGGGGTTCGCTCGCAATTTTGTATCGGTTTTGAAATTGCTTTTGATTTTTGATAATTCGATGATTCTGCTGAATCGGACATAAATATTGTACAATTTATGCTCTATTCGGATTTTATAAATCATTGATTTTGTTGAATCGGATATAAATATTATGGGATTTATACTCGATTCTAGATTTAAATACTCGTTGTATCCCATATGCGATTATTGAATCGATATGGAATACTAGAGTGAAAATAAAAGAAAATTGCTTTAAGTCGTCTTAAATTAACTATCGCGATATGAGTAGATTTCCTCCGCGTTTAATAATGTCGTAATTCTAACGAATCGTATGACAATTATTTTAGCATAAACGAAAATTCGCATTAGTTAATTTATTTGACTAGATCGTTAGATTCGACATCCAATTATGGAATTGGTATCGAATCTAAAAGATCGACGCTTTGCTTAAATTGAAAGACTTGATTCCCTCGGCTTTTCCGACATCGTAACGAATCCCTAGGGATTATGTGATGTCGGATCCGCGTCAAAGGGTTTCGACCCTTATTGAAAAAATACTTGTTTTGAAAGATGATGCAAATATGCGATTAATGATAACGATATGGATGAAATAGAAATTATTGTCTAAGTTGACTTGTTTCAATAATCAAGTGACCGGGGTGATGGGATAAGCGACTGGCAACGCTGTGTGCAGCACACTTGTATATTCGGGTTTCCTTATCCCACCATCACTTACACTCGACACAAATTCACAAGTATTTTAATGTCTTTTAATACTAGTGATATTAGCGATATTAGGACGCGAATAAAAAAAAATGAGACATCTACGATGATGACGACGACGACGACGTGACGCGAGAAAAAAAGAGAAAGGAGAAGAGCGGGAGTGGGCACCCACAACCTACATGTTTCTTATGCTCGGACGGGACTCGTAGTGGCAGCTTGCACGGAGTATGTAGGCTAAGTTATGGTGGTTAGGGTTTTGATTCCTAGTACTAGGGTTAGGGTTTGAATGTTGTACGATTGGAATTGAATTAGGGTTTGAAAATTAAAGTTGCAAAAAAGATTATTGAAAGGTTGTGCATGGGGTGTTTATATAGGCTAGGCCATGACCCCCGTCTAGGGTTACTCGACCGAGTAACTGGCTGACTCGGTCGAGTGGCCCGGTATGCATGCAGTCGGGCCTGAATAAGGCCCACTCGATCGAGTGGGTTGAGCACTCGATCGAGTGGCTCAGCTGGGTCGCGCGGGTCCATTGCTTTGGACCGTAGCTTTGGATATTTTATGGGTTTTGAGTTTGACTTGGACTTTTGATGCTTACATGGCTGTTTTGTATGTTTCGGAGACGACTTTGACCGGGGTTGACCCAATCGCTAAAAGTCGGTTTTATTTCCGGTGTCGGTTTTGACCCAAATTAGTCTTGTTTGACTGGAAACGACCCACTGGGCCTGAATTTGAGGTCACTTTTGTGAGATTTGTACTCCGTAAGTGCATTAGCCAGCAACTAATGGTTTTGAGCCTATATCAGAGCGCGTAGAAACACGTTAGCGTCCGATCATCATCGGGTGTTTTTTGGAAACTGCCATAGACACCTTGAAGTCTAAATGCGGGTGTCTACAATGCCCCCACTCTGACTGAGACTTGGACAGGGCGAAAGTTAGACTAGCTACCAAACCAATTAAGATCTGGTAGCCTTCCGGTCAGGTCGTTTATAGTCCATTAGACTCGCGTAAAAGGGCTCGCCAGCCATAAGATAGAAGTCATACCTGAGTTGACGATAATACCTCCGTGTGGAATTTGGACTTGTCGCGTAAGTCTGGGTGCGCCTTTATGTGGGCCCATCCCGTGTTATTCCAGGGAAAATGCCGCCTCGGGCTTTCAGCTGGGGGATTGGACCTGTCGTATAAGTCTCGGGTGCGCCTGTATATGAGCCCATCCCGTGTTAATTCGAGAGAAGACGCCGTCTTGGGCTTTCCGTTGGGGAGATACAGTGGGTTGCATGTCTCCGCTTGAGCCGTACCTGTATAAGTCACATAAAATTTGCATGCAACACGTAGGTAGTAAAAAATGACTCGCGCTGGGGAAAAAAATGATTTTTTTGAATTTTTGAATGTTTGAAATTTTGAAATTTGCAATTTTTTGGAAATTTTTGACTCCTAAAGAAATTAGGAAAGTTCGGGATGAATATTTCCGTGCTAGTATCGAGACTAGGCTTATGGGTTGATTCCGTTTGAGATTAGGAAACTTTTCATGGAAAAGTGATTTGGAAAGAGGGTTGTAGAATTAATGCTATAAATAGCCCTCCCTTGTCCTTGATTTTTCTCATAATCTCCTCCACAATTATCCCTTCTTAAAAGAAAGTCTCCCTACTCCTTTCAAGAAAATTAGCCATGGGAATTGATGGTAGGGTTTTGCCGCGTCCCCAACTGTCAATAAATAACCGGCTATACCTAGTGGGTAGCTAGGGCAAGTCGGGATCGTGTCCACGGAGACGGTATTGTAAGGTTTAGACTAGGTCGACCTAAAACTAGGCTAAATCACCAAACAAACACAAAGAGAACGATAATTGGTAAACTATGGTGGTGGAGAGGTATGAACTAGCTAAAACAAGGCAATGAAATAACTAGAGATTAAACAAAATAGCGAACTAGAGAAATTACGACTAACTAGGAAGATGAACCAAATATGGAAAGGAGTAGGGTTAAGTCGGGTTCTTAAGTGTAGAAGGGTAATTGGGTGGTCAAGGGTGTAGGTGTCTCCTAGTTGCTAGAGTCGGTTTGCGCTCTCGCGTCTAAACATAGGTCAAGGTCGGTCCGGGCTATCGCTACGTAGACCTATGTCCGCACTCTCGTGTCAAAGACTACCCTAACACAATCACACACTAGCCAAACAATGAGAAGAGGAGAAACAAGTATAGGAAGCATTGGCCACTGTACTACTACCCACACACAAGCAAATCATCAAACACATGGTGTGCCCAATATAGACTAGCAACAAAGATGTAACCTTTACCCCCAATCAAACCCTAATCAACCATAATCTACCCTTAATCACCCTACTAACTCCACAAGAGAACTACTCACTCATTATGAGACTAACAATAACATAAACAAGAGAAACTAAACCAAGCATCCAAACATCCATAATAAACAAACAATAACAATAACAATAAGTAAAGATTGAAACTAGTGTAAATAACAAAGAACAAGAGTAAAGAGGATTATACCAACAACAAGAGGAAGAAAAAGATGCAAACTTGCATAAATAAGAAACCCAAATCAACTCCAAGGTTGTCAAGCTTGGATGAATCTTCAAGTATCTTCTTAATACAAGACTAACTAAACTAGATTAACAAAGATTAATTAAGGATTAAAGAGAGATTAAAACTAATGTGAGGAACACTAATCTAGGGTTTGAATCCTTAATGGAGGCCTAAGAGACTCTAGGGTAAGATAAGATACATAAACAATACAAGAGGGAAGTATTTATAAGGTTACAAGAGTGGAGGAGGATGAAAGAATCAAATGCGAGCTCCCACTGTTGCATTCCGCCCGGGACGGTGTGGTCCCGACCGAGACGGGCTCAGTTCAGAACCACTCGCTTTTGCGCACTCCTTCCCGGTCGGGAAGGCATTATCCCGCCCGGGAAGGACCTTGTAGGCCTCTTTTAAGATCTTCTTGGTCCTACCTTGGTTCTCATGGGCTTCTCACCGATTCTCGGGGCTCGAGATCGACTCTAAGAGGCTCGGGATCACGTCCCAAGGTCTCGGGGTTGAATCCAAGGCATCGAGTGATCGTTCCTTCACTTCGTTGGCTCCAAAAAGTGTATGTATCGAGTCGGATTCGCTCCAACTCTTCATGAATGGTCTCGGGAACCTGAAACGAACTAGAGAAAGCGTAAGTAGCCCATAAACCGCTCCCAAGGAGCGATTCCACAAGGAAAATGGGACCAAAATATAACAAAATAGGCACTACAAACTACACTTATCAACTCCCCCACACTTAACCCTTACTCGCCCTCGAGTAAGCACATACTAACTACTAAACTAGCCGAGTGGGTATTAGCGTACCCTACGCCCTTTCAACTCACGCGAGTACACTTAGAAGAAAAGTGCACTCCGCAAGGCAAGTAAGGTCTTTCGACAAAACCGTGATGCAACCAGACACAAAACACGAAGAGAAACAAGCACACAAACAAACAAGCAAACGATTGCACCCAAAGAGAAATAAATACCGCTTCCCTCTTAAAAGCGGTGAATGAAACACCGGTTTAGGACTCAAGGCAAGCGACAACGTTCCCAAGATAATAACACTAATCGAAATGAACTAAACCCTAATAGTATGACGACAAAGCAATAAAAATGTTGGTAACTTACCTAGGTCCTCCTAACTTTCTAAGAACGTACTACGGGACGATCGGCGGGGTGGAAAGTGATGAACCACGGTGTTAGTCGACACTGTAGGTAAGTGAGACCCCGCCCCCTTTAGCGATGAGCCAAGAGGGTCGTCCCATGTTCAAAACCGCTCAATAATTCCAAATAAAAAGGTGGAAATATTTGCAAAATGAGGGAAGACCGACCATCACCGCTATCATCCTTCCTAGGGACTCGGTCCTTTGGTAGGCTATTCACGGCAATAGTCGGTAAAAGGCTTATTTTGAGATGTGGGGATTCTTTTTGTGAGACAATTTTGTTTTTGGCATCTTTCATTCTTTTTGTATTTTTGGCTTTGTTTGTTGCCATGCCATTTCATTTTCTTCTTTTCTATTTTCTTTTTGGCTTTTTGTGCCTTTTCTTTTTCTTCAATCTCTTATTTCTTTTCATTTTCTTTCCTTTTCTTTTCTTTGCCCTTTTAGCTTGATTTTAGCTTGTAAGCATTTCTTTTTTCGCAACAAGAAGGAGATTTCAACAATTTGCAATTTATTGTGTGGATATGTGTAGGAGGTAGGGTAATGGGTGAGTCGGGAGCGCGCTTTCCCTTCAAACCCACAAAAAGGGAGAACTTGGACTAATCGAACAATCTCAAACACGGCCACCTAAGGGACGGAACTCGGCAACCAAGGTCTTTTCACACCGTGGGTGGTCATAATGGTCAAAAGTGCAAATCCCGTAGTAAATCCCTAGTAAGATAGGTGGACTCGAGGTAAAGAACCAACGAAATTATTGATTTAGGGTCATTCTACTAGGCTAAAGTCCAAGACTCGATTTACACTACTAGAAAGGGAAAGTAAACGCTTGCACACTAGCCTCTAAACCGGGTTTTCGAAAACCATTTACACACTGGACACAACTACACACCACAAAACAAAGACTCAACAAAGAACGAAAGAAAAAGAAGCAAAAGCAACAAAACAAAAACAAAACAAAACGAACACATAAACAACACAAACACCACCCCGATCTTCCAAACAAGCCACTAAATCAACCACAACTTTACAAAGCTCCACCCGAGCACACAACATCACAATCTCCTCCAAACTCCGCAAGAGATAAAGAAGAAAAAGGGATAAGGATGTTACCGGAAGTCTTGAAAGCTCTCCAAAGCTAGCGGCGATTAGGCGACCTAAGAGGAAAAAGGGAGGTAAAACACGCACAACAAAACACATATTCGATACAACGACACAAAAAGGAAAACACACAAAAGAAAAACTTTTTGATTTTTTTGAAAATTTTTCAAATTTTTAGGGATTTTTTTCAAGATTTTTCGAAAAACTACAAAAATAAAACTAACTATGATAAAATATCGCTCCCCCACACTTAAACCGACCAATGTCCTCATGCTCGATCGTAGTGTGCGGAGACAAAAGAGAAAAGAAAAGAAACTACGAAAATAAAGCAAAAAATCAAAAAGAAAAGTGAAGAAAGGGTGTAGAATGTGTCCGGCTGGGGTGTAGTCCAGTCACCGTGGGCCGAGACAAGAAAAGATATGGATGGGGGAAGAAATAAAAAGAAGGAAATAAAATGAAATGGGAGGGGAGGACTAGGTGTAATCAAGTCACCTAGCCCGGATTCCGCCTAAATCCGACTAAATCCTAAAAAAAGGGTGAAAACCTTGTGAAATTTGGATTTTGAAAAGGACTCTCGATGTAGTCACATCATCGAGAGTCGGGAGCAATAACTACCAAGGCCACGAAGGCCACCATGACAAAGGGGAAGGGGAGTATTCAAAGGGCAACAAGCAATAAAAGACGGAAAAGAAAGGATAGTTACCGTACCCATCGGTTAGCAACTCACTCGCTCCATCATCTCAATGGTCAATATAAGCACTTTGCTTGTCATCAACATTGTAATCCCGCTTCAAACTTGAAATTAACGCATGGTAGAGGTAGTAGGCTTGCCATAATGTGAGGAGGTGGGATTTGATGTGAATATCGGTGTAAAGTGAAGAGGAAATGAAGTGAGGGTATGTAAATGAGGTGTAAGGGTCATATGATATGGGCAAGGATAGGTAGAGAGGTTGGGAGGGGGTATAAAATGGTTGGGTGGCTCAAATGTCGAAGAAGAGGCATAAGGTGGAGCAGGGGACCATCCCGGTCGGGATGACATGCCCGTCCCGGTCGGGAAGCTCCCTTCCCGGTCGGGAAGACACTCCAGTAAGATCAAAATATGGCATCCTCATCCCGATCGGGATGGCTCCTTCCCGGTCGGGATGCCTTATCCTTCCCGGTCGGGATGCTCTCTTCATGGCCTCCAAAACCCCAAAAGCTACTCAAAGCTTCAAAAACCCGCTCCCTTGGTCACAATTCATGCTCTATCGATAACCATTCCTCTCTAGAAATCACCTTCACTTCACACCTATGAAACAAACTCAAACTCAAAATCAAATTCCCTCCCTCACATCGCTCATCAACAATCCAAATAATCAAGAATTTCACAAAACTAAAAGGAACTACAAGAGAAAGAGATATATACAAAGGGACGGTTCTTGTGGAACTCCGTCAAACCAAATATGGTGCATTCTTCAATCTTTTTCAACAATCACCATAGCTAGTTCCATCGCCATCAAGGGCCCGAAGAAACAAATCGAAGGCTCTAGCAAAATCTTCAATCAAGCTTGTGATATAAACATCCACATCCCAAGGTTCTACATGACCTTGTCTCGACGTTCCCGGGGCATCCCGATCTACCAAGTTCAATGGCTTGAACTTATACTTGCGATCCTTCGGGATATACCCAAACGTCCACCTATCCTCATGCGGCCCCAAGGGAGGCTCATCTCTCTCCTTGCCTTGCAACTTGTCTTCACCATCATGATATGGGCATTCATCCACCCCAAGCTCGGAGTCATCATCCTCAAGTTCATAGAAATCATTCTTCAAGCTTTGTCCCGACTCATCCCCTAGATCGACGTCTTTCGTGGCATGGATCATATTACATGTCTCGTTCATAGGCGAGGGGTTGCCTTGGAGGTCAAACACTAACTCTTCGTCGCCTAATTGAAAAGTAATCCTACCCTTCTTGACATCGATCATGGCACCGGCGGTATGTATAAATGGGCGCCCAAGGATAATGGGAGTGAGAGCATCTTCCGGCATATCGAGCACGGTGAAGTCGACCGGAATGAAGAACTTCCCGATTCGTACCGGCACGTCCTCTGACATCCCTAATGGTCGGTTGAATGATTTATCGGCCATTTGGAGTGTAATGGACGTACACTTGAGCTCCTTCATTCCAAGTCGCTCACAAATAGAGTAGGGAATGATGCTTACACTCGCACCCAAGTCACATAATGCTCTCTGAATCTTGAAGTTGCCTATAGTGCATGGGATCGAGAAACTACCCGGATCCTTCAACTTGGGAAGTGTAGAACCTTGAATAAGCTCGCTCACCACACTAGTGAACGCTATCGTCTCTTCCTTGTCGACGGATCTCTTCCTAGCCAAGATTTCTCTCATAAATCTTCCATATGCCGGGATTTGGTTAAGTAGCTCGGTAAATGGGACACTCACATCCAATTTCTTCACAATATCTAGGAACTTGTCAAATTGAACATCCACCTTAGTCTTCATTTGCCTTGTTGGGAAAGGCAACTTGATTTGAAACTTGTTTTGCTCAATAGGGGTAGACTTCTCAAATTACACTTTCCCTTTACCCTTGTCTTTTCCTTGAAGTGGGGGAAGCTTGTCTTCATGGGGTTTCTCGATCTCCCATAAAACTTGCTCCTCCATTGGACTTTCCTTGCTTGAATTGCCTTGAGAGTAGGGTGTAACTTCTTGCATTGGTTCTTGCTCACTAGGGGCTAAGGGGGAATTATAAGATGTACCACTCCTCGTGGTAATAGCATTTACATGCTCAAATTTCGGTGTTTCACCTTGAGGAGGTAGTTGCCCCTTTTGTCTTGAAGAGCTTCCCGAAGCAAGTTGAGATATTTGAGTCTCAAGCATCTACGTATGAGCATCACTTGCTATATTATCCCTTTGAACATGAGCGAAGAACTCTTGTTGGTTTCTAGCCATCTCCATTTGGCTTCTTTGCATTTCTTGAGTACTCCTTTGCATATCCATCATAGATTTTTGCACGTTGAAATCCCAAGGTGGAGATTGTGGATTATGCAGAGTGTCGGTGATGGCTAAAGGAATGCCATAGTCATAAGTAGGAGACCGGCTCCTTGGCTTGCTTTCTTGTCTATTACCTTGAGTTGCTTGTTGTTGTTGATGATGCCCTTGGAACCCATGAGAGTTGCCTTGATTAAGACCTTGATTGTAGCCATGGTTGTAGTTTTGATGTCCTTGGAAGTTTTGGTTTCCTTGGAAACCTCCTTGATTGAAGTTCCCTTGTTGGAACCCTTGATTGTTGTAGTAATTACCTTGGTTATGTTGCTTGAAATTATTGAATGGTCTTGGACTAGAGCTTTGAACTTGGTTGAGGTGGCTTTGGAGCTTCTTGTCAATGGTCTCCATGTGGGTTCTTAGTTGAGCCCCAAGATCAATGCTTAGTTGTGTAATAGCATCAACCTCGTGCCTACCTCCTCGATTCGCCTTTCTAGGCCTTGAGTATTGGGAGTTGTGCACCGCCATCTCCTCAATTCTTGCCCAAGTTTGATCGTCATCGACCTCGGTAAACCTACCATTGGAGCCCATATTGAGTATAGCTCTTGAGTCCTCATATAAACCGTTCCAAAACTGTTGGACTAAGAACCATTGTGAAAGTCCATGGTGGGGGCACGATCTAACCAAAGATTTAAAACGTTCCCAAGCTTCATAAAGGCTCTCCTCATCCCGTTGTTGGAAACCGGTGATGGAGGCCCTAAGCAAATTTGTCTTCTCCGGAGGATAAAATTTTTGGTAGAACGCCAATGCAAGTTTCTTCCAAGTATCAATCCCCATGGTTGCCCTATCGAGACTCTTGATCCATTGCTTCGCTTTTCCAATGAGAGAGAACGGGAAAAGTACCCAGCGAATTTGATCTTGAGTAACCCCGGTTTGAGAGATAGCATCACAATAATCGGAGAAAGTCTCCATGTGTTGGTGCGGGTCTTCGGTGGGCAAACCACTAAATTGATTTCTCTCCACAAGTTGGATGAATTGTGTCTTTGCCACAAAATTCCCGGTATATGTATCCGGTAAAGCACTCGGTCCGGGCAAGACATCCTCGGTAAACGTGGAGTGAGATGAGAACTTCGGCATAATTGGATTTGTGGGAGAAGATGGTGTAGACGGTGTTGATGTAGAACTAGACGGGGAACTAGGTGAAGAAGAATGGATAGATGAACCAAAGGGATTTATGAAGATCCCTTCGGCCGTCTCTCGAGGTGGCTCGTTAAAGTCGGATCCTTGAGCTTGCTCTTGATGGGTATTGCTAGATCTTGGTTGAGAGATTCTAACCCGGTCAATGAGAAGAGGAGAAACAAGTATAGGAAGCATTGGCCACTGTACTGCTACCCACACACAAGCAAATCATCAAACACATGGTGTGCCCAATATGAGACTAGCAACAAAGATGTAACCTTTACCCCTAATCAAACCCTAATCAACCATAATCTACCCTTAATCACCCTACTAACCCCACAAGAGAACTACTCACTCATTATGAGACTAACAATAACATAAACAAGAGAAACTAAACCAAGCATCCAAACATCCATAATAAACAAACTATAACAATAACAATAAGTAAAGATTGAAACTAGAGTAAATAACAAAGAACAAGAGTAAAGAGGATTATACCAACAAAAAGAGGAAGAAAAAGATGCAAACTTGCATAAATAAGAAACCCAAATCAACTCCAAGGTTGTCAAGCTTAGATAAATCTTCAAGTATCTTCTTAATACAAGACTAACTAAACTAGATTAACAAAGATTAACTAAGGATTAAAGAGAGATGAAAACTAATGTGAGGAACACTAATCTAGGGTTTGAATCCTTAATGGAGGCCTAAGAGAGTCTAGGGTAAGATAAGATACATAAATAATACAAGAGGGAAGTATTTATAAGGTTACAAGAGTGGAGGAGGATGAAAGAATCAAATGCGAGCTGCCACTGTTGCTTCCCGCCCGGGACGGTGTGGTCCCGCCCGGGACGGTGTGGTCCCGCCCGGGACGGTGTGGTCCCGACCGAGACGGTCTGGTCCCGGCCGGGACGGGATCAGGTCATAACCACTCGCTTTTGCGCACTCCTTCCCGGTCGGGAAGGCATTATCCCGCCCGGGAAGGACCTTGTAGGCCTCTTTTAAGATCTTCTTGGTCCTACCTTGGTTCTCATGGGCTTCTCACCGATTCTCGGGGCTCGGGATCGACTCTAAGAGGCTCGGGATCGGGTCCCAAGGTCTCGGGGTCGAATCCAAGGCATCGATTGATCGTTCCTTCACTTCGTTGGCTCCAAAAAGTGTATGTATCGAGTCGGATTCGCTCCAACTCTTCATGAATGTTCTCGGGAACCTAAAACGAACTAGAGGAAGCGTAAGTAGCCCATAAACCGCTCCCAAGGAGCGATTCCACAAGGAAAATGGGACCAAAATATAACAAAATAGGCACTACAAACTACACTTATCAACTCCCCCACACTTAACCCTTACTCGCCCTCGAGTAAGCACATACTAACTACTAAACTAGCCGAGTGGGTATTAGCGTACCCTATGCCCTTTCAACTCACGCGAGTACACTTAGAAGAAAAGTGCACTCCGCAAGGCAAGTAAGGTCTTTCGACAAAACC
Source organism: Agrostemma githago (assembly GCA_958450325.1). Taxonomy (NCBI): domain Eukaryota; kingdom Viridiplantae; phylum Streptophyta; class Magnoliopsida; order Caryophyllales; family Caryophyllaceae; genus Agrostemma; species Agrostemma githago. The sequence goes on along the minus strand of OY288254.1, from coordinate 30,301,944 downwards.
GTGATGCAACCAGACACAAAACACAAAGAGAAACAAGCACACAAACAAACAAGCAAACGGTTGCTCCCAAAGAGAAATAAATACCGCTTCCCTCTAAAAAGCGGTGAATGAAACACCGGTTTAGGACTCAAGGCAAGCGACAACGTTCCCAAGATAATAACACTAATCGAAATGAACTAAACCCTAATAGTATGACGACAAAGCAATAAAAATGTTGGTAACTTACCTAGGTCCTCCTAACTTTCTAAGAACGTACTACGGGACGATCGGCGGGGTGGAAAGTGATGAACCACGGTGTTAGTCGACACTGTACGTAAGTGAGACCCCGCCCCCTTTAGCGATGAGCCAAGAGGGTCGTCCCATGTTCAAAACCGCTCAATAAGTCCAAATAAAAAGGTGGAAATATTTGCAAAATGAGGGAAGACCGACCATCACCGCTATCATCCTTCCTAGGGACTCGGTCCTTTGGTAGGCTATTCACGGCAATAGTCGGTAAAAGGCTTATTTTGAGATGTGGGGATTCTTTTTGTGAGACGATTTTGTTTTTGGGATCTTTCATTCTTTTTGTATTTTTGGCTTTGTTTGTTGCCATGCCATTTCTTTTTCTTCTTTTCTGTTTTCTTTTTGGCTTTTTGTGCCTTTTCTTTTTCTTCAATCTCTTCTTTCTTTTCATTTTCTTTCCTTTTCTTTTCTTTGCCCTTTTAGCTTGATTTTAGCTTGTAAGCATTTCTTTTTTCGCAACAAGAAGGAGATTTCAACAATTTGCAATTTATTGTGTGGATATGTGTAGGAGGTAGGGTAATGGGTGAGTCGGGAGCGCGCTTTCCCTTCAAACCCACAAAAAGGGAGAACTTGGACTAATCGAACAATCTCAAACACGGTCACCTAAGGGACGGAACTCGGCAACCAAGGTCTTTTCACACCGTGGGTGGTCATAATGGTCAACAGTGCAAATCCCGTAGTAAATCCCTAGTAAGATAGGTGGACTCGAGGTAAAGAACCAACGAATTATTGATTTAGGGTCATTCTACTAGGCTAAAGTCCAAGACTCGATTTACACTACTAGAAAGGGAAAGTAAACGCTTGCACACTAGCCTCTAAACCGGGTTTTCGAAAACCATTTACACACTGGACACAACTACACACCACAAAACAAAGACTCAACAAAGAACGAAAGAAAAAGAAGCAAAAGCAACAAAACAAAAACAAAACAAAACGAACACATAAACAACACAAACACCACCCCGATCTTCCAAACAAGCCACTAAATCAACCACAACTTTACAAAGCTCCACCCGAGCACACAACATCACAATCTCCTCCAAACTCCGCAAGAGATAAAGAAGAAAAAGGGATAAGGATGTTACCGGAAGTCTTGAAAGCTCTCCAAAGCTAGCGGCGATTAGGCGACCTAAGAGGAAAAAGGGAGGCAAAACACGCACAACAAAAAACATATTCGATACAACGACACAAAAAGGAAAACACACAAAAGAAAAACTTTTGGATTTTTTTGAAAAATTTTCAAATTTTTAGGGATTTTTTCAAGATTTTTCGAAAAACTACGAAAATAAAACTAACTATGATAGAATATCGCTCCCCCACACTTAAACCGAGCAATGTCCTCATGCTCGATCGTAGTGTGCGGAGACAAAAGAGAAAAGAAAAGAAACTACAAAAATAAAGCAAAAAATCAAAAAGAAAAGTGAAGAAAGGGTGTAGAATGTGTCCGGCCGGGGTGTAGTCAAGTCACCGTGGGCCGAGACAAGAAAAGATATGGATGGGGGAAGAAATAAAAAGAAGGAAATAAAATGAAATGGGAGGGGAGGACTAGGTGTAATCAAGTCACCTAGCCCGGATTCCGCCTAAATCCGACTAAATCCTAAAAAAAGGGTGAAAACCTTGTAAAATTTGGATTTTGAAAAGGACTCTCGATGTAGTCACATCATCGAGAGTCGGGAGCAATAACTACCAAGGCCTCGAAGGCTACCATGACAAAGGGGAAGGGGAGTATTCAAAGGGCAACAAGCAATAAAAGACGGAAAAGAAAGGATAGTTACCGTACCCATCGGTTAGCAACTCACTCGCTCCATCGTCTCAATGGTCAATATAAGGACTTTGCTTGTCGTCAACATTGTCATCCCACTTCAAACTTGAAAGTAACGCATGGTAGAGGTAGTAGGCTTGCCATAATGTGAGGAGGTGGGATTTGATGTGAATATCGGTGTAAAGTGAAGAGGAAATGAAGTGAGGGTATGTAAATGAGGTGTAAGGGTCATATGATATGGGCAAGGATAGGTAGGGAGGTTGGGAGGGGGTATAAAATGGTTGGGTGGCTCAAATGTCGAAGAAGAGGCATAAGGTGGAGCAGGGGACCATCCCGGTCGGGATGACATGCCCGTCCCGGTCGGGAAGCTCCCTTCTCGGTCGGGAAGACACTCCAGTAAGATCAAAATATGGCACCCTCATCCCGATCGGGATGGCTCCTTCCCGGTCGGGATGCCTTATCCTTCCCGGTCGGGATGACTCCTTCCCGGTCGGGATGCTCTCTTCATGGCCTCCGAAATCCCAAAAGCTACTCAAAGCTTCAAAAACCGGCTCCCTTGGTCACAATTCATGCTCTATCGATAACCATTCCTCTCTAGAAATCACCTTCACTTCACACCTATCAAACAAACTCAAACTCAACATCAAATTCCCTCCCTCACATCACTCATCAACAATCCAAATAATCAAGAATTTCACAAAACTAAAAGGAACTACAAGAGAAAGAGATATATACAAAGGGACGGTTCTTGTGGAACTCCGTCAAACCAAAGATGGTGCATTCTTCAATCTTTTTCAATAATCACCGTAGCCAGTTCCATCGCCATCAAGGGCCCGAAGAAACAAATTGAAGGCTCTAGCAAAGTCTTCAATCAAGCTTGTGATATAAACATCCACATCCCAAGGTTCTACATGACCTTGTCTCGACGTTCCCGGGGCATCCCGATCTACCAAGTTCAATGGCTTGAACTTATACTTGCGATCCTTCGGGATATACCCAAACGTCCACCTATTCTCATGCGGCCCCAAGGGAGGCTCATCTCTCTCCTTGCCTTGCAACTTGTCTTCAACATCATGATATGGTCATTCATCCACCCCAAGCTCGGAGTCATCATCCTCAAGTTCATAGAAATCATTCTTCAAGCTTTGTCCCGACTCATCCCCTAGATCGACGTCTTTCGTGGCATGGATCATATTACATGTCTCGTTCATAGGCGAGGGGTTGCCTTGGAGGTCAAACACTAACTCTTCGTCGCCTAATTGAAAAGTAATCCTACCCTTCTTGACATCGATCATGGCACCGGCGGTATGTATAAATGGGCGCCCAAGGATAATGGGAGTGAGAGCATCTTCCGGCATATCGAGCACGATGAAGTCGACCGGAATGAAGAACTTCGCGATTCGTACCGGCACGTCCTCTGACATCCCTAATGGTCGGTTGAATGATTTATCGGCCATTTGGAGTGTAATGGACGTACACTTGAGCTCCTTCATTCCAAGTCGCTCACAAATAGAGTAGGGAATGATGCTTACACTCGCACCCAAGTCACATAATGCTCTCTGAATCTTGAAGTTGCCTATAGTGCATGGGATCGAGAAACTACCCGGATCCTTCAACTTGGGAAGTGTAGAACCTTGAATAAGCTCGCTCACCACACTAGTGAACGCTATCGTCTCTTCCTTGTCGACTGATCTCTTCCTAGCCAAGATTTCTCTCATAAATCATCCATATGCCGGGATTTGGGTAAGTAGCTCGGTAAATGGGACACTCACATCCAATTTCTTCACAATATCTAGGAACTTGTCAAATTGAACATCCACCTTAGTCTTCATTTGCCTTGTTGGGAAAGGCAACTTGATTTGAAACTTGTTTTGCTCAATAGGGGTAGACTTCTCAAATTACACTTTCCCTTTACCCTTGTCTTTTCCTTGAAGTGGGGGAAGCTTGTCTTCATGGGGTTTCTCGATCTCCCATAAGACTTGCTCCTCCATTGGACTTTCCTTGCTTGAATTGCCTTGAGAGTAGGGTGTAACTTCTTGCATTGGTTCTTGCTCACTAGGGGCTAAGGGGGAATTATAAGATGTACCACTCCTCGTGGTAATAGCATTTACATGCTCAAATTTCGGTGTTTCACCTTGAGGAGGTAGTTGCCCCTTTTGTCTTGAAGAGCTTCCCGAAGCAAGTTGAGATATTTGAGTCTCAAGCATCTTCATATGAGCATCTCTTGCTATATTATCCCTTTGAACATGAGCGAAGAACTCTTGTTGGTTTCTAGCCATCTCCATTTGGCTTCTTTGCATTTCTTGAGTACTCCTTTGCATATCCATCATAGATTTTTGCACGTTGAAATCCCAAGGTGGAGATTGTGGATTATGCGGAGTGTCGGTGATGGCTAGAGGAATGCCATAGTCATAAGTAGGAGACCGGCTCCTTGGCTTGCTTTCTTGTCTATTACCTTGAGTTGCTTGTTGTTGTTGATGATTCCCTTGGAACCCATGAGAGTTGCCTTGATTAAGACCTTGATTGTTGCCATGGTTGTAGTTTTGATGTCCTTGGAAGTTTTGGTTTCCTTGGAAACCTCCTTGATTGAAGTTCCCTTGTTGGAACCCTTGATTGTTGTAGTAATTACCTTGGTTATGTTGCTTGAAATTATTGAATGGTCTTGGATTACCCACATAACCTTGGTATCCTTGATTGTTGTCCCTTAAGGGAGGTGGAACATAGGGACGATGTTGAAAAGCTTGTTGTTGAGGGACTTGATGGGAGGCTTGGAACGTATTAGAATTGGAGGCACCTTGCTTGAACGCTTGAAAGGCGTTCACTTGCTCAATACTTCCTCGACATTGCATGGGCTCATGTCCAACTATCCCACAAGTATCGCACATCCCATGATAAGGTGTAGGAGACACAACTCCGAAAGCATTAACTTCATGAATCGAGTGTTGGTTGAAGGAACTAGAGCTTTGAACTTGGTTGCGGTGGCTTTGGAGCTTCTTGTCAATGGTCTCCATGTGGGTTCTTAGTTGAGCCCCAAGATCAATGCTTAGTTGTGTAATAGCATCGACCTCGTGCCTACCTCCTCGATTCGCCTTTCTAGGCCTTGAGTATTAGGAGTTGTGCACCGCCATCTCCTCGATTCTTGCCCAAGTTTGATCGTCATCGACCTCGGTAAACCTACCATTGGAGCCCATATTGAGTATAGCTCTTGAGTCCTCATATAAATCGTTCCAAAACTGTTGGACTAAGAACCATTGTGAAAGTCCATGGTGGGGGCACGATCTAACCAAAGATTTAAAACGTTCCCAACCTTCATAAAGGCTCTCCTCATCCCGTTGTTGGAAACCGGTGATGGAGGCCCTAAGCAAATTTGTCTTCTCCGGAGGATAAAATTTTTGGTAGAACGCCAATGCAAGTTTCTTCCAAGTATCAATCCCCATGGTTGCCCTATCGAGACTCTTGATCCATTGCTTCGCTTTTCCAATAAGAGAGAACGGGAAAAGTACCCAACGAATTTGATCTTGAGTAACCCCGGTTTGAGAGATAGCATCACAATAATCGGAGAAAGTCTCCATGTGTTGGTGCAGGTCTTCGGTGGGCAAACCACTAAATTGATTTCTCTCCACAAGTTGGATGAATTGTGTCTTTGCCACAAAATTCCCGGTATATGTATCCGGTAAAGCACTCGGTCCGGGCAAGACATTCTCGGTAAAAGTGGAGTGAGATGAGAACTTCGGCATAATTGGATTTGTGGGAGAAGATGGTGTAGACGGTGTTGATGTAGAACTAGACGGGGAACTAGGTGAAGAAGAATGGATAGATGAACCAAAGGGATTTATGAAGATCCCTTCGGCCGTCTCTCGAGGTGGCTCGTTAAAGTCGGATCCTTGAGCTTGCTCTTGATGGGTATTGCTAGAGCTTGGTTGAGAGATTCTAACCCGGTCAATGAGAAGAGGAGAAACAAGTATAGGAAGCATTGGCCACTATACTGCTACCCACACACAAGCAAATCATCAAACACATGGTGTGCCCAATATGAGACTAGCAACAAAGATGTAACCTTTACCCCTAATCAAACCCTAATCAACCATAATCTACCCTTAATCACCCTACTAACCCCACAAGAGAACTACTCACTCATTATGAGACTAACAATAACATAAACAAGAGAAACTAAACCAAGCATCCAAACATCCATAATAAACAAACTATAACAATAACAATAAGTAAAGATTGAAACTAGAGTAAATAACAAAGAACAAGAGTAAAGAGGATTATACCAACAACAAGAGGAAGAAAAAGATGCAAACTTACATAAATAAGAAACCCAAATCAACTCCAAGGTTGTCAAGCTTAGATAAATCTTCAAGTATGTTCTTAATACAAGACTAACTAAACTAGATTAACAAAGATTAACTAAGGATTAAAGAGAGATTAAAACTAATGTGAGGAACACTAATCTAAGGTTTGAATGCTTAATGGAGGCCTAAGAGAGTCTAGGGTAAGATAAGATACATAAACAATACAAGAGGGAAGTATTTATAAGGTTACAAGAGTGGAGGAGGATGAAAGAATCAAATGCGACCTGCCACTGTTGCTTCCCGCCCGGGACGGATTGGTTCCGCCCGGGATGGTGTGGTCCCAACCGAGATGGTCTGGTCCCGTCCGGGACGGGCTCAGGTCAGAACCACTCGCTTTTGCGCACTCCTTCCCGGTCGGGAAGGCATTATCCCGCCCGGGAAGGACCTTGTAGGCCTCTTTTAAGATCTTCTTGGTCCTACCTTGGTTCTCATTTGCTTCTCACAGATTCCCGGGGCTCGAGATCGAGTCTAAGAGGCTCGGGATCGGGTCCCAAGGTCTCGGGGTCGAATCCAAGGCATCGAGTGATCGTTCCTTCACTTTGTTGGCTCCAAAAAGTGTATGTATCGAGTCGGATTCGCTCCAACTCTTCATGAATGGTCTCGGGAACCTTAAACGAACTAGAGGAAGCGTAAGTAGCCCATAAACCGCTCCCAAGGAGCGATTCCACAAGGAAAATGGGACCAAAATATAACAAAATAGGCACTACAAACTACACTTATCCCAAAGACAAAACTGTGGATGCAACCGGACACAAAACACATAAACAAACAAACATACAAACAAACAAATAAACAAACAAATAATCGGTTGCACCCAAAAGAAAACAAATACCGCTTCCCTCTACAAAGCGGTGAAAGAAGCACCGGTTTAGGACTCAAAGAAAGTGACAACGTTCCCAAGCTAATAACACAAATCGAAATGAACTAACCCTAATAGTATGGCGACAAAACAATAAAAACGTTGGTAACTTACCTAGGTCCTCCTAACTTTCTAAGAACGTACTACGGGACGATCGGCGGGATGGAAAAAGGATGAACCACGGTGTTAGTCGACACTGTAGTTAAGTGAGACCCCGACCCGCCCCCTTTAGCAATGAGCCAAGAGGGTCGTCCCATGCCCAGAACCGCTTAACTAGTCCAAGTAAAAAGGTGGATATGATTGCAAAATGAGGGAAGACCGACCATTACCGTTGTCATCCTTCGTAGGGACTCGGTCATTTGGTAGGCTCTTCACGGTAATAGTCGGTAAAAGGCTTATTTTTGATGGTGGGGACTCTTTTTGTGAGACGGGTTTTCTTTTGGCATTTTTCTTTCTTTTGCATTTTTTTGCTTTGTGTGTTGCTATGCCCTTTCTTTTTTTTCTTTTCTATTTTCTTTTTGGCTTTTTGTGCCTTTTCTTTTTCTTCAATCTTTTCTTTCTTTCATTTTCTTTCTTTTTCTTTTCTTTGCCCTTTTGGCTTGATTTGAGTTGTAGGCATTCCTTTTTGCAACAAGAAAAAGAGATTTCATCAAATTTGCAACTTTATTGTGTGGATATGTGTAGGAGGTAGGGAAATGGGTATGTCGGGACATGGGAAATGGCTACCCCGAAGAACGCTCACAGTCATAGGATCAACCTCCTAACTGTTCTAGCCCTTTGATCAAGACATCATTGGGAACACACCTAGCCTACATCATCGCTATGGCTAGATACACACAAAGCCCTAATAAACTAGGCACCATAACATATCTTCCAATGCACTGAACTACGGCTTGGTTTGATTTCACTATCACGTGAATACGTAGGCAGCCTTTCAGCAAAGGCACAACCACCCACACATTCAAAAAGCACCGTCATTCCGGTCACGACACTGTCATGTTCTCAGCAGCTAGCTTTGTCATCCTGGGGGCTTCTCTTAGGCAGAAGACCCCCATCCACTCACATAATCCAAGTGACTTTCAAAAACTAGCCTCCTTTCTATAGCATGTCCTAGTACTCGGCTCAGTCGAAGACGAGAATCTGTCAGGGACTCGATGCGCCACCCACTTTGGAGAATGTACCCCAAGACCAAAAATTCAAAAAGCAGCTACTGCTAAGTCCTGCAAAAAACAGTCTTATTACAGACTACTGCAGTTCCTCTATACCGGATCCTTCCCGTTTTGATGTTCGACCGTGTTGCCACTCGCCTAGGCTACGGAATAGCGCAACTTAAGAGTCTTGTCGTCTTAGGTGGCCCACCCCCTACCGAGTCACGGTCCAACCCCTCGAGAGTCCAGTCGCGTCTGTCAGCTCGTCCTGTTACGTCCAGAGTCGGGTCTGTCGGTATGTCTCTCACATCAAATTTTTGCTTTGAAATTTGCAAAACTTAACCATTTGAGAAAATCCTTTTCGACAAGGTCAAATTTCGGTCTATTTAAACTGCGAAATTCTTTTCTACCCCTTTCAATTTTGAAAACCTATCTCCTAGCGCGTGAGTTGCTTTCAGGACTTTGATTTCAAAATGAAGCAAAAATCATTTTCTCCAGCGCAAGCCAGTCTATGGATGCTAACAGCATTTCCTATGTGCTATCTTGCTACGTACTATGCCTGCTATTTCTGCCTATGTATCTAACATTTCAGGTACCAGCTAGTGCTTCCCAACGGAACAACAAAGGCGGTGTTTCTCCTGGAATGCTACATCCAAGATGTGATGTGTCGGCATACGGGTACACCCAAGACTTCAGAAGCAAGTCCCCGCGCAGCTACTTTTCTCCCCAGCGAGAGTCGGTGTTTTGTCTATGTGTTGCATACAAGTTGTTATGTGTCAGCATACAGGTACACTTCAGACTTGAGAGGCAAGTCCCCACGAAACTATTTAAATTCCCCAACGGAGTCAGCTTTTCCCCGAAATGCTACATCCAAGGTATGATGTGTCGGCATACGGGTACGCCTACTCCCCAAAAGAAAGGCAAACTTTACTCCCCACGGAGCATCATCATCAGCTCAGGTACGACAAGGCTTCAAAAGCAAGCTCGTACAGCTCACACATTTCCCCAGCGGAACGCCCGAGGCGGCATTTTTCCCGAAATAGTATGAGATGAGCCCACATACAGGCACGCCCAGGACTTATGCTACAAGTTCGACTCCCCGCACAGCTATCATCATCAGGACAGGTATGACCCTTTACTTATGGCTGGCGAGCCCTTCACGCGAGTCCACTGGACTATAAACGACCCGACCGGAAGTCTACCAGGTCTTAACGGGCTTGGTAGCTACTCTGACTTTCGCCTTGTCCAAGCCTCAGTCAGAGTGGGGGCTCTGTAGACACCCGCATTTTGACTGCCACGTGTCTATGGTAGTCTCCGAAAAGCACCCGATGATGATAGGACGTCAACGTGATTTGGTATACTTGGATTTGGGCTCGGAATCAATAATAGCCGACATGGACTTTTAGCGGAGTAAAAATCTCACAAAACAGACCTCAAATTCAGGCCCAGTGGGTCGTTCCGAGTCAAACAAGACTAATTTGGGCCAAAACCGACACCAAAAATAATTCCCTTCTTTTGGCGACCGGGTCAAAACCCGGTCAAAGACGAAACCGTCTCATAAAACCAGCTGAGATCACTTTTGCGCACAAATCAAATTCAAAAAAGCTACCAAAACAAACAAGTCAAACCTTCCCCAAATATCTCGATTTTGTTTGATCCACTCGATCGAGTGGATTGCCCACTCGGTCGAGTGGAGCGCTTCGAGCTGGGCTTGGCCCATTTTCTAAAGCACTCGATCGAGTGCACTAGGGCCACTCGATCGAGTGCCCCCTAGGTCGTGGGAAACGTCTATAAATACCGACTCATTCCCATGCATTTCAAGAACTTTACAATCACACTTTTACCCTACAATTTCAGCCACATTTCACCCCACTTCAACCCTACTTCATCACACATCAAAGCCTTAGAAATCCTAAGCAAAAACACACAAAAACCGAGCTTTCGTCCCTCGATAAACCGACGCAACACACACATCCATACACACCATAACTCGCATACATCCTCGATACTCCCAAGCCTTGCCGCTATTTTACGAGTCCATTTCCGAGGTCTATACTAGCATGTATGTTGAGGGTGTCCTAAACCCTTCTTCTATCTCTTTTCTATATCGTTTTTATGTACATTTTTGCATCATTGCATCGTAGTAACACTAACGCTAACACTAACTTCTTTACATTTTTCATCCTTATTTTTCATCTTTTTTTATCATTTTTTTTACTAATGTTATTAATACCGTGTATATACATTAATACTAAAATCGGTTTTAAAACGTTGGACTACGATGATCACTATTGGTCCGTCTAATCCCTTTACGAGCAACGACGGAGGTGGAGCCCTTTCGAGGAGCCCCGCCCCAATGTACTCAAGGGCGTGACGCGACCGTGATCGGTCGTAGTTGAACGAATTTAATTCCCTTTCCATAATTGGTACGAGATCCGTTGACACGAATACCGACATCACGTAACCCGAAAGGGTTAGTCCCGATGTCGTGACGTAGAGGGATACATTTCGTCACCAATTCAAAATTTCCTAATCTAACACAAACGTTTTCATAAAACTCCGGTGACGATATTATAATCGTTTATACACGATTATAGTACCGGAGGCCGAGTCAAATACAAATCGTGCGATATTTGTATTTGATTCGGCCGATCATCGATTTCAAGTCATAAAACCGAGCGAGTCACCTCTCGTACAGGGGGCACTCGATCGAGTGCCATAGGCCACTCGATCGAGTAGCACCCCAAAAAGTGGTCAGTAGCCACGCTAATGACACACTCGACCGAGTCAGTCAATGACTCGATCGAGTGGGTCTCATAACCCGCAAACCCGAGGGCTTGGACACATATTTCGAGCCCGTTCTTATCGACTTTAGACCATCATCCGACCATCCTATTTTCAAAACTATACACATCACGACACGTAGAACGACTTTGACCACTTTGACGTGATAAGTCGGGACAAGACTACGGGACGTGAGATTAGGCTAGCAATATGCCACAGTCTCATGTTCCCGTCCTTCGTTTAATATGCGACATAATGCGTATTTAATCGAGGTTAGTCCGCCTACATATTTCCGCGGTCTAGTTTACATATGGGTCCGTCCCTTTAATTATATCGCATTATTTTTATTTCATTTCTTTACGTAATGTTGTATTTCCGCCCGTGTAGCTTGTACGCTTTTTTTTCTTTTCCGAGCTTTATTTATTATTTGCTTTTACGCTTTATAAATGAACCTCGCATGCTAACTCAACTCGACCAATAATAAGATGCATTAAATGACGTAGTTAACGCAAAATTCGCATGCTTAGACAAAACGCTGTTTGCATATCATTTAGTTATTTTACTAGCGCGCGTAACACGAACACGAACGATGTCTTAGTAGAGGCCTCCATGAGCGGGCGGGGTTGGGTGTCCTTAGTGGGCTTCCCAACACGTACCCTCACCCCTTACTCAGAACCTTTGGTTTCCGGATGCCCGAAACCCTTGGCGCACGAGAGTCATTTTATATACGAAAGCCGGTGTAAACGGTATCGGTATAACAATGCAAAGGGACGAGCCCTATAAACTCTGAAATCGGAGTGGGCTTACTTTGTGTATAGCCCATGACGACATAGAGTGGGCTCGTATGGTTCCGAATAACCACAAAATTCGGTGGCGACTCCATTTTGGCTTAAATTTCGAACCCGAGAACAATCTTACCACGAGATTCATTCGCCTACCCGAACCCGCGCTTCGCCGCGTCGGGGTGGACCTACGTCATGTCCACAATATGGATGGGAGAAGAAATAAGAAGAAGGAAATAAAAGGAAATGGGAGGGGAGGACTAGGTGTAATCAAGTCACCTAGCCCGGATTCCGCCTAAATCCGACTAAATCCCGAAAAGTGAAAAGTAAAGTGAAAAGACTTGTAACTTTGGATTTTGAAATGACTCCCAGCGTAATCACGTCATCGAGAGTCGAGAGCAATAGCTACCAAAGCCCCGAGGGCCACCATGACACAAAAGTGTATAAGGGGAAGGGGACAAACAAAGGAAGACAAGCGATAAAAGACGAAAAAGAAAGGATAGTTGCCGTATCGGTTAGCAACTCACTCGCTCCATCGTCTCATAGTTCAATATCGGCACAAAGCTTGTCTTCGTCATTGCTATTCCTCTTCAATCTTGATAGGCCAGCATGGTTGAAGTATTAAGCTTACAATGGTAGAAGGGAGTGGGATTTGATGTAAGGCTCGGTAAGTAGTGAAGATAAGGTGAGGTGAGGGTATGTGTATGGAGTATAGGGGTCATATGATATGTGCAAGGATAGGTAGCGAGGTTGGGAGGGGGTATAACATGGTTGGGTGGGCTCGAATGTCGAAGAAGAGGCAAAAGGTGGAGTAGGCCAGGGGACCATCCCGGTTTGGATGGACTTCTTCCCGGTCGGGACGAACTTGGTCCCGGTCGGGATCACACTCCAGAAGATCGAATTTTCAGCACACTCATCCCGATCGGGATGACATCCTTTCCGGTCGGGATGCTCTTTTCCCGGTCGGGAAGACTTTTCTAACCTTTCATTCCTTGGTAGCTTCACCCACATGTCCACCAATACATCGAGACATAGAATCTCGTTCCCAAAAGCTTGTCAAAAGCTTCAAAAATCGACTCCCATGCCCAAATCCAAGCTTCTATCATCAACTACTCTCTCAAGACTTCATCTTCACTATAACCTATCAAATGGACTCAATAAACACCATCAAAATCCCTCCCTCACATCGCTCATCAAAATACCGAATTACAAGAATTCCACAAAAGCTAACAAATCCTAGAAACCAAACTATCCAAACAAACATATACAAAAACAAAAACAAAAGAAAAGAAAAAAAGGATATTTACATGATACTCTCACCATCTACTCCTCCATAGCCATCAAGGGCTCGAAGGAGTAAGTAAAATGCCCTAGCAACATCCTCATTGAGGCTCACATGGCCGAACCTAGCTACTTTCAAGAGCTTCCAAGTCGGAGGCAAGAAGCGATCTTCTTCATTATGCTCGGGGTTCTCGTGATCTTCCGGGTCTTCCAAACCAACATAGCAACGACTCTTATGACCATCCGGTAGGTATAGTGGTCTAGAGTCAAGCTCGGCATTATGAGTTGGGAGATCACACCCTAAGGTGGTCGCTTCTTCTACGGGGTCGAGAGTAGAGTTCTCTTCCACTGCCCGATAAGGATCCTCTTCATCAACCATCTCAAAGAACAAGGGACTAGAAATCGAGTGCGATAGAGAAGGAGAAGGCATCAAGTTTTCTTCATTGGAGGCAATTGGCTCCTCCAATTTCCCATTCAAGGCGAGTTCTAAGGCATCCACTTCTTTCTCCCAAGTATTACGTTCCTTTTCACTCGCCTTGCAAATTTGGTCTTGAGGGGTTATCTCTTCACTTGGCCTTAGATTGTCAAGATCCGGTTCATCACGAAGAAAATCGAACAAATCCAATTTAATAGCCAATACATTGGCTACCCAAGTGTTACCTTGAGAATCATGTTCACACCCCTCCTCATTGTCGACCCTTGAAGCTTCAACTTCCTCTATTGTTCCCATATCTTCACCATCCAAGCAACACTCAACAATGATCTCTTGATTCTCCCTCTCTTCTTCATTCGTAGCTTCATGATCGGGTTGACTTCCATGTGGAGTCAACCGACCTTCTTGCCCAAATGAACCTTCCCCAACAATTTGTGGAGCTCGAGTGGCCAACATCGTGATATGAGCCATGAGTGCATCGATTCGAGCATCTTGCACCACGTTTTGGGCCCTAAACTCCTCCCTAACCCCTTGTAATTGAATCATCATCTCTTGTTGACTCTTTTGCATTAGAGTTATCGCCTCTTCTTGACCCTTTAGCAATTGAATCATCATTTGACAAGTCTCAAAATTGGGGATTTTTTGTTGTGGGTCATGTGGGGGTATTTGGTAGTTGTTAGGATGTTGGAATGATCCTTGACAACTTTCATGGTAACCATATGGAGGGCGTTCGTAAGATTGTTGGTGAGGTTGATATGGTTGGTGAAATTTTGGGACTTGGCAAATTGCCCCATAGTTGCTCCGTGACGATTGATGGAAGCTAGGACGTGCCATTTCCATAATGTTGCTTTGATGCCTAGGATGAACTAGAAGCACTTGAGCAAACGTTAGTAGCCTAGTGCTTTTGAGCCACTAGGAGGAGAGAATAGCACACAAGAATTAGAACGGAGATGCAGAAGGAGAAGAGAACACACAGATCAAGAACAAAGTCTAAAACTAAGCACACAAAAGTCTAATCTACGCCGTCCCCGGCAACGGCGCCAATTTGATGGGCGGGATTTGTCGTGGATCCCGCCACCAAATAATACCGAGTAACCTAAGCTGGGTAGCTAGGGCAAGTCGGGTCGATCCACAGGGACGAAAATGGGTTTAGACTAATGGGTGCTACGGTTTAGGACTAGGTTCGAGACAAGCTAATCTATGGTGATGGCTAAGGACTAGGCTAAGGTCTAAAACAAGGAAAAGGAAGACAAAACAAGTAACTAATGACTAAGGGAAGTGAGGATAACGATAAAAGGAAAACTAGGGTTAGGTCGGGTTCATGGATGCAAAGGAGATAAAAAGGGGAAAAACGGGGTCACTAGCACGCTTTCGTAGCCTAGGTTACGCCGATCGGGCTCTCGCTACGTAATCGGCCTAGGGGTCGTCCTCACCGGGTTCTCACTACGTAATGAGGCAACCAAACCATCTAACCAAATACACACATACAAGAGAATACGCAAGAAAACAAGGATTGATCGTCTCTAGTCTCACAAGCATTTCATCAAACATGTGGACTGCAAGGTAAAAGGGAAACGACAAAAACAACATCTAGTACCACACATCTCACCCTAATCATCCACAATCACAACCAATCACCCTAATAACCCTAGCAAGAGTCTACTCAAACATATCTAATCTAAAACTAACACTAACAAGAGAAACCAACATAAGAATCAAAACATTCATATAAAGAACAAGCAAGAACAACAAACTAGATATAAAGATGAAAACTTGAATAACATAAACAAAGATTAAGAGAAAGGAAAAGAGATTATACCATACTAGAAGATGAAAGGAAGAATGAAAACTTGCACCAATAGAGAAAACCCAAAACAATCTCCCAAGGTTGTCAATGTTGGTTGAATCTTGAAGAATTCAATTAATACAAGGGTAATCTAAGATTAAGAAGTAATTAACGACTAATCTACACTAATCTATGCTAATCTATGCTAAAGTAGTCTAGGGTTTAGTGGGTAATGAAGGATATCCCATAAGATTACAAGAGGGGGGTATTTATAGGATTACAAGAGTGAAGGAGAAGAAAAGAAGAGTCACGTGGCTACAACACTTCTTCCCGGTCGGGATGGGCCATCCTTCCCGGTCGGGAAGCTCTCTTCCCGGTCGGGATCAAGCATAACACCGGGCTGTGTTATCCATAACACCAGGCGGTGTTATTGCTCTTCCCGGTCGGGACGGCTAGATCAGTAGCCTCTTTATTCATGCACTCCTTCCCGACCGGGAAGGCTACTCTTCCCGCCCGGGAAAGGTCTTGTAGGCCTCCAATACGATCATAAAGGTCCCTCCTTGCTTCTCATGGGCTTCTCATTGACTCTCGATGCTCAGGATCGAGTCTAAGAGGCTCGGGAATCGGTTCCAAGGTCTCGGAATCGAATCTAAGGCACCAAGTGATCGTTTCTTCTCTTCGTTGGCTCCAAATGTGTAGGAAACGAGTAGGAATCGTTCCAATTCTCCAGGAATGGTCTTGGGAACCTAAAACGAACTAGAAGAAGCATAAGTAGCCCAGAAACCGCTCCCAAAGAGCGATTTCACAAGAGAAACCGGGACCAAACACAACAAATAGGCACTACAAACTACACTTATCAATGACATATACCATGTCTTTGCCTTTCCTCGGGGCGAAGTCTGCCCTTTACCTGAGGAGATTGCTGCGGTGGGAGCATGGAATCCAGTACTCCGACCTGCCATACCTTATTCAATCTATGACCCAAGGAGGAAGCTTCGAGAATTTTTAGGTCTTTCTCAAAACGAGGTATCCCGAATGGCCGGAGACGACAACACTGTTTCCTTAATTGATTTGGCTGAGAAATTTATGAACCCGCATGACGTCCGGGTCAGGCCGATTCATAGCCTTTGGGCTTTCTCTTTCTGTATGCTCCATGTTTACGCTTTTGAAGGTCACATGGATTTATTATCATGCATGGGAAACATTCATCTCTTGACCGTGGTTGATTTGATGGAGACGGAGCACAGCCCGACTTGGCTGATTACAAGCGAAATCATCCAAGGTCTAGATAATTGCAAGAGGGATTCATCGGTTCGTCTTACCGGGAGCACTCGCTTATTGCAAGTATGTCGGATTTTTCTGTTGACTTTTTCTTTTCTTCTCGCGGATTTTCTTTCGTAGTGGGCACTCGATCGAGTCACCCTGGCACTCGATCGAGTGCCCTTAGGCGGATGCCTATTTCGTCTTGAAAACTCATGTTTTTGCTTCCTTTTTCAGATCTGGCTTTACGAGAGGCTATCGGTGATAGATCCTCCTCTCGATGCCAGCAACTACCGTCACAACCAATTGATGACGAGGAGACGGGCGATTGATTTTTCTCGCTAGATTACTCAGAAGTACTGGAACGAGGTGCTATCGCTCCATGGTGGTCGGCTAATTCGATGGGTAGTGCCGTGGTGGCCCATCTACGTTTGGACCGGCTTGGATCCGAGGGACAGAGCTCGTTACCAAGTAATCTTGTCTTTCAGGCAAACGGTTCATCTCTACCCGGATCGCATACTAAGGCAGTACGGACGGTCCCAGCGAATCCCAGAAATTGAAGCAGTTGTGAGTGACCCTACCCACCTGACTGATGTGAAGTGTGATACCTTGATGCAAAGATGGTACACCTGGCATACTTGGCCTATTCCCAAATCTCGCCACTCGATCTGGGTTTCAGGCTCCTATGTGAAGTGGACTAAAGCAGGTGATGCCAAAGCCCGAGCTGCTCTGAAGGTTGATGAGGCTTTCGACTTGCTGCGAAGGGAGCAGGCTAAAGACAACAGAGGCTTCTTTGATGAAGGAGACACTCCGGCCACCCTAGTTCGCCTAATGTAAGGTCAGAAAAAGAAGACTAAGACTCAGGCTGAAGGGTCTTGTGCAAAAGGTGCTTGGGGGAAAGTGAGCCCCCAAACTGACTTGGAAAGGAGACTGGGCCCAAGACTAGCTGTGTAGGACCGACTTGGCCCACGGGATAGACTGCCCGAGCACGTGCGGGCCCGACTTGGGCCGAAGATTGTTACAGAAGACCCGTTGTGAAAGAAACGGGTTCGTGCTAAGGAGGTTCCCCTCGTGATTCGGGAACGCTCGGCCCCACCCCGGCGAACTCGGGCTCCACGTGACCCAAAGGACAAAGGGAAGGGCAAAATGCCCGGATATTAGTCTCCTTGGTTTATTATTTGAGTATTATTATTTTTTGGTGTGATTTTTTTGTTTGTGTGTGCCGATTTCGGCGTTTTTTTTTTTTTTTTTTTTTTTTTTAAATTCCTGAGTTTATCGAGACTTTAATAAAAGACGTATTATTGAATACCGTTCCCGTCTTTTCGTTTATTGTAGTGGTTGTACCCTTTTGAGGGGTTGCCTACGTATCCACAATTAGCGGAATCAAACCAAACGTAGTTCAAAACTTGACTGATTTTTGCAATTTTTCGAAATACATCAAGATTATTAATCCGAGATGCGCGACTGTAGAATAATTAATTCTAGCTCATTGACTTGTCTAAAAATTTTGAAAATTTATAAAAAGACAAATTTTTATAAATTTTTGCAAATGACATTGAGATGGGGTTTATGGGTAGAAGCGCTTCAGCTGGTCCAAGTTGGTCGGGTTGACGAACTCGTTCCCATCTAGGTCTGTTAGCATCACCGCTCCTCCTGATAGGACCTTCTAGACTAATTATGACCCAGCCCAATTGGGTTTAAATTTTCCTCTTGGGTCAACCGGTAGTAAGGCACGAACCGATTTTAGGACCAGATCCCCTTCTTTGATGTTCCTGGGCCTAACCCTTTTGTTGAAAGCCCGTTGGATCCTCTTTTGATATATTTGAATATTGTTGAGGGCCCGGGATCGCCGTTCGTCTAAAAGGACTAGCGAATCGTATCGGGCTTGGACCCATTCTGCTTCAGGTACTTGGCTTTCGAGTAGAATCCTGAGGGATGGCACTTCTACCTCGACCGGTTGGACCGCTTCCATTCCATATGTCAGGTAATATGGAGTTGCTCCGGTCGCAATGCGAATTGACGTCTGATACCCCCAGAGAGCAAACGGTATTTTGTCGAGCCAATCCCGGTAATTCTCAGCCATTTTTTTAAGTATGGTGACAATTATTTTGTTAGCCGCTTCTACCGCTCCATTTGTTTGGGGTCAGTAGGGTGAAGATGTATGCCTCTGAATTTTATATTTCGCTAGCAAAGTAGCAGTTTCGGATTGAAAATGGGTCCCGTGATCACTGATGAACTCGTATGGGTCCCTTGGGTTGCTTGTTGTTGTTGATGGTTCCCTTGGAACCCATGAGAATTGCCTTGATTAAGGCCTTGATTGTGATTTTGAATCCCTTGGTTGTGGTTTTGTTGTCCTTGGAAGCTTTGATTTCCTTGGAAACCACCATGATTGAAGTTCCCTTGTTGGAACCCTTGATCGTTGTTGTGGAAGGTACCTTGGTTATTTTGCTTGAAGTTGTTGAAGGGTCTTGGATTACCCACATAACCTTGATAACCTTGATTGTTGTCCCTTAAGGGAGGTGGAACGTAGGGACGAGGTTGCATAGCTTGTTGTTGAGGGACTTGATTGGAAGCTTGGTATTGATTAGAATAGGAGGTACCTTGCTTGAACGCTTGAAAGGCGTTCACTTGCTCAATACTTGCCCGACAATGCATAGGATCATGACCAACGATTCCGTAAGTATCGCACATCCCATAATAAGGCAAAGGAGGTGCAAATCCCAAGGCATTCACTTCTTGAATCAGGTGTTGGTTGGAGGAACTAATGCCTTGGACTTGGTTGAGGTGGCTTTGGAGCTTCTTGTCAATGTTCTCCATGTGGGTCTTCAATTGAGCTGCAAGGTCAATGCTTAGTTGAGTGATAGCATCGACCTCGTGCCTACCTCCTCGATTTGCCATCCTAGGCCTTGAGTATTGTGAATTATGAACCGCCATCTCCTCGATTCTTGACCAAGTTTGGTCATCATCTACCTCGGTGAACCTTCCATTGGAGCCCATATTGAGTATAGCTCTTGAGTCCTCATAAAGACCGTTCCAAAATTGTTGGACTAAGAACCATTGTGAAAGTCCATGGTGGGGGCACGATCTCACCAAAGATTTAAACCGTTCCCAAGCTTCATAAAGGCTCTCCTCATCCCGTTGTTGGAAACCGGTGATGGAGGCCCTAAGCAAATTGGTCTTCTCCGGAGGGTAAAATTTTTGGTAGAACGCCAATGCAAGTTTCTTCCATGTATCAATTCCCATGGTTGCCCTATCGAGACTCTTGATCCATTGCTTTGCCTTTCCGATTAATGAGAATGGAAATAATACCCAACGGATTTGATCTTGTGTAACCCCGGTTTCGGAGATAGCATCGCAATAATCGTAGAAGGTCTCCATATGTTGGTGCGGGTCTTCGGTGGGCAAACCACTAAATTGATTTCTCTCCACAAGTTGTATGAATTGTGTCTTTGCCACAAAATTCCCGGTATAAGTATCCGGCAAAGCACTCGGTCCCGGCAAGACATCTTCCGTAAAAGTGGAGTGAGATGAAAATTTCGGCATGATTGGATTTGCGGCAGAAGATGGTGTAGACGGTGTTGATGTAGAACTAGACGGGGAACTAGGAGAAGAAGAATGGATAGATGAACCAAAGGGATTTATGAAGATCCCTTCGGCCGTCTCTCGAGGCGACTCGTTAAAGTCGAATCCTTGAGCTTGCTCTTGGTGGGTATTGCTTGCGCTTGGTTGAGAGATTCTAACCCGGTTAATCGTCCGTTGGCGAAAGACTCGAAAGAGTCTTTCCGGCTCTGGATTAAAGAGAAAGAAATCGCCTCCCCTCCTAGGCATACACTACACACTAGAGCAAACGTGAGAACACCTAGTGCTTTATGGGCACTAGGCAACGACAATAAACAAGCACAATCGAAAGACAAAGAGAAAAGAAAGCTAAGAAAACCAGACAAAACTACAAAATATGCACAAAAGGTGAAAGAAGAGTACAAAGAAGGGTAACTAGTCTAGCTATAAGCAAACTAAATCTAAACAATGCACCGTCCCCGGCAACGGCGCCAAATTGATGGTAGGATTTGTCATGGGTCCCACCGTCAATAATAAACCGACTATTCCTAGTGGGTAGCTAGGGCAAGTAGGGTCGATATCCACGGGGACGGTAAAGTAGAGTCTAGACTAGGTTGGCCTAAAAACGAGACTAAATCACCAAACAAACACAAAGAAAGCATTAATTGGTAAACTATGGTGGTGGAAGAGGTATGACTAAGCTAATGATGAACTAGTTAAAACAAGGCTTAAATGAAATGACTAATGATCAAACTAATAAGCAAACTATAGGAATGATGACTAACTAGGATGATAAATCAAATATGAAAGGAAGTGGGGTAGGTCGGGTTCATAAGTGTAGAAGGGTAATTGGGTGATCAAAGGTGTAGGTGTCTCCTAGTTGCTAGAGTCGGTCCGGGCTCTCGCTACGTAGACCGATGTCGTGGTAGGTTCGCGCTCTCGTGTCTAAACCCTAGTCCGCACTCTCGTGACTATGACTATTTTGAACACAATCACATAACAGACAAGCAATGAGAAGATGAGCACAAGTATGGGAAGCATTGGCCACTACAACTCAAACAAGCAATTCAACAAACACATAGAGTGCCCAATATGTGACTAACAACAAAGATTCACCCTTTTCCCCTAATCAACCCAAATCACCCATAATCTACCCCTAATCCCCCTACTAACTCCACAAGGAGACTACTCACTCATTATCAAACTACCCATAACAATAACAAGAAAAAATAACATAATTAACCAAACATCCATTATGAACAAACAATAACAATGAACAAAATAGGAACGATTCAAACTTGAATGAATAACAATGAACAGGAGTAAAAAGGAGAAGAGATTATACCAACTACTAGATGAAAAAGATGAAAACTTGTATAAATAGGAAACCCAAATCAACTCCAAGGTTGTCAAGCTTGGATGAATCTTCAAGTAACTTCTTAATACAAGAACTAATTACAACTAGATTAAACTAGAATTAAAGGAAGATTAAAGGAAGATTAATCTAAATGGATGAACACTAAATCTAGGGCTTAAAGTTGTACAGAGGCTTAAGAGAGTCTAATGTAATGTATCCTCTGTAAACAATACAAGAGGGAAGTATATATATGGTTACAAGAATGAAGGAGGATGAATTAAATGAAGTCGAGCAGCAGCCCCACGGTCCCGACCGGTCCCGACCGGGACGTGATCATCCCGACCGGGACGAGCTGGTCCCGAACGGGAAGGACCCAAGATAGGAGCCCTTGCTTTTGTGCACCTCAACCGGGACGGGTTGAGGCCATCCCGACCGGGATGTGCCTTGTAGCCTCCTTTAAGCTCCTTTTGGTCCCTCCTTGCTTCTCATGGGTTTCACATCAATTCTCGGGACTCGGGATCGGGTCTAAGAGGCTCAGGATTGGGTTTCGAGATCTCGGGGTCGAATCCAAGGCATCGAGTGATCGTTCCTTCACTTCGTTGGCTCCAAAAAGTGTATGTATCGAGTCGGATTTACTCCAACTCTTCACAAATGGTCTCGGGAACCTGAAACGAACTATACGAAGCATAAGTAGCCCATAAACCGCTCCCAAGGAGCGATTCCACAAGGAAAATGGGACCAAACACAGAAAAATAGGCGCTACAATCTACACTTATCAACTCCCCCACACTTAACCCTTACTCGCTCTCGAGTAAGCACATACTAACTACTAAACTAGCCGAGTGGGTATTAGCGCACCCTACGCCCTTTCAACTCACGCGATTACACTTAGAGGAAAAGTGCACTCCGCAAGGCAAGTAAGGTCTTGCGACAAAACTGTGGATGCAACCGGACACAAAACACAAAAACAAAGAAACATACAAACAAACAAACAATCGGTTGCACCCAAAGAGAAAACAAATACCGCTTCCCTCAAACAAGCGGTGAAAGAAGCACCGGTTTAGGACTCGAGGCAAGTGACAACGTTCCCAAGCTAGCAATACAAACCAAGATGAACTAAACCCTAATAGTATGACGATAAAGCAACAAAAAACGTTGGTAACTTACCTAGGTCCTCCTAACTTTCTAAGAACATACTACGGGACGGTCGGCGAGACGGAAAAAGGATGAACCACGGTGTTAGTTGACACTGTAGGTAAGTGAGACCCCGCCCCCTTTAGCGATGAGCCAAGAGGGTCGTCCCATGCCTGAAACTGCCCAACTAGTCCAAGTAAAAAGGTGGAAATATTTGCAAAGTGAGGGAAGACCGACCATCACCGCTATCATCCTTCCTAGGGACTCGGTCCTTTGGTAGGCTCTTCACGGTAATAGTCGGTAAAAGGCTTATTTTTGTGGGGTTGAGATCTTTTTGTGAGACGATTTTCATTTTGGCATTTTTCTTTCTTTTGCATTTTTGCTTTGTTTTGCTATGCTATTTCTTTTTCTTCTTTTCTATTTTCTTTTAGGCTTTTTGTGCCTTTTATTTCTCTTCAATCTTTTCTTTCTTTCTTTCATTTTCTTTTCTTTGCCCTTTTAGGCTTGATTTGATTGATAGGCATTTCTCTGCGACTAAGAAAGAGAGACTTTAACAATTTGCAATTTATTGTGTGGATATGTGTAGGAGGTAGGGTAATGGGTGAGTTGGGGGTCGCGATTTCCCTTCAAACCCACAAAAAGAGGAAAAACTTGGACTAATCGAACAATTTCGAGCACGGTCACCTAAGGGACGGGACTCGGCAACCAAGGCCTTTTCACACCGTGGGTGGTCATAATGGTCAAAATGCAAATCCCGTAGTTAATCCCTAGTAAGCTAGGTGGACTCAAGGTAAAGGACCAACGAAATCATTGATTTAGGGTCATTCTACTAGACTAAAGTCCAAGACTCGATAGAAAGGGAAAGTAACCCTCGCACACTAGCCTCTAAACCGGGTTTTCGAAAACCTTTCTACACAAAAGACACAACTAACACAACAAAAAACGAAGACATGGCGAAAACGAAAGAAAAAGAGACAAAAGACAACAAAACAAAACAAAATAAAACAAACACACAAGGGAACAAACACCACCCCGATATTCCATACAAATCACCAAATCATCCACCAATATGCACAAAGCTCCACCCGAGCACACAACATCACAATCTCCTCCAAACTCCACAAGAGACAAAGGAGAAAAAAAGGATAGAAGAGGTTACCGGATGTCTTGAAAGCTCTTCAAAGCTAACAGTGATTTAAGCAACCTATAGGGAAAAAGGGAGGCAAACATACACAACAAAACAAACACACGACACAGAGACATAAAAGGAAAACACAAAAGAAAAAGAAAAACTTTTTGATTTTTGAGAAAAAAATTCAATTTTTTAGGGTTTTTAAAGATTTTTTTCAAATAACTAGGAAAATAAAACTAAGCATGATAGAATATCGCTCCCCCCACACTTAAACCGAGGAATGTCCTCATGCTTGATCGTAGTGTGCGGAGAGACAAAAGAAAAGAAAAGAAACTACGAAAATAAAGCTAAAAATCAAAAGCAAGGCGGAGAAAATAGGAGAAGGTGTCCGGCCGGGGTGTAATCAAGTCACCATGGGCCGAGACAAGAAAAGATATGGATGGGGGAAGAAAATAAAAAGTTAGAAATAAAAGGAAATGGGAGGGGAGGACTAGGTGTAATCAAGTCACCTAGTCCGGATTCCGCCCGAATCCGACTAAATCCTAAAAAAAACGGGTGAAAAACTTGTAAAATTTGGATTTTAGAAATGACTCTCGATGTAGTCACGTCATCGAGAGTCGGCAGCAATAACTACGATGGCCTCGAAGGCCACCAAGACACCTAGACACAAGAGTGTACAAGGGGAAGGGGATAAACAAGGGAAAACAAGCAATAATAGACGGAAAAGAAAGGATAGTTGTCGTACCCATCGGTTAGCAACTCACTCGCTCCATCGTCTCAATGAGCAATAAAGGAACTTTGCTTGTTGTCTTCATTGTCATCCTACTTCATACTTGAAAGTATTGCATGGTTGAGGTAGTATGGTGTGAAGAGGTTGGGTTTGGTGTGAATCTCGGTGTAAAGGTGAAGAGGAAATGAAGTGATGGCATGCAAATAAGGTGTAAGGGTCGTATGATAGGAACAAGGAGAAGAAAGGAGGTTGGGAGGGGGTATACAATGGTTGGGTGGACTCAAATGTCGAAGAAGAGGCATAAGGGGGAGTCAGGGACCATCCCGGTCTGAATGACACACCCGTCCCGGTCGGGATGGTTGATAAGTGTAGTTTGTAGTGCTTATTTGCATGTGTTTTGGTCCCATTTTCCTTGTGGAATCGCTCCTTGGGAGGGATTTATGTGCTTCTTATGCTTCCTTTAGTTCGTTTCAGGTTCCCGAGGCCGATTTGGAAGAGTTGGAGCGATTCCGACTCTATACATACACATTTTGGAGCCAACGAAGTGAAGAAACGATGACTCGATGCCTTGGAATCGACCCCGAGACCTTGGGACACAATCCCGAGCCTCCGAGACCCGATCCCGAGTCCCGAGAATCGATGGGAAGCCCACGAGAACCAAGGAGGGACCAAAGAGCTCTTAAGGGAGGCCTACAAGACCCATCCCGTTCGGGATGGCCTCATCCCGTTCGGGATGAGGTGCGCTTTGGAGGGTGCTACTGTGAGCCCATCCCGATCAGGACCAACCCGTCCCGGTCGGGATGACAGGGCCGTCCCGATTGGGATGATCCTGTCCCGGTCGGGACGAAGAGCTGGCAGCCGCGCATCTTTTCTTTTCTTCTCCTTCATTCTTGTACCCATATATATACTCCCTTCTTGTAATATTAAGACATCTTATCTTACCCTAGACAAGTTTAAGCCTCCATTAACATTCAAAACCCTAGATTATTGCTACTCTCATTAGTTTAATCCTCTCTTTAATCCTTAGTTAATCATTGTAATTAGTTCTTGGATTAAGGGATTCTTGAAGATTGTTCCAAGCTTGACAACCTTGGGATTGTATTTGGGTTTCTCATTAATGCAAGTTTTCATCTTTTTCATCATATTATTGTTGGTATAATCTTCTCTACTCTAATCCTTGTTTATTTAATCTAGTTTCAATCTTTTTATATTGTTCTTGTTATTGTTCTCATTGTTCATAATGGATGTTTGGTTTGTGAGTTTGTTTTCTCTTATGATTGTTAGTTTTACATTGATAATGAGTGAGTAGTGATCTTGTGGGGTTAGTAGGGGAATTAGGGGTAGATTATGGATGATTAGGGTTGATTAAGGGGAAAAGGTTACATGTTTGTTGTTAGTCACATTGTGGGCACTCTATGTGTTTGTTGATATGCTTGTGTGAGTTGTAGTGGCCATGCTTCCCATACTTGTGTTCATCTTCTCATTGATTGCTTATTTTGTGGAAATGTTGAGAATAGTTTAGTCGCGAGAGCGCGGACTAGGGTCTAAGTTGCGAGAGCCCGGACCCACCTTGGCATCGGTCTAAGTTGCGAGAGCCCGGACCGACCCTAACAACTAGGAGACACCTATACCTTTGATCACCCCAATTACCCTTCTACTCCTATGAACCCGACCTACCCCACTTCCTTTCCATATTTGATCCATCGTCTTAGTTAGTCATCATTTCTATAGTTTCATTGTTTAGTCAGTTCTCATAGTTGTCTTAGTTACCCTTCTTTGTGTTCTCCCATCTTCTCTTGTGAATATTTTCTAGTTTCTCTTCTTTTCTTAGCTTTCTTTTCTCTTTGTCTCTAGTTGTGCTTGTTTATTGTCGTTGCCTAGTGCCCATAAAGCACTAGGTGTTCTCACGTTTGTTCTAGTGTGTAGTGTATGCCTAGGAGGGGAGGCGACTTCTATCTCTTTAATCCAGAGCCGGAGAGACTCTTTCGAGCCTTTCGCCAACGAACGATTAATCGGGTTAGGATCTCTCAACCGAGTGCAAGCAATACTCATCAAGGGCAAGCCCAAGGAGCCGACTTGAACAACCCACATCGAGAGACGGCCGAAGGGAATTTCATCAATCCCTTCGGTAACTCTTCTTCTCCTAGTTCCCCTTCTTCATCTACGGCAACACCGTCTACACCACCATCTTCTCTCTTACATCCAAGAATGCCTAAGGTTTCCTCTTACTCCACTTTCACGGAAGATGTCTTGCCGGGACCGAGTGCATTACCGGAAGCTTATACCGGAAGTTTTGTGGCGAAGACTCAGTTTATCCAACTTGTGGAGAGGAGCCCATTTAGTGGTTTGCCCACCGAAGACCCGCACCAACATATGGAGACCTTCTCCGATTATTGTGACGCTATATCTCAAACCGGGGTTACTCAAGATCAAATTCGTTGGGTACTTTTCCCGTTCTCTCTTATTGGAAAAGCGAAGCAATGGATCAAGAGTCTCGATAGGGCAACCATGGGTATCGACACTTGGAAAAAGCTTGCCTTGGCGTTCTACCAAAAGTTTTACCCTCCGGAAAAGACGAATTTTCTTAGGGCCTCCATCACCGGGTTCCAACAAAGGGATGAAGAGAGCCTATATGAAGCTTGGGAGCGGTTTAAGTCTTTAGTAAGATCGTGCCCTCATCATGGACTCTCACAATGGTTCTTGGTGCAACAATTTTTGAATGGTCTTTATGAGGACTCGAGAGCCATTCTTAACATGGGCTCCAATGGTAGGTTTACCGAGGTGGATGACGACCAAACTTGGGCGAGAATCGAAGAGATGGCGGTGCATAATTCGCAATACACTAGGCCTAGGAAGGCACATCGAGGAGGCATACATGAGGTCGATGCTATCACTAAATTAAGCATTGACCTTGGAGCTCAATTGAAAACACACGTGGAGACTATCGACAAGAAGCTCCAAAGCCACCTCAACCAAGTCCAAGGCACTAGTTCCTCACACCATCAACCGATTCAAGAAGTGAAAGCCTTGGGATTTGCACCTCCTTTGCCGTATTTTGGGATGTGTGACACTTGTGGAATCGTTGGTCATGACCCTATGAATTGTAGAGGGGGTATTGAGCAAGTGAACGCCTTTCAAGCGTTAAAGCAAGGTGCCTCCTACTCTAATCAATACCAAGCTTCCAATCAAGTCCCTCAACATCAAGCACTTCAACATCAACAACAACATCGTCCCTATGTTCCACCTCCCTTACGGGACAACAATGAAAGTTACCAAGGTTATGTGGGTAACCAAAGACCCTTCAACAATGTCAAGCAAAATAACCAAGGTAACTTCAACAACAAGCAAGGGTTCCAACAAGGGAACTTCAATCATGGTGGTTTCCAAGGAAACCAAAATTTCCAAGGAAACCGAAACTTTCAAGGACAACAAAACCACAACCAAGGCCTTAATCAAGGAAACATTCATGGGTTCCAAGGGAATCATCATCAACAACAAGGTAGTTCTCAAGGGTTCCAAGGGAACCGTCAACAAGCAACTCAAAATCAACAACAACAAAGCAAGCCTAGGCGCCGGTCTCCTACTCATGATTATGGCATTCCTCTCGCCATCACCGACCACTACTAAAAACAGCGGAAATAGCGTCGGATAAGTTGCGTCGGATTTATAATCCGACGCAACTGGCGTAACTATGTCGATTTGCGTCGGCTAATCCGATGCAATAATATTGCGTGGGACTAGCCGACGCTATTCGACTCCATGATAGAGGCGCCAATAATTTTGGGTTCGCGCCACTATGTGAAAGGTTTTGCGTGGGATTAGCCGACGCAACCAGACACAAAAATAAAATTTGCGTCGGCTAATCCGATGCAGCCTGCGTCAAAATTAAAAAGAACAGTCAACTGAATTAATAGCTTTGCATCGGATTAGCCGACGCAAATTTTAGTATTGCGTCTGATTGCGTCGGCTAATCCGATGCACAGTGCGTCAAAATTAAAAAAATTTAGTCAACAGAAGTAATAGCGTTGCATCGGATTAGCCGACGCAAAGTTGAATATTGCGTCTGATTGCGTCTGATTGCGTCGGCTAATCCGATGCACTGTGCGTCAAAATAAAAAAAAATTAGTCAAAAGAATTAATAGCGTTGCATCGGATTGGCCGACGCAAAGTTGAATATTGCGTCTGATTGCGTCGGCTAATCCGATGCACTGTGCGTCAAAATAAAAAAATTTTTGTCAAAAGAATTAATAGCGTTGCATCGGATTAGCCGACGCAAAGGTGAATAGTGCGTCTGATTGCGTCGGCTAATCCGATGCACTGTGCGTCAAAATAAAAAAAATTAGTCAAAAGAATTAATAGCATTGCATCGAATTAGCCGACGCAAAGGTGAATAATGCGTCTGATTGCGTCGGCTAATCCCACGCAACCTTTTAAAAAAAAAAATATCACGGACTGCATCGGATTAGCCGACGCGAACTTGAATTCTGCGTCGGTTTGCGTCGGCTATTCCGATGCAAATGTTTTAATATAAAAAAAATTAATTACGCGAGAACATAACATAGCCTAAACCCGAACCCCCAACTCCCTCTCTAGATCGAAGGCGAAAAACCGACGACCTCCGGCGACCCCCAACGCGCACCTCCGGCGACACGCACAGCGACCTCCGGCGATCCCATCCTACCCAGATCCGGCGACGACCTTCACCCTAATTAGACCCCCAAATAAAAACCTTAAACCGGCGACCCCCATCCTACCCTGCCGGCGACGACCAAAAACCGGCGAACCCTATTCCCCCACGCGCGACGAACGCTGCCGGCGACCCAGAAACCCGGCGACCCAGAACCCCGGCGACCCAGAACCGTAAACCCCCCACGAATTACCCTGCCGACGAACCTCCGGCGAAGTCGAAAAACCCTAACCCGACCCCCAATCTTCAGGTATGATAATTAGGGTTTGATTAATTGGTAGTTCATTGTTAATTGGTAGTTCATTGATAATTAAGGTTTGATAATTAGGGTTTGATTAATTGATAATTAGGGTTTGATTAATTGGTTTGATTAAGTTCATTGTTAGGTAATTAGATTGATTGGTAGCTAATTAGAGTAATTAGTTTAATTATGTTCATATTAACATGTTAATTAGATTAATCAGAATAAGAAGTATACTAGGGTAATTAGATTAATTTGGTGATTATTTTACTACCTAAATTAGGTTAATTAGTTGATTTGGTGATTATGTTAGTACCTAAATTAGGTTAATTAGATTAATTACCTGATTATGTTAGTATGTTAATTAGTATATTCATTAGGTTAATTACTATGTGAATTAGGTTAATTATTATGTGAATTAGATTTAATTTCGTTTTATTGTTTGACGGTAATTGTAGTATGTGAATTAGGTTAGTTAGTATGTTAATTAGGTATTAGTGATTATTGTATTAGGTTAGAAATTGTGTTATTAGATTAGTAGTAGTAGTAGTATGTAGTAGTATAATGAATTAGATTTGTTGAGGTAGATGGGTACTAGTATTAGTAGTAGATTAATTAGTAGTTTTACTAATATTACATTAAAATACTTCATTACTACTAATGCTACTACTAATATTACTAATATTAATAACCTACTACTAATACTATGTACTACTAACACTACTACTACTAATTTTCTACTACTAATACTACTAATTTTTTCTACTACTACCACTAATACTAATTTTCTACTACTACTACTACTAATTTCCTACTTCTACTTTTACTACTACCACTAATACTAATTTTCTACTACTACTAATTTCCTACTTCTACTTTTACTACTACTACTAATTTTCCACCACTACTACTACTAATTTACTACTTGTACTTTTACTACTACTACTACTAATATTCTACTACTACTACTACTACGAATTTCCTACTTCTACTTTTACTACTACTACTACTACTAATTTACTACTACTATTGCTACTAATTTTCCACCACTACTACTACTACTAATTTTCCACTACTACTACTACTACTAATTTTCTACTACTACTACTACTACTACTACTACTACTACTACTACTACTACTACTACTACTACTACTACTACTAATTTTCTACTACTACTACTTCTACTAATTTTCTACTACTACTACTACTAATCTTCTACTATGTACTTCTACTACATAAACGATACCAAAAAAAGGGAAATTCGTTTTGTTTCTTAAATTTCAGCAGTTAGTGGTTGTAATTATAGTAAGTATTAATGTTTTGGATTACTGTGTTGAGATATGATTGTTGTTATTTGTTTTCGTTGTGTACTGTGCATGAACATTGTTTGAAATCTACTCAGACCTACCTAGTGCCCGTTCAAGAGTTACTCATTAGGAGTAATTCTTGGATAGTCCCCGTTTTGGGACTGTTCTTGTGCCTTTCATGTCACTTAGGTGGTAAACATGAAATTGTGTGGTGTTGGTAAGAGCAAAATTTGGTGACAATTCCCTCAATGTTCTTCGATTGCATATGTGGAGTTTTCATATATTCCACATTGTGCTTTTGGAGAACTAAGGCGAATTGCTGCCGAATTTTTCTCTTATCACATTACACAATTTCGTGTTTATCAGTGACATGGAACGCACAAGATTGGGTTTAGGTTGGAGTGATAAGGTCCCCGGTGATGAATCGTTTTTAAATTGATGGTTGTGAGAGTTCCAACTTATGGTGAAATTCGCGAACTTTTCTTCAAATTCCATGTTGTTGACTTCTTTCCCCACGCCATTTTGTTCATGTCTACATACCCTAATCATTCATAGTTCCCGAGGCCGATTTGGAAGAGTTGGAGCGATTCTGACTCTATACATACACATTTTGGAGCCAACGGAGTGAAGGAACGATGACTCGATGCCTTGGAATCGACTCCGAGACCTTGGGACCCAATCCCGAGCCTCCGAGACCCGATCTCGAGTCCCGAGAATCGATGGGAAGCCCACAAGAACCAAGGAGGGACCAAAGAGCTCTTAAGGGAGGCCTACAAGACCCATCCAGTTCGGGATGGCCTCATCCCGTTCGGGATGAGGTGCGCTTTGAAGGGTGCTACTGTGAGCCCATCCCGATCAGGACCAACCCGTCCCGGTAGGGATGACAGGGCCGTCCCGATCGGGATGATCCTGTCCCGGTCGGGACGAAGAGCTGGCAGCCGCGCATCTTATCTTTTCTTCTCCTTCATTCTTGTACCCATATATATACTCCCTTCTTGTAATGTTAAGACATCTTATCTTACCCTAGACTAGTTTAAGCCTCCATTAACATTCAAAACCCTAGATTATTGCTACTCTAATTAGTTTAATCCTCTCTTTAATCCTTAGTTAATTATTGTAATTAGTTCTTGGATTAAGGGATTCTTGAAGATTGTTCCTAGCTTGACAACCTTGGGATTGTATTTGGGTTTCTCATTAATGCAAGTTTTCATCTTTTTCATCATATTATTGTTGGTATAATCTTCTCTACTCTAATCCTTGTTTATTTAATCTAGTTTCAATCTTTTTATATTGTTCTTGTTATTGTTCTCATTGTTCATAATGGATGTTTGGTTTGTGAGTTTGTTTTCTCTTATGATTGTTAGTTTTACATTGATAATGAGTGAGTAGTGATCTTGTGGGGTTAGTAGGGGAATTAGGGGTAGATTATGGATGATTAGGGTTGATTAAGGGGAAAAGGTTACATCTTTGTTGTTAGTCACATTGTGGGCACTCTATGTGTTTGTTGATATGCTTGTGTGAGTTGTAGTGGCCATGCTTCCCATACTTGTGTTCATCTTCTCATTGATTGCTTATTTTTTGGAAATGTTGAGAATAGTTTAGTCACGAGAGCGCGGACTAGGGTCTAAGTTGCGAGAGCCCGGACCCACCTTGGCATCGGTCTAAGTTGCGAGAGCCCAGACCGACCCTAGCAACTAGGAGACACCTATACCTTTGATCACCTCAATTACCCTTCTACTCCTATGAACCCGACCTACCCCACTTCCTTTCCATATTTGATCCATCGTCTTAGTTAGTCATCATTTCTATAGTTTCATTGTTTAGTCAGTT
The DNA here is from genome assembly GCA_958450325.1 of Agrostemma githago. Lineage (NCBI taxonomy): Eukaryota > Viridiplantae > Streptophyta > Magnoliopsida > Caryophyllales > Caryophyllaceae > Agrostemma > Agrostemma githago. Next base: position 30,269,230 of record OY288254.1, on the reverse strand, counting down.
CTCATAGTTAGTTCATCTTTAGTTTAGCTATCTTTTCTCTTCCATCATAGTTTTCCATTTATTGCATTCTGTGTGTTCATTTGGTAGCATAGTCTCGTTTTAGGCCAACATAGTCTAAACCTCGCCTTACCGTCCTCGTGGATACGATCCCGACTTACCCTAGCTACCCACTAGGTTAGTCGGTGTTTTATTGATCGGCTAGGGACGTGAAGAATCCCTACCATCAATGGTACTCCAGTAAACCCAAAATATGGTACCCTCATCCCGGTCGGGACCAGCTCCTTCTCAGTCGGGATGCCACACCCTTCTCGGTCGGGATCCTACCGTTCTTCACGTCGATCATGGCACCGGCGGTGTGTAGAAATGGGTGCCCAAGAATAATGGGAGTGTTAGCATCTTCCGGCATATCGAGCACGATGAAATCGACCGGAATAAATAACTTCCCGATTCGTACCGGCACGTCCTCTATCATCCCCAATGGTCGGTTAAGAGATTTATCGGCCAATTGGAGTGTAATGGACGTACATTTCAGCTCCTTCATCCCTATTCGATCACAAATGAAATAAGGAATGATGCTCACACTTGCACCCAAGTCACATAATGCTCTCTCGATCTTGTAATTGCCTATGGTGCATGGGATCGAGAAACTACCCGGATCCTTCAACTTTGGAAGCGTGGAACCTTGAATAAGCTCGCTCACCACCCTCGTGAACGCTATTGTCTCTTCCTTGTCGATGGATCTCTTCCTAGCTAGGATATCTCGCGTGAATCTTCCATATGCCGGGATTTGGGTAAGTAACTCGGTGAACGGGACACTCACATCCAATTGCTTCACAATGTTTAGGAACTTGTCAAATTGGACATCCACCTTAGTCTTCATTTGCCTTGTTGGGAAAGGCAACTTGATTTGAATCTTGTTTTGCTCAATAGGGGTGGACTTCTCACATGACACTTTTCCTTTACCCTTTTCTTTTGCTTGAAGTGGGGGAAGCTTGTCTTCAATGGGTTTTTCGGTCTCCCATAGGACTTGCTCCTCCATTGGATTATCAAAGCCCAAATTGTCTTGAGAGGGGGGTATAGCTTCTTTTCTTGATCCTTCTCACTAGGGGATAAGGGGGACTCATAGGGGTGCACCACTCCTTGTGGTAATGGCATTTACATGCTCAAATTTCGGCGTTTCACCTTGAGGAGGTAGTTGCCCCCTTTGTCTCGAGGAGCTTCCCGAAGCGAGTTGAGATATTTGAGTCTCAAGCATCTTCATATGAGTTCTTGTTTCCTTGTTTTCATTTAAGATTTGGGCTATGATCTCTTGTTGTGACCTTTGTGTCTCCAATTGACTCCTTTGCATTTCCAACATAGATTTTTGCATGTCGAAATCTCGAGGAGGAGATTGTGGATTGTGCGGAGTATTGGTGAGGGCTAATGGAGTACCATAATCATGAATAGGAGACCGGCTCCTAGGCTTGCTTTCTTGTCTAGCACCTTGGGTTGCTTGTTGTTGTTGATGGTTCCCTTGGAACCCATGAGAATTGCCTTGATTAAGGCCTTGATTGTGATTTTGAAACCCTTGGTTGTGGTTTTGTTGTCCTTGGAAGCTTTGATTTCCTTGGAAACCACCATGATTGAAGTTCCCTTGTTGGAACCCTTGATCGTTGTTGTGGAAGGTACCTTGGTTATTTTGCTTGAAGTTGTTGAAGGGTCTTGGATTACCCACATAACCTTGATAACCTTGATTGTTGTCCCTTAAGGGAGGTGGAACGTAGGGACGAGGTTGCATAGCTTGTTGTTGAGGGACTTGATTGGAAGCTTGGTATTGATTAGAATAGGAGGTACCTTGCTTGAACGCTTGTAAGGCGTTCACTTGCTCAATACTTCCCCGACAATGCATAGGATCATGACCAACGATTCCACAAGTATCGCACATCCCATAATAAGGCAAAGGAGGTTCAAATCCCAAGGCATTCACTTCTTGAATCATGTGTTGGTTGGAGGAACTAGTGCCTTGGACTTGGTTAAGGTGGCTTTGGAGCTTCTTGTCAATGTTCTTCATGTGGGTCTTCAATTGAGCTCCAAGGTCAATGCTTAATTGAGTGATAGCATCGACCTCGTGCCTACCTCCTCGATTTGCCTTCCTAGGCCTTGAGTATTGTGAATTATGAACCGCCATCTCCTCGATTCTTGACCAAGTTTGGTCATCATCTACCTCGGTGAACCTTCCATTGGAGCCCACATTGAGTATAGCTCTTGAGTCCTCATAAAGACCGTTCCAAAATTGTTTGACTAAGAACCATTGTGAAAGTCCATGGTGGGGGCACGATCTCACCAAAGATTTAAACCGTTCCCAAGCTTCATAAAGGCTCTCCTCATCCCGTTGTTGGAAACCGGTGATGGAGGCCCTAAGCAAATTGGTCTTCTCCGGAGGGTAAAATTTTTGGTAGAACGCCAATGCAAGTTTCTTCCATGTATCAATTCCCATGGTTGCCCTATCGAGAGTCTTGATCCATTGCTTTGCCTTTCCAAATAATGAGAATGGAAATAATACCCAACGGATTTGATCTTGTGTAACCCCGGTTTGGGAGATAGCATCGCAATAATCGGAGAAGGTCTCCATATGTTGGTGCGGGTCTTCGTTGGGCAAACCACTAAATTGATTTCTCTCCACAAGTTGTATGAATTGTGTCTTTGCCACAAAATTCCCGGTATAAGTATCCGGCAAAGCACTCGGTCTCGGCAAGACCTCTTCCGTAAAAGTGGAGTGAGATGAAAATTTCGGCATGATTGGATTTGCGGGAGAAGATGGTGTAGACGGTGTTGATGTAGAACTAGACGGAGAACTAGGAGAAGAAGAATGGATAGATGAACCAAAGGGATTTATGAAGATCCCTTCGGCCATCTCTCGAGGCGACTCGTTAAAGTCGGATCCTTGAGCTTGCTCTTGGTGGGTATTGCTTGCGTTTGGTTGAGAGATTCTAACCCGGTCAATCGTCCGTTGGCGAAAGACTCGAAAGAGTCTTTCCGGCTCTGGATTAAAGAGAAAGAAATCGCCTCCCCTCCTAGGCATACACTACACACTAGAGCAAACGTGAGAACACCTAGTGCTTTATGGGCACTAGGCAACGACAATAAACAAGCACAATCGAAAGACAAAGAGAAAAGAAAGCTAAGAAAACCAGACAAAACTACAAAATATGCACAAAAGGTGAAAGAAGAGCACAAAGAAGGGTAACTAGTCTAGCTATAAGCAAACTAAGTCTAAACAATGCACCGTCCCCGGCAACGACGCCAAATTGATGGTAGGATTTGCCGTGGGTCCCACCGTCAATAATAAACCGACTATTCCTAGTGGGTAGCTAGGGCAAGTAGGGTCGATATCCACGGGGACGGTAAAGTAGAGTCTAGACTAGGTTGGCCTAAAAACGAGACTAAATCAGCAAACAAACACAAAGAAAGCATTAATTGGTAAACTATGGTGGTGGAAGATGTATGACTAAGCTAATGATGAACTAGTTAAAACAAGGCTTAAATGAAATGACTAATGATCAAACTAATAAGCAAACTATAGGAATGATGACTAACTAGGATGATAAATCAAATATGAAAGGAAGTGGGGTAAGTCGGGTTCATAAGTGTAGAAGGGTAATTTGGTGATCAAAGGTGTAGGTGTCTCCTAGTTGCTAGAGTCGGTCCGGGCTCTCGCTACGTAGACCGATGTCGAGGTAGGTTCGCGCTCTCGCGTCTAAACCCTAGTCCGCACTCTCGTGACTATGACTATTCTCAACACAATCACATAATAGACAAGCAATGAGAAGATGAGCACAAGTATGGGAAGCATTGGCCACTACAACTCAAACAAGCAATTCAACAAACACATAGAGTGCCCAATATGTAACTAACAACAAAGATTCACCCTTTTCCCCTAATCAACCCAAATCACCCATAATCTACCCCTAATCCCCCTACTAACTCTACAAGGAGAATACTCACTCATTATCAAACTACCCATAACAATAACAAGAGAAAACAACATAATAAACCAAACATCCATTATGAACAAACAATAACAATGAACAAAATAGGAACGATTAAAACTTGAATGAATAACAATGAACAAGAGTAACTAGGAGAAGATATTATACAAACTATTAGATGAAAAAGATGAAAACTTGTATAAATAGGAAACCCAAATCAACTCCAAGGTTGTCAAGCTTGGATGAATCTTCAAGTAACTTCTTAATACTAGAACTAATTACAACTAGATTAAACTAGAATTAAACGAAGATTAAAGGAAGATTAATCTAAATGGATGAACACTAAATCTAGGGCTTAAAGTTGTAGAGAGGCTTAAGACAGTCTAATGTAATGTATCCTCTGTAAACAATACAAGAGGGAAGTATATATATGGTTACAAGAATGCAGGAGGATGAATTAAATGAAGTCGAGCAGCAGCCCCACGGTCCCGACCGGGACGGGATCATCCCGACTGGGACGAGCTGGTCCCGACCGGGATGGACCCAAGATAGAAGCCCTTGCTTTTGTGCACCTCAACCGGGACGGGTTGAGGCCATCCCGACCGGGATGTGCCTTGTAGGCCTCCTTTAAGCTCCTTTTGGTCCCTCCTTGCTTCTCATGGGTTTCTCATCAATTCTCGGGACTCGGGATCGGGTCTAAGAGGCTCGGGATTGGGTTCCGAGATCTCGGGGTCGAATCCAAGGCATCGAGTGATCGTTCCTTCACTTCGTTGGCTCCAAAAAGTGTATGTATCGAGTCGGATTTGCTCCAACTCTTCACAAATGGTCTCGGGAACTTGAAACGAACTAAAGGAAGCATAAGTAGCCCATAAACCGCTCCCAAGGAGCGATTCCACAAGGAAAATGGGACCAAACACAGAAAAATAGGCGCTACAATCTACACTTATCAACTCCCCCACACTTAACCCTTACTCGCTCTCGAGTAAGCACATACTAACTACTAAACTAGCCGAATGGGTATTAGCGCACCCTACGCCCTTTCAACTCACGCGATTACACTTAGAGGAAAAGTGCACTCCGCAAGGCAAGTAAGGTCTTGCGACAAAACTGTGGATGCAACCGGACACAAAACACAAAAACAAAGAAACATACAAACAAACAAACAATCGGTTGCACCCAAAGAGAAAAAAAATACCGCTTCCCTCAAACAAGCGGTGAAAGAAGCACCGGTTTAGGACTCGAGGCAAGTGACAACGTTCCCAAGCTAGCAATACAAACCAAGATGAACTAAACCCTAATAGTATGACGATAAAGCAACAAAAAACGTTGAAAACTTACCTAGGTCCTCCTAACTTTCTAAGAACGTACTACGGGACGGTCGGCGGGATGGAAAAAGGATGAACCACGGTGTTAGTCGACACTGTAGGTAAGTGAGACCCCGCCCCCTTTAGCGATGAGCCAAGAGGGTCGTCCTATGCCTGAAACTGCCCAATTAGTCCAAGTAAAAAGGTGGAAATATTTGCAAAGTGAGGGAAGACCGACCATCACCGCTATCATCCTTCCTAGGGACTCGGTCCTTTGGTAGGCTCTTCACGGTAATAGTCGGTAAAAGGCTTATTTTTGTGTGGTTGAGATCTTTTTGTGAGACGATTTTCATTTTGCCATTTTTCTTTCTTTTGCATTTTTGCTTTGTTTTGCTATGCTATTTCTTTTTCTTCTTTTCTATTTTCTTTTTGGCTTTTTGTGCCTTTTATTTCTCTTCAATCTTTTCTTTCTTTCTTTCATTTTCTTTTCTTTGCCCTTTTAGGCTTGATTTGATTGATAGCATTTCTCTGCGACTAAGAAAGAGAGACTTTAACAATTTGCAATTTATTATGTGGATATGTGTAGGAGGTAGAGTAATGGGTGAGTTGGGGGTCACGATTTCCCTTCAAACCCACAAAAAGAGGAAAAACTTGGACTAATCGAACAATTTCGAGCACGGTCACCTAAGGGACGGGACTCGGCAACCAAGGCCTTTTCACACCGTGGGTGGTCATAATGGTCAAAATGCAAATCCCGTAGTTAATCCCTAGTAAGCTAGGTGGACTCAAGGTAAAGGACCAACGAAATCATTGATTTAGGGTCATTCAACTAGACTAAAGTCCAAGACTCGATAGAAAGGGAAAGTAACCCTCGCACACTAGCCTCTAAACCGGGTTTTCGAAAACCTTTCTACACAAAAGACACAACTAACACAACAAAAAACGAAGACATGGCGAAAACGAAAGAAAAAGAGACAAAAGACAACAAAACAAAACAAAATAAAACAAACACACAAGGGAACAAACACCACCCCGATATTCCATACAAATCACCAAATCATCCACCAATATGCACAAAGCTCCACCCGAGCACACAACATCACAATCTCCTCCAAACTCCACAAGAGACAAAGGAGAAAAAAAGGATAGAAGAGGTTACCGGATGTCTTGAAAGCTCTCCAAAGCTAATGGTGATTTAAGCAACCTATAGGGAAAAAGGGAGGCAAACATACACAACAAAACAAACACACGACACAGAGACATAAAAGGAAAACACAAAAAAAATAAAATCTTTTTGATTTTTGAGAAAAAATTTCAATTTTTTAGGGTTTTTAAAGATTTTTTTCAAAAAACTAGGAAAATAAAACTAAGCATGATAGAATATCGCTCCCCCCACACTTAAACCGAGGAATGTCCTCATCCTTGATCGTAATGTGCAGAGAGACAAAAGAAAAGAAAAGAAACTACGAAAATAAAGCTAAAAATCAAAAGCAAGGCGGAGAAAAGGGGAGAAGGTGTCCGGCCGGGGTGTAATCAAGTCACCATGGGCCGAGACAAGAAAAGATATGGATGGGGGAAGAAAATAAAAAGTTAGAAATAAAAGGAAATGGGAGGGGAGAACTAGGTGTAATCAAGTCACCTAGTCCGGATTCCGCCCGAATCCGACTAAATCCTAAAAAAATGGGTGAAAAACTTGTAACATTTGGATTTTAGAAATGACTCTCAATGTAGTCACGTCATCGAGAGTCGGGAGCAATAACTACGATGGCCTCGAAGGCCACCAAGACACCAAGACACAAGAGTGTACAAGGGGAAGGGGATAAACAAGGGAAAACAAGCAATAATAGACGGAAAAAAAAGGATAGTTGCCGTACCCATCGGTTAGCAACTCACTCGCTCCATCGTCTCAATGAGCAATAAAGGAACTTTGCTTGTTGTCTTCATTGTCATCCTACTTCATACTTGAAAGTATTGCATGGTTGAGGTAGTATGGTGTGAAGAGGTTGGGTTTGGTGTGAATCTCGGTGTAAAGGTGAAGAGGAAATGAAGTGATGGCATGCAAATAAGGTGTAAGGGTCGTATGATAGGAACAAGGAGAAGAAGGGAGGTTGGGAGGGGGTATACAATGGTTGGGTGGACTCAAATGTCGAATAAGAGGCATAAGGGGGAGTCGGGGACCATCCCGGTCGGGATGACACACCCGTCCCTGTCGGGAAGCTCCCGTCCCGGTCGGGATGGTTGATAAGTGTAGTTTGTAGTGCTTATTTGCATGTGTTTTGGTCCCATTTTCCTTGAGGAATCGCTCCTTGGGAGGGATTTATGTGCTTCTTATGCTTCCTTTAGTTCGTTTCAGGTTCCCGAGGCCGATTTGGAAGAGTTGGAGCGATTCTGACTCTATACATACACATTTTGGAGCCAACGGAGTGAAGAAACGATAACTCGATGCCTTGGAATCGACCCCGAGACCTTGGGATCCAATCCCGAGCCTCCGAGACCCGATCCCGAGTCCCGAGAATCGATGGGAAGCCCACGAGAACCAAGGAGGGACCAAAGAGCTCTTTAGGGAGGCCTACAAGACCCATCCGGTTCGGGATGGCCTCATCCCGTTCGGGATGAGGTGCGCTTTGGAGGGTGCTACTGTGAGCCCATCCCGATCAGGACCAACCCGTCCCGGTCGGGATGACAGGGCCGTCCCGATTGGGATGATCCTGTCCCGGTCGGGACGAAGAGCTGGCAGCCGCGCATCTTTTCTTTTCTTCTCCTTCATTCTTGTACCCATATATATACTCCCTTCTTGTAATGTTAAGACATCTTATCTTACCCTAGACTAGTTTAAGCCTCCATTAACATTCAAAACCCTAGATTATTGCTACTCTCATTAGTTTAATCCTCTCTTTAATCCTTAGTTAATCATTGTAATTAGTTCTTGGATTAAGGGATTCTTGAAGATTGTTCCAAGCTTGACAACCTTGGGATTGTATTTGGGTTTCTCATTAATGCAAGTTTTCATCTTTTTCATCATATTATTGTTGGTATAATCTTCTCTACTCTAATCCTTGTTTATTTAATCTAGTTTCAATCTTTTTATATTGTTCTTGTTATTGTTCTCATTGTTCATAATGGATGTTTGGTTTGTGAGTTTGTTTTCTCTTATGATTGTTAGTTTTACATTGATAATGAGTGAGTAGTGATCTTGTGGGGTTAGTAGGGGAATTCGGGGTAGATTATGGATGATTAGGGTTGATTAAGGGGAAAAGGTTACATGTTTGTTGTTAGTCACATTGTGGGCACTCTATGTGTTTGTTGATATGCTTGTGTGAGTTGTAGTGGCCATGCTTCCCATACTTGTGTTCATCTTCTCATTGATTGCTTATTTTGTGGAAATGTTGAGAATAGTTTAGTCGCGAGAGCGCGGACTAGGGTCTAAGTTGCGAGAGCCCGGACCCACCTTGGCATCGGTCTAAGTTGCGAGAGCCCGGACCGACCCTAGCAACTAGGAGACACCTATACCTTTGATCACCCCAATTACCCTTCTACTCCTATGAACCCGACCTACCCCACTTCCTTTCCATATTTGATCCATCGTCTTAGTTAGTCATCATTTCTATAGTTTCATTGTTTAGTCAGTTCTCATAGTTAGTTCATCTTTAGTTTAGCTATCTTTTCTCCTCCATCATAGTTTTCCATTTATTGCATTCTGTGTGTTCTTTCGGTAGCATAGTCTCGTTTTAGGCCAACATAGTCTAAACCTCGCCTTACCGTCCTCGTGGATACGATCCCGACTTACCCTAGCTACCCACTAGGTTAGTCGGTGTTTTATTGATCGGCTAGGGACGTGACAGATCCCTACCATCAATTTGGCGCCGTTGTCGGGGACGGTGCATTGTTTAGACTTAGTTTGCTTATTTCTAGACTTAGTTACCCTTCTTTGTGTTCTCCCATCTTCTCTTGTGAATATTTTCTAGTTTCTCTTCTTTTCTTAGCTTTCTTTTCTCTTTGTCTCTAGTTGTGCTTGTTTATTGTCGTTGCCTAGTGCCCATAAAGCACTAGGTGTTCTCACGTTTGTTGTAGTGTGTAGTGTATGCCTAGGAGGGGAGGCGACTTCTATCTCTTTAATCCAGAGCTGGAGAGACTCTTTCGAGCCTTTCGCCAACGGACGATTAATCGGGTTAGGATCTCTCAACCGAGTGCAAGCAATACTCATCAAGGGCAAGCCCAAAGAGCCGACATGAACAACCCACATCGAGAGACGGCCGAAGGGAATTTCATCAATCCCTTCGGTAACTCTTCTTCTCCTAGTTCCCCTTCTTCATCTACATCAACACCGTCTACACCACCATCTTCTCCCTTACATCCAAGAATGCCTAAATTTTCCTCTCACTCCACTTTCACGGAAGATGTCTTGCCGGGACCGAGTGCATTACCAGAACCCTATACCGGGAATTTTGTGGCAAAGACTCAGTTTATCCAACTTGTGGACAGGAGCCCATTTAGTGGTTTGCCCACCGAAGACCCGCACCAACATATGGAGACCTTCTCCGATTATTGTGACGCTATATCTCAAACCGGGGTTACTCAAGATCAAATTCGTTGGGTACTTTTCCCGTTCTCTCTTATTGGAAAAGCGAAGCAATGGATCAAGAGTCTCGATAGGGCAACCATCGGTATCAACACTTGGAAAAAGCTTGCCTTGGCGTTCTACCAAAAGTTTTACCCTCCGGAAAAGACGAATTTGCTTAGGGCCTCCATCACCGGGTTCCAACAAAGGGATGAAGAGAGCCTATATGAAGCTTGGGAGCGGTTTAAGTCTTTGGTAAGATCGTGCCCTCATCATGGACTCTCACAATGGTTCTTGGTGCAACAATTTTTGAATGGTCTTTATGAGGACTCGAGAGCCATTCTTAACATGGGCTCCAATGGTAGGTTTGCCGAGGTGGATGACGACCAAACTTGGGCGAGAATCGAAGAGATGGCGGTGCATAATTCGCAATACTCTAGGCCTAGGAAGGCACATCGAGGAAGCATACATGAGGTCGATGCTATCACCAAATTAAGCATTGACCGTGGAGCTCAATTGAAAACACACATGGAGACTATCGACAAGAAGCTCCAAAGCCACCACAACCAAGTCCAAGGCACTAGTTCCTCACACCATCAACCGATTCAAGAAGTGAATACTTTGGGATTTGCACCTCCTTTGCCGTATTTTGGGATGTGTGACACTTGTGGAATCGTTGGTCATGACCCTATGAATTGTAGAGGGAGTATTGAGCAAGTGAACGCCTTTCAAGCGTTCAAGCAAGGTGCCTCCTACTCTAATCAATACCAAGCTTCCAATCAAGTCTCTCAACATCAAGCACTTCAACATCAACAACAACATCATCCCTATGTTCCACCTCCCTTACGGGACAACAATGAAAGTTACCAAGGTTATGTGGGTAACCAAAGACCCTTCAACAATTTCAAGCAAAATAACCAAGGTAACTTCAACAACAAGCAAGGGTTCCAACAAGGGAACTTCAATCATGGTGGTTTCCAAGGAAACCAAAATTTCCAAGGAAACAGAAACTTTCAAGGACAACAAAACCACAACCAAGGCCTTAATCAAGGAAACTTTCATGGGTTCCAAGGGAATCATCATCAACAACAAGGTAGTTCTCAAGGGTTCCAAGGGAACCGTCAACAAGCAACTCAAAATCAACAACAACAAAGCAAGCCTAGGAGCCGGTCTCCTACTCATGATTATGGCATTCCTCTCGCCATCACCGACACTCCACATAATCCATCATCCCCACCTCGGGATTTCGACATTCAAAAGACTTTGATGGACATGCAACAAGGTCAAATGGACATATCAAGAAACCATCATGAGCTGTTCACTTATATTCAAGGGTAAAACGCGATGAGAGATACCCGTATGAAGATACTTGAGACTCAAGTATCTCAACTCGCTTCGGGGAGCTCCTCAAGACAAAAGGGGCAACTACCTTCTCAAGGTGAAACACCGACATTTGAGCATGTAAATGCTATCACCACAAGGAGAGGTACGTCTTATGACTCCCCTCCATATTCTAATGAGCAAGAGCCAACGAAAGAACCGATAATGGAAATGGCATCTCCAAATCAAGAAGAGTCAAGCTTTGATAATCCAATTGAGGAGCAATTCTTATGGGAGGTCGAGAAACCCCAAGAAGACAACCCTCCCCCACTTCAAGAGAAAGACAAGGGAAAAAGGAAAGTGTCCTTCGAAGAGTCCACCCCAATTGAACAAAACAAGTACCAAATCAAGTTGTCCTTCCCATCAAGGAAAATGAAGACTAAGGTGGATACTCAATACGACAAGTTCCTTAATATCGTGAAGAAATTGGATGTGAATGTCCCATTCACCGAGTTACTTACCCAAATCCCGGCATATGGAAAATTCATGCGGGAAATCCTAGCTAGGAAGCGGTCCATTGACAAGGAAGAGACAATAGCGTTCGCTAGGGTGGTGAGCGAGCTTATTCAAGGTTCCACGCTTCCAAAGTTGAAGGATCCGGGTAGTTTCTCTATCCCATGCACCATCGGGAATTACAAGATCGAGAGAGCTATGTGTGATTTGGGCGCGAGTGTGAGCATTATTCCCTACACCATTTGTGAGCGACGAGGGATGACGGAATTGAAATGTACCTCCATTACACTCCAAATGGCCGATAAGTCTCTTAACCGACCATTGGGAATGTTGGAGGACGTGCCGGTGCGAATCGGGAAGTTCTTCATTCCGGTCGATTTCATTGTGGTCGACATGCCGGAGGATGCTAACACTCCCATTATCCTTGGGCGCCCATTTCTACACACCGCCGGTGCCGTGATCGATGTGAGGAAGGGTAGGATTACCTTTCAACTAGGCGACGAAGAGTTAGTGTTCGACCTCCAAGGCAACACTTCGCCTATGACCGAGACATGTAATATGATCCATGCCACCGAAGACATCGATCGAGGGAAAGATCCGGGACAAAGCTTGAAGAAGTACACTTATGTACTTGAGGATGATGTCTCCGATTTGGAGGAGGATGAGTGCCCATGTCATGGGCTTGATGACAAGTTGAAGTGCAATGATAAGAAAGAAGATGAGCCTCCCTTAGGGCCACATGAGGATCGTTGGACGTTTGGGTATATCCCGAAGGATCGCAAGTACAAGTTCAAGCCATTGAACTTAGTAGATCGGGATACCCCGGGAACGTCGAGGCAAGGTCATGAGGAACCTTGGTTTGTGGACGGTTATATCTCGAGCCTAATTGAAGACTTTGCTAGAGCCTTCGACTTGTTCTTACGTGCCCTTGATGGAGATGGAATTAGCCATGGTTGAAGAAAAAGATTGAAGAAAGTATCAACCTTGGTTTGACAGAGTTCCACAAGAACCGTTTCATTGTATATATCTCTTTCTTGTATTTAGTTGGATTTTTGTGAATTCTTGTTATTTGGATTGATTGATGAGCGTTGAGAGGGAGAGAGTTTGATGTGTGTTTGAGTATTGCTTGATAGGTGAAGTGAGAATGCTCCTAGAGAAGAATGGCTATGATATACCTTGGGTTGTAAGCACGAGGATCGGGTTTTTGAAGCTTAGAGCGAGCTTTTGGGATTGTGGAAGTTGAAGAAGGCCCATCCCGACCGGGATGAGGCGTCCCGACCGGGAAGGGTAAGGCATCCCGACCGGGAAGGGTGCCGTCCCGATCGGGAAGGGTGCACCAGATTTCGAGCTTTCTGTGAGTCCGTCCCGACCGGGATGAGGGCGTCCCGACCGAGACGGGCGAGGTAACCCGATCGGGATCAATCTTCCCGACCGGGATGGTCCTCTGCTCCCCCTTTGTGATTCTTTTTCGCAAATAGAGTCCACCAAACCGTTTTATGCCCCCTCCCAACCTCCCTAGCTACCCTAGCCTTATCATATGCCCCATGTACTTCATTGTCATGCCGTCACTCCATTTCCTATCCACTTTACACCGACTTTCACATCAAATCCCACCCTCTACCATTACTACCTCTACCGTGAGTTCTTCTTGAGTGTGTAGCGAGATGGCAACCGAGAGGACAAGAGACGAGCCTCTAATGATCATCGAGACGATGGAGCAAGTGAGTTACTAACCGCTCGGTTTGGGTAACTATCCTTACTTTTCCGTCTTTTTATCGCTTATACTCTCCTATTTGCCCCCTTCCCCTCGAGTCACAGTATCCTAGTGGCCTTCGAGGCCATAGTATGGTTGCTCCCGACTCCCGATGTCGTGATTGCGTCGAGAGTCAATTATTTAATCCAATACACAAGATTTTCACCCCCTTTTTAGGAATTAGTCGGATTTGGACGGAATCCGGGCTAGGTGACTTGATTACACCTAGCCCTCCCCTCCCATTTCCTTTTATTTCTTTCTTTTTATTTTTCTTCCCCCCTCCATATTTTTTTCTCGTCTCGGCCCATGGTGACTTGATTACACCCCGGCCGGACACCTTCTACGTTTTCTTCACTTTATTTTTGACTTTTAGCTTTATTTTCGTAGTTTCTTTTCTTTTTCTTTTGTCTCTCCGCACACTATGATTGAGCATATGAGGACATTGCTCGGTTTAAGTGTGGGGGAGCGATATTCTATCGTAGTTAGTTTTATTTTTCCCTTTCTCGAAAAACCTTTAAAAAAATACCTAAAAATTTGAAAAAATTTCACAAAAATCAAAAAAAAATTCTTTTTGTGTCTTTTTCCTTTGTGTCGTTGTGTCGTATATTTGTTTTGTATTGTGTGTGTTTTGCCTCCCTTTTCCTTATAGGTTGCCTAATCTCCATTGTTTGGAAAGCTTTGAAGACATCCGGTAACATCCTCTAACCCTCTTTCCCTCTTTATTCCTTGTGATGTTTGGAGAAGGTTGTGTTGAGGTGTGCTCGGGTGGAGCTTGTACATTCTTGTGGTGGATTTGATGACTTGTTTGGAAATTCGGGGTGGTGTGTGCTTTGTTTATGTGTTTGTCTTGTTTTGTTTTCTTTTGTTGCCTTTTTGTTTCTGTTTCTTTCGTTCGTTTTTGTCGTGTCTTTGTTTCGTGTTTTGTAGTGTGTCTTGTGTGTGTAAACCGTTTTCGAAAACCCGGTTTAGAGGCTAGTGTGCGAGTGCTTACTTTCCCTTTTTAGTAGTGTAAATCGAGTCTTGGACTTTACTCTAGTAGAATTACCCTAAATCAATGAATTCGTTGCTCCTTTACCTTGAGTCCACCTAGCTTAATAGGAATTTACTACGGGATTTGCACTTTTGACCATTATGACCACCCATGGTGTGATAAGGCCTTGGTTACCGAGTCCCGTCCCTTAGGTGACCATGTCCGGAATCGTTTGATTAGTACAAGTTCTCCACTTTTTGTGGGTTTGAAGGGTCTTGGCCCGTCCCGACTCACCCATTACCCTACCTCCTACACATACCCACACAAATAAAATGCAATTTGTTGATTTCTCTCTTTCTCAATTGTCAAAGGAATGCCAAAAATGCCAAATCATGCCAAAAGGGCAAAGAAAAGAAAAAAAAAAGAAAGAAAAATGAAAGAAAGAAAAGAAATGAAGAAAAAGAAAAGGCACAAAAGCCAAAAAGAAAATAGAAAAGAAGAAAAAGAAATGGCATGGCAACAAACAAATCAAAACGTCGAAAAGAAAGAAAATGCCAAAAGAAAACCCGTCTCACAAAAAGAAATCCTCACAAAAATAAGCCTTTTTCCGACTTTTGCCGTGAAGAGCCTACCAAAGGACCGAGTCTAGAGGAAGGATGATAGCGGCATTAGTCGGTCTTCCCTCATTTTGCATGTTTTTCCACCTTTTTACTTGGACTAGTTAGGCGGTTTTGGACACGGGACGACCCTCTTGGCTCACGCTAAAGAGGGCGGGGTCTCACTTACCTACAGTGTCGACTAACACCGTGGTTCTTCGCTTTTCCACTCCGCCGATCATCCAGTAGTACGTTTTTAGAAGGTTAGGAGGACCAAGGTAAGTTACCAATGTTTTTGTTGCTTTATCGTCATACTATTAGGGTTTAGTCCACCTTGGTTTGTATTGCTAGCTTGGGAACATTGTCACTTACCTCGAGTCCTGAACCGGTGCTTCTTTCACCGCTTTTAGAGGGAAGCGGTACTTCTTTTGTTTTGGGTGCGACCGTCTAAGTGTTTGTTTTTGTGTTTGTTTGTTTGTGTGTTTTGTGTCCGGTTGCATCCGCGGTTTTGTCGCAAGACCCGACTTGCCTTGCGGAGTACACTTGCCCTCTAAGTGTACTCGCGTGAGTTGAAAGGGCATAGGGTGCGCTAATACCGATTCGGCTAGTATAGTAGTTAGTATGTGCTTACTCGAGGGCGAGTAAGGGTTAAGTGTGGGGGAGTTGATAAGTGTAGTTTGTAGTGCTTATTTGCATGTGTTTTGGTCCCATTTTCCTTGTGGAATCGCTCCTTGGGAGCGATTTATGGGCTTCTTATGCTTCCTTTAGTTCGTTTCAGGTTCCCGAGGCCGATTTGGAAGAGTTGGAGCGATTCCGACTCTATACATACACATTTTGGAGCCAACGGAGTGAAGGAACGATGACTCGATGCCTTGGAATCGACCCCGAGACCTTGGGACCCAATCCCGAGCCTCCGAGACCCAATCCCGAGTACCGAGAATCGATGGGAAGCCCACGAGAACCAAGGAGGGACCAAAGAGCTCTTAAGGGAGGCCTACAAGTCCCATCCCGTTCGGGATGAGGTGCGCTTTGGAGGGTGCTACTGTGAGCCCATTCCGATCGGGACCAACCCGTCCCGGTCGGGATGACATGGTCGTCCCGATCGGGATGATCTTGTCCCGGTCGGGACGAAGAGCTGGTAGCCGCGCATCTTTTCTTTTCTTCTCCTTCATTCTTGTACCCATATATATAGTCCCTTCTTGTAATGTTAAGACATCTTATCTTACCCTAGACTAGTTTAAGCCTCCATTAACATTCAAAACCCTAGATTATTGCTACTCTCATTAGTTTAATCCTCTCTTTAATCCTTAGTTAATCATTGTAATTAGTTCTTGGATTAAGGGATTCTTGAAGATTGTTCCAAGCTTGACAACCTTGGGATTGTATTTGGGTTTCTCATTAATGCAAGTTTTCATCTTTTTCATCATATTATTGTCGGTATAATCATCTCTACTCTAATCCTTGTTTATTTAATCTAGTTTCAATCTTTTTATATTGTCCTTGTTATTGTTCTCATTGTTCATAATGGATGTTTTGTTTGTGAGTTTGTTTTCCCTTATGATTGTTAGTTTTACATTGATAATGAGTGAGTAGTGATCTTGTGGGGTTAGTAGGGGAATTAGGGGTAGATTATGGATGATTAGGGTTTATTAAGGGGAAAAGGTTACATCTTTGTTGTTAGTCACATTGTGGGCACTCTATGTGTTTATTGATATGCTTGTGTGAGTTGTAGTGGCCATGCTTCCCATACTCGTGTTCATCTTCTCATTGATTTCTTATTTTGTGGAAATGTTGAGAATAGTTTAGTCGCGAGAGCACGGACTAGGGTCTAAGTTGCAAGAGCCCGGACCCACCTTGGCATCGGTCTAAGTTGCGAGAGCCCGGACAGACCCTAGCAACTAGGAGACACCTATACCTTTGATCACCCCAATTACCCTTCTACTCCTATGAACCCGACCTACCCCACTTCCTTTCCATATTTGATCCATCGTCTTAGTTAGTCATCATTTCTATAGTTTCATTGTTTAGTCAGTTCTCATAGTTAGTTCATCTTTAGTTTAGCTATCTTTTCTCCTCCATCATAGTTTTCCATTTATTGCATTCTGTGTGTTCGTTTGGTAGCATAGTCTCGTTTTAGGCCAACATAGTCTAAACCTCGCCTTACCGTCCTCGTGGATACGATCCCGACTTACCCTAGCTACCCACTAGGTTAGTCGGTGTTTTATTGATCGGCTAGGGACGTGACAAATCCCTACCATCAATGGTACTCCAGTAAACCCAAAATATGGTACCCTCATCCCGGTCTGGACCAGCTCCTTCCCGGTCGGGATGCCACACCCTTCCCGGTCGGGAAGCCATCTTCCCGGTCGGGAAGCCATCTTCTCGGTCGGGATGGATCTTCTTGACCTTTCACAAACCCTAAAAGCTTATCCTAATCTTCAAAAACCGACTTCCTTGCTCACAATCCAAGTTCTATCATCGACCATTCTTCTCTAAGAATCACTTTCACTTCACCTATCAAACAAAGCTCAAACACACATCAAAATCTCTCCCTCACAACGCTCATCAACGATCCAAATAACAAAGAATTTCAGAAAACTAAAAAGAACTATAAGAGAAAGAGATATATACAAAAGGGACGGTTCTTGTGGAACTCCGTCAAACCAAGGGTGGTGCATTCTTCAATCTTTTCCAACAACAATAACCTATTCCATCTCCATCAAGGGCACGAAGAAACAAATCGAAGGCTCTAGCAAAGTCTTCAATCAAGCTAGTAATATAACCATCCACAAACCAAGGTTCTCCATGACCTTGCATCGACGTTCCCGGGGTATCCCGATCTTCCAAGTTCAATGGCTTGAACTTGTACTTTTGATCCCTCGGGATATACCCAAACGTCCACTTGTCCTCATGCGGCCCCAAGGGAGGCTCATCTTGCTTCATGCTTTTCGACTTGTCAACAAACCCATGATATGGGCACTCATCTTCCTCACTCTCGGAGTCATCATCCTCAAGTACATAAGAGTAATTCTACAAGCTTTGCCCCGACTCTTCCCCTAGATCGATGTCTTTCGTGGCGTGGATCATGTTGCAAGACTCATCATTAGTAGGCTAAGTGTGGCATTGGAGGTCAAACACTAGCTTTTCTTCACCTAACTCGAAGGTGATCCTACCGTTCTTCACGTCGATCATGGCACCGGCGGTGTGTAGAAATGGGTGCCCAAGAATAATGAGAGTGTTAGCATCTTCCGGTATATCAAGCACGATGAAATCGACCGGAATAAAGAACTTCCCGATTCGTACCGGCACGTCCTCTATCATCCCCAATGGTCGGTTAAGAGATTTATTGGCCAATTGGAGTGTAATGGACGTACATTTCAGCTCCTTCATCCCTATTCGATCACAAATGAAATAAGGAATGATGCTCACACTCGCACCCAAGTCACATAATGCTCTCTCGATCTTGTAATTGCCTATGGTGCATGGGATCCAGAAACAACCCGGATCCTTCAACTTTGGAAGCGTGGAACCTTGAATAAGCTCGCTCACCACCCTCGTGAACGCTATTGTCTCTTCCTTGTCGATGGATCTCTTCCTAGCTAGGATATCTCGCATGAATCTTCCATATGCCGGGATTTGGGTAGGTAACTCGGTGAACGGGACACTCACATCCAATTGCTTCACAATGTTTAGGAACTTGTCAAATTGGACATCCACCTTAGTCTTCATTTGCCTTGTTGGGAAAGGCAACTTGATTTGAATCTTGTTTTGCTCAATAGGGGTGGACTTCTCACATGACACTTTTCCTTTACCCTTTTCTTTTGCTTGAAGTGGGGGAAGCTTGTCTTCAATGGGTTTTTCGGTCTCCCATAGGACTTGCTCCTCCATTGGATTATCAAAGCCCAAATTGTCTTAAGAGGGGGGTATAGCTTCTTGTCTTGATCCTTGCTCACTAGGGGATAAGGGGGACTCATAGGGTGCACCACTCCTTGTGGTAATGGCATTTACATGCTCAAATTTCGGCGTTTCACCTTGAGGAGGTAGTTGCCCACTTTGTCTCGAGGAGCTTCCCGAAGCGAGCTGAGATATTTGAGTCTCAAGCATCTTCATATGAGTTCTTGTTTCCTTGTTTTCATTTAAGATTTGGGCTATGATCTCTTGTTGTGACCTTTGTGTCTCCAATTGACTCCTTTGCATTTCCAACATAGATTTTTGCATGTCGAAATCTCGAGGAGGAGATTGTGGATTGTGCGGAGTATTGGTGAGGGCTAATGGAGTACCATAATCATGAATAGGAGACCGGCTCCTAGTCTTGCTTTCTTGTCTAGAACCTTGGGTTGCTTGTTGTTGTTGATGGTTCCCTTGGAACCCATGAGAATTGCCTTGATTAAGGCCTTGATTGTGATTTTGAAACCCTTGGTTGTGGTTTTGTTGTCCTTGGAAGCTTTGATTTCTTTGGAAACCACCATGATTGAAGTTCCCTTGTTGGAACCCTTGATTGTTGTTGTGGAAGGTACCTTGGTTATTTTGCTTGAAGTTGTTGAAGGGTCTTGGATTGCCCACATAACCTTGATAACCTTGATTGTTGTCCCTTAAGGGAGGTGGAACGTAGGGACGAGGTTGCATAGCTTGTTGTTGAGGGACTTGATTGGAAGCTTGGTATTGATTAGAATAGGAGGTACCTTGCTTGAACGCTTGAAAGGCGTTCACTTGCTCAATACTTCCCCGACAATGCATAGGATCATGACCAACGATTCCACAAGTATCACACATCCCATAATAAGGCAAAGGAGGTGCAAATCCCAAGGCATTCACTTCTTGAATCAAGTGTTGGTTGGAGGAACTAGTGCCTTGGACTTGGTTGAGGTGGCTTTGGAGCTTCTTGTCAATGTTCTTCATGTGGGTCTTCAATTGAGCTCCAAGGTCAATGCTTAATTGAGTGATAGCATCGACCTCGTGCCTACCTCCTCGATTTGCCTTCCTAGGCCTTGAGTATTGTGAATTATGAACCGCCATCTCCTCGATTCTTGACCAAGTTTGGTCATCATCTACCTCGGTGAACCTTCCATTGGAGCCCATATTGAATATAGATCTTGAGTCCTCATAAAGACCGTTCCAAAATTGTTCGACTAAGAACCATTGTGAAAGTCCATGGTGGGGGCACGATCTCACCAAAGATTTAAACCGTTCCCAAGCTTCATAAAGGCTCTCCTCATCCCGTTGTTGGAAACTGGTGATGGAGGCCCTAAGCAAATTGGTCTTCTCCGGAGGGTAAAATTTTTGGTAGAACGCCAATGCAAGTTTCTTCCATGTATCAATTCCCATGGTTGCCCTATCGAGACTCTTGATCCATTGCTTTGCCTTTCCAATTAATGAGAATGGAAATAATACCCAACGGATTTGATCTTGTGTAACCCCGGTTTGGGAGATAGCATCGCAATAATCGGAGTAGGTCTCCATATGTTGGTGCGGGTCTTCGGTGGGCAAACCACTAAATTGATTTCTCTCCACAAGTTGTATGAATTGTGTCTTTGCCACAAAATTCCCGGTATAAGTATCCGGCAAAGCACTCGGTCCCGGCAAGACATCTTCCGTAAAAGTGGAGTGAGATGAAAATTTCGGCATGATTGGATTTGCGGGAGAAGATGGTGTAGACGGTGTTGATGTAGAACTAGACGGGGAACTAGGAGAAGAAGAATGGACAGATGAACCAAAGGGATTTATGAAGATCCCTTCGGCCGTCTCTCGAGGCGACTCGTTAAAGTCGGATCCTTTAGCTTGCTCTTGATGGGTATTGCTTGCGCTTGGTTGAGAGATTCTAACCCGGTCAATCGTCCGTTGGCGAAAGGCTCGAAAGAGTCTTTCCGGCTCTGGATTAAAGAGAAAGAAATCGCCTCCCCTCCTAGGCATGCACTACACACTAGAGCAAACGTGAGAACACCTAGTGCTTTATGGGCACTAGGCAACGACAATAAACAAGCACAATCGAAAGACAAAGAGAAAAGAAAGCTTAGAAAACAAGACAAAACAACAAAATATGCACAAAAGGTGAAAGAAGAGCACAAAGAAGGGTAACTAGTCTAGCTATAAGCAAACTAAATCTAAACAATGCACCGTCCCCGGCAACGGCGCCAAATTGATGGTAGGATTTGCCGTGGGTCCCACCGTCAATAATAAACCGACTATTCCTAGTGGGTAGCTAGGGCAAGTAGGGTCGATATCCACGGGGACGGTAAAGTAGAGTCTAGACTAGGTTGGCCTAAAAACGAGACTAAATCACCAAACAAACACAAAGAAAGCATTAATTGGTAAACTATGGTGGTGGAAGAGGTATGACTAAGCTAATGATGAACTAGTTAAAACAAGGCTTAAATGAAATGACTAATGATCAAACTAATAAGAAAACTATAGGAATGATGACTAACTAGGATGATAAATCAAATATAAAAGGAAGTGGGGTAGGTCGGGTTCATAAGTGTAGAAGGGTAATTGGGTGATCAAAGGTGTAGGTGTCTCCTAGTTGCTAGAGTCGGTCCGGGCTCTCGCTACGTAGACCGATGTCGAGGTAGGTTCGCGCTCTCGCGTCTAAACCCTAGTCCGCACTCTCGTGACTATGACTATTCTCAACACAATCACATAATAGACAAGCAATGAGAAGATGAGCACAAGTATGGGAAGCATTGGCCACTACAACTCAAACAAGCAATTCAACAAACACAGAGTGCCCAATATGTGACTAACAACAAAGATTCACCCTTTTTCCCTAATCAACCCAAATTACCCATAATCTACCCCTAATCCCCCTACTAACTCCACAAGGAGACTACTCACTCATTATCAAACAACCCATAACAATAACAAGAGAAAACAACATAATAAACCAAACATCCATTATGAACAAACAATAACAATGAACAAAATAGGAAAGATTCAAACTTGAATGAATAACAATGAACAAGAGTAAAAAGAGAAGAGATTATACCAACTACTAGATGAAAAAGATGAAAACTTGTATAAATAGGAAACCCAAATCAACTCCAAGGTTGTCAAGCTTGGATGAATCTTCAAGTAACTTCTTAATACAAGAACTAATTACAACTAGATTAAACTAGAATTAAAGGAAGATTAAAGGAAGATTAATCTAAATGGATGAACACTAAATCTGGGGCTTAAAGGTGTAGAGAGGCTTAAGAGAGTCTAATGTAATGTATCCTCTGTAAACAATACAAGAGGGAAGTATATACATGGTTATAAGAATGAAGGAGGATGAATTAAATGAAGTCGAGCAGCAGCCCCACGGTCCCGACCGGGACGGACCGGTCCCGACCGGGACGGGATCATCCCGACCGGGACGAGCTGGTCCCGACCGGGACGGACCCAAGACTGCAGCCCTTGCTTTTGTGCACCTCAACCGATAAGGGTTAAGGCCATCCCGACCGGGATGAGCCTTGTAGGCCTCCTTTAAGCTCCTTTTCGTCCCTCCTTGCTTCTCATGGGTTTCTCATCAATTCTCGGGACTCGGGATCGGGTCTAAGAGGCTCGGGATTGGGTTCTGATGTCTCGGGGTCGAATCCAAGGCATCGAGTGATCGTTCCTTCACTTCGTTGGCTCCAAAAAGTGTATGTATCGAGTCGGATTTGCTCCAACTCTTCACAAATGGTCTCGGGAACCTGAAACAAACTAAAGGAAGCATAAGTAGCCCATAAACCGCTCCCAAGGAGCGATTCCACAAGGAAAATGGGACCAAACACAGAAAAATAGGCGCTACAATCTACACTTATCAGCATACCCCAATCCGAACTGTGATTCGCCATCATTTAGGACTTCGATAATCTTCCCAGCTGGAAGATGTGGTCTCGAGGTAGCCCCCGGTAAGTAGCGCAAGTTTTGTAGCATCGTGTCGATGCTAGTAGTGAAGTAGGACCTGAAGAGATATTCCTCCTCGATCATACCCACAAAATCGAATCCTCGCGGTTCGGCCCGGCTTGTGGCATTGCAGCTAGCCACGGTCATGGGGGTCGCCTCCAACGTGATGATACTGTCTTGAAGTGGCATCTTGACTTTTCGGTGGAGGGTAGAGGATACGGCCTTGACTGCATGGATCCAAGGCCTTCCTAGTAGTAAGTTAAAGGATGAGGTGACATTGATCACCTGAAACTCCAACTCTTTTTCGATTGGGCGCGTTATGATGGTCAGTTTAATGGCCCCGGCTACCGGTTTTGGGCTTCCGTCGAAAGCCTGGATAGTTTGTGCTGTCGGAAGATAGTCGGCATCGGTGATGCCGAGGGCCCTAGCGGTCCTTAAGGGAAGGACACTTACAGCAGATCCGTCTTCGATAAGCGTCATAGACAGGTATTTATCTCGGCAGATGACCGTGATGTACAGGGCCAGATTATGATTGGGCCCAAATGGTGGTAGATCGGACTCAGAGAAGGTTATGAGTGGGCCTTCCTTCTTGGACTTGCCCTTGAGATAGGGCATGATAGTGGCTACCATTTCAGCATGGGTAGCTTGTGAGTCGACCTTTATTTCATCGAGAGCCTTAGTCGGTGCTTCTCGATGTGCTTGCGAGCTAACTAGTAGTTACCATATGGTTAAGTCAGCTCGAACCCTCTTCAATTGTTGGACCAGAGCCGTGTCATTGCTTGGTTCTTCGAGAGTAGATCCCGTCCTGGCAGGTTCAGTGACGGGTGTTGGAGTAGAGCGCCCAGCGGCGGCGAGGTGGTTGGTGGCTAAAGCTTTGGACTTAGCCTTTCGGACCTCCTCTTTGGTAACGGGGACAGCTTCCCCCTTGACTAGGTAAACGTCGTCCTCGTAGTCGAACCATATCCCGTTGATTTGTGGGATATGAGGGGAAATGAGATGAGAACAGTCGATTACCTCTTCTGTGAATATAGCGTGGGCACTGAACGGGTTTTCCTTGTTGCTCGGCTTGTCCCCGGGCAACGGTATTTTCCCGCTTTCAATAAGATCTTGGATCAGATGTTTCAGCTTCCAACATTTTTCCGTGTCATGCCCATTACCCTGGTGATATTGGCAATAGGCTTGAATATTGTAGCTCTTGGGCCTTTTCTCCACTGGAAGTTCGGGAGTCGGGCCTATTGGTTGGATAAGGCCTTTTGAAGATAGCCTCTGTAAGGCATAGGTATAGGTAGTCCCTATATCTGTGAATACCCAATTTGGAATATTCATCTTAGACGAGGTATCCAGCAAGTTAACCTCATCAAAAATGTTGCGGGTTGCAGCTGCAGGTGTGGGCCTGTTTGCAGATGAACTAGCCCCTTGATAGCCTTTGGTAGAGGTCTTAGTCAGGCTTTCTAACCTTAGGTCATCCTCGATTCTTGTGCCCATTTCAGTAAGGATAGCAAAATTTGGGATGATAGCATACCAGAGGTGGACCCGGTAGGATGGAAGGAGGTTCTTGACAAAAGCCTCCACTAGGACCTTCTCACTGGGCTTGTCGACCAGCTTCACACTCTCGGCCCTCCATCTTTTCAGATACTTTGTGAACCCTTCTTTGGGCTCTTAGGCCATGACTTCCAGAGTACGCGTTGTAGTCTGGATCTCGGTATTGTCGGCGTAATTCTGAGCAAATTCGGTCGCCACATCATCCCAAGTCTTATATTTCTTGGAATCGAGCCTGTAGAACCAGGCCTTAGGATGCTTTTCGAGGGAGGAAGGGAATAAGTGTTTAAACATGGTGGACTTTAACCCTTTGACCGCCATGAAATCTTCGAAAGCCCGGATGTGGTGGACCGGGTCTTCAGTACCCTCAAACATCGGAATTCTCGTAAGGTTGAGGTTAGCCGGTAGCTCGTCATTCAAAGGTGCATAGGAACGAGCATTTTCAATGTGGATCGAGTTGTTCGTTGATAGGTGAACTTGTTCCTCGAGCCTGCGAACAACGCTGATTAGTTCAGCAATAGGCCCAGTGGGCTCATCTCCTTCAACAGGGGTCGTCTTCTCTACGGCGATCAGGCGGGTGGCTAGAGTTGCTTGGCTAGCCTGGATGGTAGTCAGTTGAGTCTTGATCTTGGTCAGAGCGTCTTTCAATTCGTCCATCTTGCGTTGGTATCTAGTCTCGGGTGGCCTGTCTGTAAGAACACCGCGTGATCAGAAACTAGCCCAAATCCCGGAATAGAAAGTACATCCCGAACAAGACTAAAAAGGGAAATGACTCGGAAAAGACACCTAGACGGGTGACTTCTGAAAAGTGGGCCTTCCTTAGGGATCGGCGGATGGGCCGAGTCCTGTTCGAAGGAAGGTTCACGTGAGACATCCCCAGACTTTGGACTCGATTGTGTAAACGGCCCCTCCTTTGTAGGAGTATGTCCTACGTAAGTGGGCCTTACCTTAGTCTAATAAGGCGGACTGGGATAGGGAAGAAACTCGTGATGTAAGATCGACGGAGTTTCGACGCTAAAGACTTTAACAACTTACGACATGACCAGACACTGCTAAATACGGGAAGTCCTAAGAAGAGGAAGGTTTCAAAAATTGATTGTTTTGGAAAACCCGAGAAAACTCGGGGAAAGGCCCGATTTTTCGAGAAAATCGGAAAGTGTATTGGGCCTTGGTTTTGAAAGTTCGAAAATGTTTTCGAGTTTTGAATTGGGCAGCATACCGGCTAGAAAATAGGCTATTTTGAGTAAAATCATAAGTCCTAAATTCGGTATATGTCCCGGGTTTTGAAATTGGATATCTTGAAAAAGATGTATTTTTGAAAAGTTGACGGTTTTTTGAAAACGACACAGAAACCAAGTAGCATGTAGTCAGGCAAGCATTATAACGACGCCATGTATGCTTTACATTAAGTCTCGGTCGGTCTATAGAGGGTCTATACCAGTGTACATAGTCTAGACGTTGATCGGGACGGACTTCTTAAGTCGAGTTGATCTTAGAACATGCCGCGAAACCCACTCGAATCGACTATGGACACCTTTGACATATCCATATTGGAGTACATCACGGTATAGTGGGACGTCGGTCGCGAGTACCGGCCCGGGAAAATATGGGTTATGCATGAACCGTAAAACTAAATCGCGTATTGTACTAGTCAAACGATTTCTATTCGAGTCTCACCCTAAGGATGCCGATGGTAAGTCACACATCAGTTAATCCCCAGCGGAGTCGCCAAATTGTGGACATGACATAGGTCCACCCCGACGCGGCCACGCGCGGGTTTGGGGAGGCGAATGAATCTCCATATGAGAATGGATCGAATTGAAATTTAAATCGAAGTGGAGTCGCCACCGAACATTGTGGGAGTTCGGGCCCATTCGAACCCACTCTATGTCGTAGTGGGCCGTATACAAAATACGGCCCATTTCCGATGTCAGAGTTTATTGGGTTCGTCCCTTTGCATTTGATACCGATACCGACATTATCGGATATCGTGTATTGAATGACTCTCGTGCGCCAACGGTTTCGGGCATCCGGAAACCGAGGTTCTGAGTAAGGGGTGAGGGTACGTTTTTGGAAGCCCACAAAGGACACCTAACCCCGCCCGCACTTAGCGTCCTCTACTAAGATATCGAGTGATTTTTGAATACGCGCGTTAGTTGAACGATGAAAATGCTTATGCAAACATTGTTTTCCCTAAGCATGTGAGAAATTGAAAAGGGTTTCTATGTCGATTTAATGCAATTAATTCTAACGTCGAAGTTGAACTTTAGCATGTGGGTTCATTTTAGTACTTTAAAACAAACGATAAATCAACAAGAAAAATAACAAACGGTTAGTAACGGTATAACGAATAATAACGGTTTGCAAATTAATAAATGATGTAGACAAGATGATGTAAAGTTTTGAAAAGTGAAGTTTTCACGTGATTGATTAGACACGTGTCGACTTAAGTCGTGAAAAGATATTAACAAGACTCGACCGGCTTGTAGGACTCACGGTTTGACGTGATGAAGAGGCCACTCGACCGAGTCACTGAGGGACTCGACCGAGTGGACCTCTGAAAACGCTTATGTCCCGTATTCTAAACCCTACTCGATTGAGTTATTGACCAACTCGACCGAGTACGTTGCCACTTGACCGAGTCACTGTGAGACTCGACCGAGTGGAGGTCGTAAATGCATTCTGCTTCGGTGTTTGGGGTGCCACTCGACCGAGTGGGCTAGGCACTCGGTCGAGTGCCCCCTGTACGAACATGGGGTTCGCTCGCAATTTTGTATCGGTTTTGAAATTGCTTTTGATTTTTGATAATTCGATGATTCTGCTGAATCGGACATAAATATTGTGCAATTTATGCTCTATTCGGATTTTATAAATCAATGATTTTGTTGAATCGGATATAAATATTATGGGATTTATACTCGATTCTAGATTTAAATACTCGTTGTATCCCATATGCGATTATTGAATCGATATGGAATACTAGAGTGAAAATAAAAAAAATTTGCTTTAAGTCGTCTTAAATTAACTATCGCGATATGAGTATATTTCCTCCGCGTTTAATAATGTCGTAATTCTAACGAATCGTATGACAATTTTTTTAGCATAAACGAAAAATCGCATTAGTTAATTTATTTGACTAGATCGTTAGATTCGACGTCCAATTATGGAATTGGTATCGAATCTAAAAGATCGATGCTTTGCTTGAATTGAAAGACTTGATTCCCTCGGCTTTTCCGACATCGTAACGAATCTCTAGGGATTATGTGATGTCGGATCCGCGTCAAAGGGTTTCGACCCTTATTGAATAAAATACTTGTTTTGAAAATTGATGCAAATATGCGATTAATGATAACGATACGGATGAAATAGAAATTATTGTTTAAGTTGACTTGTTTCAATAATCAAGTGACCGGGGTGATGGGATAAGCGACTGGCAACGCTGTGTGCAGTACACTTGTATATTCGGGTTCCTTATCCCACCATCACTTACACTCGACACAAATTCACAAGTATTGTAATGTCTTTTAATACTAGTGATATTAGCGATATTAGGATGCGAATAAAAAAAATGAGACATCTACGATGATGACGACGACGTGAAGCGAGGAAAAAAAGAGAAAGGAGAAGAGCGGGAGTGGGCACCCTCAACCTACATGTTTCTTATGCTCGGACGGGACTCGTAGTGGCGGCTTGCACGGGAGTTTCGAGTATGTAGTTTAAGTTGTGGTGGTTAGGGTTTTGATTCCTAGTACTAGGGTTAGGGTTTGAATGTTGTATGATTGGAATTGAATTAGGGTTTGAAAAGTTGCAAAATAGATGATTGAAAGGTTGTGTATGGGGGTGTTTATATAGGCTAGGCCATGACCCCCGTCTATGGTTACTCTACCGAGTAACTGGATGACTCGGTCAAGTGGCCCGGTATGCCTGCAGTCGGGCCTGAATAAGGCCCACTCGATCGAGTAGGTTGAGCACTCGATCGAGTGGCTCAGCTGGGTCGCGCGAATCCATTGCTTTGGACCGTAGCTTTGGATATTTTATGGGTTTTGAGTTTGACTTGGACTTTTCATGCTTACATGGCTGTTTTGTATGTTTCGGAGACGACTTTGACCGGGGTTGACCCAATCGCTAAAAGTCGGTTTTATTTCCGGTGTCGGTTTTGACCCAAATTAGTCTTGTTTGACTGGAAACGACCCACTGGGCCTGAATTTGAGGTCATTTTTGTGAGATTTGTACTCCGTAAGTGCATTAACCAGCAACTAATGGTTTTGAGTCTATATCAGAGCTCGTAGAAACACGTTAGCGTCCGATCATCATCGGGTGTTTTTTGGAAACTGCCATAGACACCTGGCAGTCAAAATGCGGGTGTCTACAACAACCACCCCGGTAAGGACTGCAATTGGCAACTAATAACCTGTTACCACTGCGGGAAACTGGGACACCGAGCTTACGAATGTCGGTTGAAGGGAGGAGAACAATAGAGCAACCCTAATTCCATCCCAGTAACAAGGTCGGAAAGTGTTAATCAAGGGAATCGGTACCAGGGAAACGGGAACCGATCACAGGGGAACTGGAACCGCCCACAGGGGAGTTACTATCAAGGGTCTGGGAGCACTACCCAGTCAACTGCAGGCGTTAAGCCAACTAATTCCGCTGGTGGGGCACCTGAGGGGAGTAAGAATACTGGGAAGCTCTTTGCTATGGGGAAACAAGCTGCTGAAGAGGACACACAAGTTATCACGGGTACCTTTCTTGTTAACTCGAAACCTTCTTTTGTTCTGTTCGACTCTGGGGCAACCCATTCATTTGTAGCCTGTAACCATGTACCGAGTCTAGGGTTAGTAGATTTTGAAAATATAGCTGATGATATAGTCACACCCTCGGGGAAGGCGGTTAGGTGTACAAGAGTCTTTCGTAATGTGTCCTTAATAGTTGGGGGAGTTGACTTGCCAGTTAATTTAATAGAGTTTCCTCTAGATGACTTTGATATTATCCTGGGAATGGATTGGTTGGGACGGTTCCGAGCCCAGATTGATTGTAACCTCAAGAAAGTGTCTTTAAGAGGTCCGAAGGGCGTTAGAGTTTCTTATAGAGGGTTTGCGATGAAGCCAACTGTGAAGATCATAGCAGCCATTACCCTGAAGACCCACCTGAAGAAGGGAAGTCCGTTATTCTTGTGCCATGTACGAGATACTCGAGCCGAGGAGTTGTCTTCCGATTCAATTCTTGTAGTGAGCGAGTTTGGGGACGTATTTCCGGAGGAGATCCCAGGTTTACCACCAAGGCGAAAGGTTGATTTCAGTGTTGAGCTGAAGCCGGGGACGGGGCCAATTTCTAAGGCACCATACCGTATGGGGCCTAAGGAGTTGACCGAGCTAAAGAAGCAGTTGGAGGAATTGATGGATAAGGGGTATATCAGACCAAGTGTATCCCCGTGGGGTGCTCCTATTTTGTTTGTGCAGAAGAAGGATGGGAGCATGAGGCTGTGCATCGATTACAAGGAGTTGAACAATGTCACGATGAAGAATCGATACCCTTTGCCTCGTATTGATGATTTATTCGATCAATTGAGTGGAGCCGGTATCTTTTCAAAGATTGATTTGAGGTCCGGTTATAACCAGTTGAGGGTCAAGAACGAAGATATTTCTAAGACCGCATTCAGAACTCGGTATGGCCACTATGAATTTGTGGTGATGTCGTTTGGTCTAACAAATGCTCCTACTGTCTTCATGGATTTGATGAACCGAGTTTCTCGGCCCTACTTGAACCAGTTCGTGGTGGTGTTTATCAATGATATCCTGGTT
Organism: Agrostemma githago; assembly: GCA_958450325.1. Taxonomy (NCBI): domain Eukaryota; kingdom Viridiplantae; phylum Streptophyta; class Magnoliopsida; order Caryophyllales; family Caryophyllaceae; genus Agrostemma; species Agrostemma githago. The sequence goes on along the minus strand of OY288254.1, from coordinate 30,239,042 downwards.
TATTCAAGGAACCGGGAAGAGCATGCAGAGCATTTGAGGATCGTATTGCAACTACTCTGAGACAACCAGTTATACGCGAAGTTATCAAAGTGTGAGTTCTGGTTGGAGAAGGTCGCATTTTTTGGGCACGTGATTTCGAAAGAGGGGGTATATGTGGACCCAAGCAAGGTCGAAGCTGTCTCAATGTGGCAGGCACCAAGGAATGTGGCAGAGATTCAGAGTTTCTTGGGATTAGCCGGGTACTAGCGAAGGTTCGTGAAGGACTACTTCTCAAAGATAGTTAAATCGTTGACCAACCTTATGAGGAAGGAGATTCGGAACAGGTGGGATGTCAACTGTGAGAGGGTGTTCCGAACCTTGAAGGAGCGTCTGATTACAGCACCAATCCTAGCCTTACCCGAAGGGAGTGAAAATTTTGAGGTGTACACTGATGCATCGAAGAATGGGTTGGGTTGTGTACTAATGCAGAATGGGAAAGTCATTGCGTATGCTTCACGTCAGCTGAAGACTTACGAAGAAAACTACCCAACCCATGACCTAGAACTTGGAGCGGTGGTGTTTGCTCTGAAGATATGGAGACATTATTTGTATGGGGCAACATTCAAAGTGTTTTCAGACCACAAGAGTTTGAAGTACATCTACACTCAGAAGGAGTTGAATATGCGGCAGAGGCGATGGATAGAGTTGATCGGAGATTATGATATGGAGATTTTGTACCACGAGGGAAAGGCAAATGTGGTGGCCGACGCTCTAAGCAGAAAATCGGTGCATTCTCTGTGTTTGGATATGTCCAGATTGAGGCTAAGGAATGAAGTGCAACAGATGGGGATTCATGTGATAAGGAAAGGGGAAGCAATGTTTGAATTGGCGATGCAACCAGAGTTGTACGCCGAAATACGAGAAGAGCAGTTGTTGGATCCGAATTATCTAATGTGGCGAGCCCGTATTGAGAGAGGTGAACCCTTAAATCTCACCATCATTCACCCAGATGGGATCCTCAGGTTCAACGACAGGTGGTAGGTGCCGGAAGGAGGCGAGTTAAAAAGGAAAATCATGACCAAGGTGCATTGTAGTCCTTACTCGGTACATCCGGGTGGGGACAAACTGTATAAGGATCTGAAGAAGGCGTTCTGGTGGGAGAACATGAAGAGAGAGGTGGCCGAGTTTGTGTCCATATGTCTGACTTGTCAGAAGGTCAAGAGTGAACACAAACGACCGCAGGGTAAGCTGCAACCCTTAGAGGTGCCTGAGTGGAAGTGGGACTCCATTTCCATGGATTTCATTGTAGGTTTGCCGAGAACCCCAAGGGGGAATAATATGATTTGGGTGATAGTAGATCGACTCACCAAGTCGGCTCACTTCGTGTCAATGAAGGATACATGGAGTAAGGCTAAACTAGCAATGGCTTATAGGAGACATGTTCTGAAATTACATGGAATACCTAAGGACATTGTGTCAGATCGTGATTCGAGGTTCATATCGAAAGTTTGGCAGGAACTGCAGGAATCCTTGGGTACACGATTGAAGATGAGTACAACATTTCACCCTGCTACTGACAGACAGACAGAACGGACCATACAGACTCTGGAAGATATGTTGCGGGCCTGCGCATTGGAATTTCGAGGTTCGTGGGAGGATCGACTGGATTAGATTGAGTTCTCTTACAACAACAGCTACCATGCTAACATTCAGATGGCACCGTTCGAAGCTTATATGGGAGGAAGTGTAGGAGCCCGGTATGTTGGGACGAGAAGGCCGACACGGTAGTGCTGGGGCCCCACATGATTCAGGAGATGATCGAGCAGGTACATGTAATCCGATAGAAGATGCGAGCAGCACAGGATCGTCAGAAGAGCTATGCTGATCCCCACCGCCGAGAGGTTGAGTTCGCTGTGGGTGATAAGGTCTTGTTAAAAGTGTCACCTATGGGAGGGGTTATGAGGTTCGGGAAGAAGGGCAAGTTGAGCCAGAAGTTTATTGGACCGTATGAAATTCTGGATAGGATAGGGGAGGTGGCGTATCTGTTAGCACTTCCACTAACTCTCGAGAAGGTCCATAATGTGTTTCATGTTTCCCAGTTGAGGAAATACATGAGTGACCCGTCCCACATCCTTGAACCCGAGACGATTCAGTTAGATGATTCTCTTACCTATGAAGAGGTGCCAAAAGAAATTTGAGACCAGAAAGTTCGAAAAACCCAGAGAGGAGAAATAGTTCTTGTCAAAGTTTTGTGGTCTAATCACAACGTCGAGGAGGCCACTTGGGAAACAGAAGCATCGTTGCACAAACGTTTTCCTCACCTCTTCGATCAGGTAATTACTTCGGTTACGGGGACGTAACCTTATCTTTAAGGAGGATAGGATGTAACAGCCCGACTTATGCTATATACTTCAACTTTCATCATATAGAAAATCTAGTTTTATTGCTTCGTTATTAGAAGGTAGTTTCTTTTAGTTCCTTTTACGTTTTGTGTCGGGGAGCGAACTTCGGGGACGAAGTTCCTTATAAGGAGGGTAGATTGTAATACCCGCATTTTATAGTAAGTTAGTTAAACCGAGTCAGGTTACAAGTTAGGTTGGTGTTTAAGGGAAACCTGAGCAATCACGTAGTAACCCTTTAAAACAAAGCCTGGGCCCAAATTAGCAACAAGGACCCACGCTCACCTAAACCTACTTCGTAATTAGTAGTGTACATATATATATACACCACGCTCCCCACGTTTGTTTTAAAATTCCTTCACCCTAGTAGCCCTCAATTCTAATAACACACAAAACCCTTAAAACACCTCATTTCAGCCGCACCGTATAATAGGGAAGGAGAAGGAGCACCTTTGGAGTCGGGTCGGTTCATCGGTAGGCTAGACCTCGATCTCACACGCAGCCCTAGGTATATCTCACCACCGTTTCTGTTTACTTAGCCTTATTAGTGAATTTTATGGTCATAATAATCAACGGTGGTCGGAATGGGTATTGTCGAACTAGAACGAAATTGTGTCAGCTGTCGTTTTGTTGCTATCGTTGTGCGGTCACGGCTGCTGTTGCGTCGTTCTTATATTCTGAATTGTTATATCGTCGTTTGTGATATCGTTGTTCTTATATCATGAATTGTTATATCGTTGTTCTTATATCGTGGATTGTTATATCATCGTTCTTATATCGTTGTTAGTTGTTAGTGTGGGATGGTGTGTCATGCTGCTATTGTTGTACTACGGTGGGGAGTCGAAGCATGGGGTACAGTTATACTATTATAGTATTGATTCTGTCGGTGTGCTGTCTTGGAGTTATAATTTGAGCTAGTATAATGACGTTGGGGAGGATATTGATAGTGTCATGGTGTAATAGTTATAAATCATCATGATTGTTGATATGGTGGTGTAATATTGTTATGCGTATGTAGTGGTGTAATTTAATGTCGAGCGTACCAAGTTATTTATGAATCTAATTCTGCTAGGGACTATGCTATTTTAATTTACTTATACGGTAGCATGACAGTTAGAGTCAGACCTTCTTTTTATAATTAAGTAATATTAGGATTTACATTAACTTATGTACATAATATTTTACTAGGTTCGAACTTCGTAGAATCTCTGTGGTAATATATATACTACCGACGCTGTGGTGACCTGCTAATTGGGTAAGGTTTTCCTTATTTGGAATATGTTAATATTATAATGTCGTACGAGCTATGTATGTATGAAATGATATTATTGTGGATGAGACTGAGTAGTGTAGCGAAAACTTTGCCGGGAGGCCCATTGAGTAGTACAGCGAAATCCTGGCCGGGAGGTCCATTGAGTAGTATAGCGGAATTTATGATGGGGTTGAGGCCTATCAAGTAGTTTAGTGGAATTTATTGATATCGAGATGGTACTGAGAAGTTCGAGCTGATGTTGTTACTATTGAGATTGAATGTTCTATATTACATCCTTGTATTTTAATGTTAGCACGTTCTAACCGTTTTCTCTGTCTAAATTGTCACCCTATTTTATTGGGGTCTGCGACGATCCAATTGACATTTTCGGTCTGTTGGGGATCAGAGTATTAATGCAGATACGGATCATTGATGTGTGCTTAACTGAAGGGAATTGCTGTTCGGGAAGGGAGTGAGTAGCCATTGTTGTTATACTCTTAGCATGTTTCCGTCGTTAGTACTTAATAGACCATTTAATTCATGTAGTCATTTTGGATTTTTTTTTCTGTAACCATATTTAGTTCTCGAACTTGGTTTGCATCTTTTGAACAATCTATTAAACTCGGTTGTGTTTCAGTATTGTTTTGTGATGGAACTACTGCCTCGGGTAACCGAGATGGTAACACTCTCATTTATCCGGGGAGGCCTAGTAAAGGCTCTTGGATAAACGGGGGTGTTACAGATAAGCTAGCAGACTTTAAGAGAAAAGGAAGAGGGAAAGATTGGGAGATGAATGAGGGATGTATGAAGCGGTGGGTGGAATGAGGGAAGTCAAAGTGATATGCATTGAAACCAATAGATAAAGGGGACACGTTAATCATAAGTGGGATGAATGCAATTCATCAAAAAGTGTGTGGTTTCCGAGATGATACATATACGATGTATACGGGTGAAATAAATGAATCGGGTTCCGTAACGATAAGTTGACTGACTCACGAATTGAATTAAAACAGTCAATAAAATTAATAAATAATCGGGCCGTCAAATAAAATGGGTAAATAAATTATTCGATACGAAAACGAAGCTTATAGAAATAAATAGACGATGAAATAATATTTCCCGATAAATAATAAATTTTTCAATAAAGTGAATTAAATCGATTTCTCGAGAAAATGTGATAAATGTTTTGACGAAACTTAGTATAAATAAACTTCGAGTCGAAAATAGAAATTCGAGCTTAAATATAAATAAATAAATAGAATTTAGAATTTAAATCGTCGAAATAGACTTTCGATAAGAATGAAATTAAATGTATAAAATGAATCGAAATAAAAAGAAAAATATGTTTTAAATATAAGAAGAGTTTCCGAGACAAACACAATTTTAGGAGTTTGAAACGATTAAACGAAGAATTCGTTTTATAATAATTTTAAGAATTACGAGTTAAATCGTAAAAATAAAAATACGAACAAAATTTTAATTCAATTTAATTTATAAGATGAGGTGTGTTACAATCTTCCCCACTAAAAAGAAGTT